>OZ024834.1:19697490-20089477 GCA_964016985.1 Anodontia alba
CGCCATGACACAGTGGTTAGCATTCCTGGTCACTGTGTCCCAGGTTTGAATCCCACTAGACCTAGAATTTAGCTTTTGACTCTATGGCACTTCACAGCACAGAGCTTTTCATAATCATCCCTGTATTGCCTCAATATGACCTACTGTCCTTTCGACATCTCTTGGAAAGACGTTTTTTGCTTGGCGTTTATTTTAAATGAAAATATTTTGTTCTGGTTGACCATATCTTGTCAGAAACCATTTGTCTTTTAGTTTCTGTGTTTTGTTCTCAAGTATTTACACAAAAATTAAAGTTACGGCCAAAAGTAGGTCTGCCCTATGCCATTTCTATAGTAAAGTGATTTTTTGGAATTTTTGTCTAAGAAAATATTTTTTACTTCTCTTTGCTGAATTTGAATTATTGACATTTTACAACAATATTGTGAAAATTTCAGAAAAATTGAACAAGTGGAACTTGTTGAAAATTTGGCTCCAAGTTACCTACCCTACAGATTTCTGCATTATTTGGCTTCATTTTTACTATGGGAAAAAGTGAAAATATTTGATTTTTTAAAAACCAATAACTAGAATAAAACTTTTTGTACATAGGTAGTTACGACAAATGGTTTTGCGTTAAATCATGACAAAAATTTGCAAATTTACTTCTACTGTGTAAAGCGTCAAGCAAAAAACAACTTTCTGAAAGATGTCGAAAACACAGTAAATAATGTTGAGATATAAATCATCATTGTCTGTGCATCAGAGGAGGGGTGGCAGGGATACCCTGTGGATTTAACTGACATCCAATTCATACCCAAACCCCTGATAATTCGACCTAAAATTTTGACACATGGGTAAGGTATTAGACATCTAAAAGGGAAATTCTGAACCCCGACAATTGTTTTTTCGATTCGAATGGTACACCCTGTGTTCATTAGTATTCAAGATCACTAAGTCATATAACAAAACAGTACTCACCTACTTTACAGCAAGTTGAAAACACAACATGAAAAAGAAGAAAAAAACATATATGTAAAACTATATAAATACAATGTAAAAACAAAACAGCAAATTAGAAAACACAAACACACACGCAAAATTTATGGCTTCGGCCAAAAATAAAAAGTTATTAGATTCTCAGACACTTTTTTCAAAAAATAGATGAGTGTGGGCGGCTTGGACATTTGGGTTTGTTTGACTAAACAAAATGGCAACCGGAAGTATCTAAAATCTATCTATCTGCAAGTTTAAAGTCTCAAACAACATTAACAGATCGTAATTTACCAATTTCTATGCAAGTAAGTAAGAATGCCATATGTTTGTGGACTAGATTGCAATTTGGTTAGAAATGATTCTAAGATAAGCAAGTAAAATCCAGTGTCACGTATTTTAGTGGGTTGGAAAAAAAACTTACCACTGAAAAAAATCATATATGCTGGACCTTTTGGACAGATGCAGTGGTGTCTGAGAATCTAATACTTTTATTTTTTTTTTTTTTTTTTGGCCTTAATTAAACCCTTTCCATCCTAGAGGCAAATACAAATACTTGTACAAACAGTGTAGGTCAAAATGAGATGACATTAATGTTTGCAACTAATATGTTGTTGTTCTTGTGTGTGTGTGTGTGTGTGTGTGTGTGTGTGTGTGTGTGTGTGTGTGTGTGTGACACTGATACAATTCTACTGAGTACACACAATATGTATTTTCATGGAGAAGTATGCATGAATGAATTGTCAGACAGAGGACTTGTTATGGAGGAGTATTTGGTGATAATTCTAAGATAATTTTCTCTAGTTCTTCATAAAGATACGGAAGTTTTTTTTTGTTTTTTTTTATTTGGATTTTATGGCCCTTTCACGAATATTTTACTTATATCGAGCCAATCATTCATCAAAGGTGGGTGAAAACTGGAGACCTGGGGAAAAACTACCTGACAAAATAGGGAGGAATAAAAAGAATTGTTGTTGTTGTGCGGATTTTTAATGCTACCTGGCACCCGAGGCACATAGAGGCAGCGGCGATTGCTATGATGTACATGTATTTGTACAGCCTTGCTTTCATAGATCACCCATGCACACTTGGTACCGCTGTCTGTCACCAAGCGCCACCCTGTCCACTTTATACTCAACCCAGGGCACGTCGAGTATGAGCTTAAAAAAAAGAATTATCACTAAATACTCTTCCTCAACAGTTCCCCTGTCAGTGCCTATTTTCTGGAAAATGAAAAAATCACTAATCTGCCCAGTGAGTGCTAAAGGTTATAAAATTACCTGCTGTCAGTTTTTTGTTTCATGATTACTTACTCTCTAGGCATTTTCAGCAGACGACAAATTGATGATATTTTTCCCAAAAAACATGATTTGACATTCCATGGAGACAATTTGCATGAAATGTCATATCCTGTCTTCTGATGAAAAAAAAGAAAAATATTTCAAAATGTCGTCTGCTGAAAATTTAACCCAGAGTGATAGGCGTTAAACTAATCATAGCTCTAGATAAGAGGCTGTGTCCATATTTTTCATATTACTCCATGAAAAAAAATGTTGGTTCATATGTACTCATTTGAAGTGCATCAGTGAGACAATTCTAATAAGTGCCCACAATCTATGTTTTGTGGAGAAATAAGAAAAATATCAGCAAAAAAAGGTATCTCAGCTATGCTAATTATTATTTTGTAGAATCAATAGTTATTTCACAGCCTGATGTACTTTTGCAACATGCAATCAACAGTTTAAATTTCATCATCAGATGTTTGTTAAAACTAAGACCGGAAAGAATCCATCTTATTCCCAAGAAGAATTTCTGTATTTCTGAGAAAACTCAGACAATTTGTCTTTTTTTATAAGTCTTTAGAGAAAAGGAGCACTTCAGTTGTATCAGAGAAGAAATGAAAATTTATTCTTAAGCATGTTGCAGATAACATTTTTAACAAATTTAATACACATAAAACAAGTAATCTACTAGGGCCCAGTTGTTCAAAAGTCATTAGCTTAATGAGCTCGTTAAGGGTCATTTCGTTAACTGTTTTAGCGGATTTAATATACAATATTCTGATATTTTTTGCTGAAAAAATGTGAGTAGCTTTTGCACTGCAAAAGCTACTCACATTTTTTCAGCAAAAACTTTCAGCAAATTTGCGTATCACTCGATGTAAATTTTAACGAATCGTTAATTAACAGCGTCGTTAGCTTTGAACAACTGGGCCCAGAATAATCTAATGTCAAAACTGCCAGTGCCGATGTCCAAAAACAGCGTTTTAACTCTTAAAGCACTTTTCAAAATTGTATGGTGTTTCAGAGAAGAAGACGTTTAAAGATTACACAATTTTATAAATGTATACAGCCCATGGGCAAGAGCAGATAACCCCCGGGAACTAAATTTTGCCTGTACTTTAATCATACATAATCAGCCATTAGCCTTTGATACATTTTGAGAATATGGTTTTTCAAGAGTTTCCCTGATACAAATTTATGGGGACGCAAATTTGACCTTGCTGTAAAAAATGGTCAACTTATGACCATCATTTGAGCATACTTGGTAAATCTTGAGACCTCTATGCTATGTACCAAGATTCCACCTTAAAGCTGTTTTGGTTCTAGAGAAGACGATTTTAAAGTATTTTTACCATATATGGGCATCATGCAGCCACCTTAGTAAAAGGATAATGACCATTTTAATAAATTATCAATCCCCCTTTGACAGAAGGCTTCATATGAAGAAAACTGGCCCTGGGGTTTCAGAGGAAAAGTCGTCAAAGGTGTGGGCGGACAGACGGACAGTCGATAGATGGTGGACGGCAAAGTGATCACAATAGCTCATCCAGAGCCTTTAGCTCAGGTGAGCCAAAAACATTACAAAAAACCTTCATTGTAATCTGATTTTTGTGAAGGCAGGTGTAAAATCCATCACCAGACAAGGATTCAAAAAGAGCCATTAATCTTCACACCTGCTCTTCTGTGAAATGACCAGCTAATACTGGCATAATTAAAGACTGTCCAAACATTTAACAAAAACTCATCAACTGCTCTTTATCTGCTGTACCCTATTTATCCTAAGTTTTCAGACAGGTAGACATGAGCAAACAGTGTAGACCCAGATCAGACACTATAGAAAGTGGCCTCTGAACAGGATCTACACTTTGCCATTCAAGCCCTACTGTTTTAGACACATCACCAACTAGCCAAATGAACTTGTTGAAAGTCTTGGAGAAGTATGGCTTGAAATTAGGGTGTCCAAATATTTACAGGAAATACAGTAAGTCACACAGGCGAAAAGATGGTTATCCAGCTGGTCCATGGCATGACGTACAATTTACTGACTTTACCCTAAATTTTTGGACACCTAACTCAATCTTTACAAAACTTGTCCAAAAATTTGAACAAGAATATTCTACTAAACTGGAAGCTCGCTCTTTATAAGATTGTGCATTGTAAGACAGTTTCGGATATAAGACAATTTACAGGTGGACCTTTGAAGTGTTGTATCAAAACAAAAATGTATAGATTATATAGAAAACTGACCATTTATGGTAATTTTTCTACATAATCTATATATTCTTTGTTTGGATATAACACAACAAAAATATATAGATTATATAGAAAAATGACCATAAATGGTCATTTTTCTATATGATCTGTACATTTTGTTTGGATACAACATGGTCATTTAGCTAAAATGGTTCTCACTTTGGATCCCAGAAATAGACTGTTATAAAGAGAATCTGGTGTAAGGACAATCCTCTTTATACCGGCACATGATACAACGACAAAATTCTTTATAATGACAATTTGACTGTCACAAAACCTTTGCTTAAGAGGTAATAATTACTGTCCTTTCGACATCACTTGGAAAGATGTTTTTTGCTTGGCATTTTATTTCAAATGAAAACATTTTGTTCTGACTGACAGTATCTTATCAGAAACCCTTTGTCTTTTCTGTTTCTGTGTTTTGTTCTCAAATATGTACCCTAAAATTAAATTATAGCCAAAAATTGATCTGACCCATGCAATTTCTGCAGTATAGTGATTTTTTGTTTTTTGTTTTTTTTTGTTTTTTTTTTGTATTTTTGTTTTTTTTTTTACTTTTGTCTAAGGAAATAGTTTTTACTTTTCTTTGCTGAATTTGAATAATTGATGTTTCACAACAACATTGTGAAAGTTTCAGAAAAAATGCACAAGCAGAACCAGTTGAAAATCTGCCTCCAAGTTACCTACTCTACAGATTTCTGCATAATTTGCATTCATTTTTACTTTGGGAAAAAGTGAAAATATTTGATTTTTCAAAAACCAATGACTTGAATAAAATGTTTTGTGCATTATAAGATAGTTAACACATCAAAAAGTCATTTTCTTGAATTTATATTCACTATTCTAGATAGTCAGAAGACAATTCCTGTTGGCAACAAAATATATACTGCAGGTTACTCATACAAAATGCTGCAATTCTAAAGAGTACCTAAAATGGTGTATGCTTTGGTGAAAAAAAACAACAAAAAAGACATCCCTGAGAACTTGTTATGAAGGAGGAGTATTTGTGATAATTCTAAGATGTTTTTTCTTAACACTTGTCCTGCTGAATAAATTAAGATGTCACACCTATTTCTAATTTTCAGCCAATCAGATTACTTGATCCAGATTGCTGATATAAATTAACATCCTTAATGGCAAACAGTGCAGATCCAGATCAGTTGGCTTCTTCAGAAGCCAACTGATCTGGATCTACACTGTTTGCAAAGGAAGGATATATCCGGGTTCAGCAGGACAAGGGTTCTCCATAAAACATATATTGTGGGTACTCATTAGAAAAGCCTCAGGTGAGGAGCTTCTAATGAGTATCCACAACATATATTTTTATGGAGAAATGGAGTAAATTTTCCTAGAATTATCACCACATATTCTCCATAACATTTGTTCTCTGATCATCTAGAATATTATTTTATCTGGAAAACTGAAGTGTGCTAACAAAATTACTGATTACATCTGTCTAAAACGAGAAGACAATTTTAATAAATGTATTGGAAAAGACCAAACATTATTTTTCTACTGTAATATCAAGTTGTGATAAAAAAAAAACTGGGTTTGTGTCTATGATATTACCAGTGAATATATCAAATCTAAACAATTATGTACACTATCCAACCCAATGCATTTTATAGACAACAGACCCACCATCCCAACTTGTTCATGACAGCTGCTGTCCATTGAAGATATCTGGGCACCAATAGGTTATGTTTTTAATACTTACCATGCTGGGTAAAATTTCAGCCAACAACATTTGAAATACATGAATTTTTCTTATTTTTCATACAAAATAGGCTTTGAAGCATCATGCAATTTTGAACTGTCTCCAAGCCAACTGTCTCAATTTGCTTGAAATGTCAAAGCCTATCTTCTGGAAAAAAAATAAGCAAATATCATTCCTTTTTGCCCAAGCCTACACTTTAGACCATTGAGCTACAAATATTGACTCAACTTTCAATAAGGCAATTAAAGTGTGATCCAATTTGCAAGTATTGCACTTTAGACAATGTTGCAACAACTATTAACTCCATTTTCAGGTACTGCAATTTGAATCAGAGAGCAGCTACTATTTATTCAACCATCAAGTACTGCACTAAGAACATAGAGAATTTTCTACAACTGGATCAGTCTTCAAGGATCACAAACCAGCTACTGTTGATACCATTTTTAGATGACTGAATACACTTGCCAGATTTTCTGCCATTTTTTATATGGGAGACAACTTTTGTGACTTCCTGTTTGCTTTCCTGCACATCAAGTCCCTGCTGGAAAGGGTTTTTCTAAAATGCAAGAATTTTGTTCCTTTTGGTGTAGTCATTCTTGGCTTGGGAGCAAATTCTTTTATTTTAGAGTAGAGTCCTATCAGAAGGCATGAAAAACAAGTTTAGCAGAGTTGTCTCCTGTAAAACTGTATATATTCCCCTTAACCCTTGTCATGCTGAATAAATTAGGATGCCATGCCCATTTCTAATTTTCAGCCAATCAGATTGCTTGATCCAGATTGTTGCTATAAATTCACATACTTAATGGCAAACAGTGCAAATCCAGATCAGTTGGCTTCTTCAGAAGCCAATTAATCTGGATCTACACTATTTGCTAAGACAGGGCATGTTATGTTCAGCAAGGGAAGGGTAAAGTACTGCACTTATAATGGACCACAGAGCAACCACTCTTAATTCTTTGCATGCTGGGTAATTTTACATTCATTTCTGTTGTCTGTTTTAAAACAAAAGTCTTTCAGGAATACCATCAGAGTGTCAAACAGTTTGGATCCAGATCAGGCCCAACGTGGCACTTCTAATGTGTACCCATAACATATGTTTTTATTGAGAAATAAGAAAAATATTATGTGGATACCCCCTCTTATCTGGAGCTAAGGTATCTATGGTAACGTTTTTTTAAATGCAGGAACCCTATAAAATATAAAATTTGCTGAACCAGTACTTCTGAATTGCACTAAACCCCCAGCACTGCAAATTTCACCCTCTTGCCTTTAATAACCTGCAAATAATTTGTTTGCAGACTATTCTAGGAGAAATTATCCAAATCAGGACTTAAAATGGGATAAAAAGTGTCAACCTGGGAGTCATTAGACACAGATCATATTACTATCACCAACAAATAGTTAATATAAATGATCTAAATCAGAGATAAAATAAGATTTCAAAAAGCCAGTTTTCAATTTTATCAGCCTTAATGAGTTTATAGTCAGATACAAATCTGAGGTAAAACCCATTTTCGATTTTTTTCACCTGTAGCATCTTATCTTCAATTCATCAATTAATTTTAAACCCATTTGCTTGGACCACTTTATAGAATGTTGCCAATGAAAGAGATAGGGAAATTAAATTTAAATGCCATCAACTCTGATGTTTCCTTTTTGAATTAAAAAGACCTTAAAAATAATAACCAGAAACATTACAGACCAGCAGAGACCAGTTCAGATGAGGACATTAGGTGTTGTTATGTTTTATTTTCAAATTAAACACAACCCAGAAGTAGCATGCAGAACATTTTCAATTAGCCAAGAACCTTTGAACATGGCCATTTAATTCTTGTGTCTCATGCCAACAGTTTCAGATTTCAATTCTATGTGAATTCAATTCTACCTGAACTAGGTTACTTTAAGAGGAAAATCATACACCTCCAAGGGAAATAGCTCGGACATGGAAATATTTGCCTCCCTTCTCTATATGGGCTAAGTACATTTGTACTTTAGGAGCAAATTCTTTTCTTTAAGAGTAGCTTCATTTTTGAAGGGTTTTAAATACTGTCTTTAGAAATTGTCTCCCTTTCCAAAATGCTGGTGTATCCATTTATCTTAACCCTTATCATGCTGAATAAATAAAGATGCCACGGCCACTTCTAATTGTCAGCCAATCTGATTGCTCGATCCAGATGGTTGCTATAATGGAAAACAGTGCAGATTCAGAGCAGTTGACTACTGATCTGGATCTACACTTTTTGCAAAGGCAGGGTATATCAGGGTTCAGCATGACAAGGGTTAATCAGTTTAATACATGCTGGGCTTAATGACAGCTAATTTACCCTAAATATTTGCACAGTGAAGCCTGATGGAACAGTGCTGACCCAGCTCAAACTGCTCCAAAACACAAGATAAATCTGGACTCCTGCAAATGCTTTGCTCATTATTTATGGTGTCCAGAACATTTTGGAAAATTATCGTTTTTGTCTCAGCTGAAGTTTAACAAGTTCATTCTGTGCATGGACACTATCTCAGTCATACTGAACTGTCCCCAAGAGAGACAGAGAAACCAAACAGACAAATAGGATAAATGAGAAAAAGGCACCAAACCAATACCTTGCCAAAAGCCAATGTTGGAAGGACCAACCCTCCAAAAGTTTCTGCAGGAGGGTATATCATTGCCAAATTAGGTCATTATATTGTGTAAGTACACCTGTATTAAATAACCATTACCACGCTCTGGGAAATTTTCAGCAGATGAAAAAATGATGGTATTTGTCCCAGAAAACAAGATTAGATACTTCAAGCAAATTGTCTCATTTGGAGACAATTTGCATGAAATGTCAAACCCCTTTTTCTGGGAAAAATTAGAAAAAATATTTCAATATGTCATCTGCTGAAAGGATTACAAGAGTGCAAAGCATTAACCCTTGTCAAGCTGAATAAATTAATATATGCCATGCCCACTTATAGTTTTCAGCCAATCAGGTTGCTGATACAAATTCAAATACTGAATGGCAAACAGTGCTGATCCAGATCAGTTGGCTTCAAGCCAACTGATCTGGACCTACACTGTTTACAAAAGCAGGGCATATCCGGGTTCAGCAGGACTAGGGTTAAGATAAGAGGAGTATCAGGTATACATATATTTGTTTCATTAAACCTACGATACATCTGAATAATGCTATGAGTCGATTCACCCGTGAATTACCGCTTGAGAAGTAGTAGTCCCAAAAAAACATTTGAGCCACCTCTTAGTACGTACACATAAAGTGACTACGTCACTCATACACGTATACAAAAATCAATTTACCTCAAGCGGGCACCGAGATAACACGTGCATATTTGAAGGAAATTTCAAGCCGTGCCGGTAGTGGGTAAAGGGTCTCACCCGTAGCCGTTCTTGAGTTTATTTTGTTTTGCTTACATGTTTCTACATTTTTCTTTTGTTATTAATTATTTTTTCAGTTTTTTCTTTGCTTTGTTTTTTCTTCCGATAATTACTTTCGCTTTCGCGATAGGTAATTTCGGACTGTTCCTAAGTTCGGACTTCCGTTTTCTCTCTTCATTTTTCTGTATTTTTTGTTTGTTCTATCGTTTATTTCGAATTATTCTCTTAGTTCAGTTTATTTCAGTTTATTATAAAAGATGTCGACTCAGAACAAACGATGTTCAGGTAGGGCAGGTAAACCATGTAGTAGGATTATGCCTTATTGGGATAACCATGAAGTTTGCCGGTCTTGCAGGCACAATTCCTGTTCTCCCTCTCAGACATGCGAAGTCTGCTCTCTGTGGGATGAGGAGCTTTGGCGCAAGTTCCATAAATGCCTGCAGAGGTCAGACCGTTTAAAGAAAAGAAATGTACCTCTGTCACAGGTTCCTGAAAATGGTCCTGGGCTAGAGAATACACAGCATACAGCTCTTCCTAATGTCAGTGTTACAGTTTCTGCCACTGACATTGGACAACATGAAAGAAACAGAAACCATGAGTCTGATTCTGATTCTGATTCTGTCACTCAGGCTCCTGGTATTAATGTTTCGAATGTAAACATTACAAGACAGGTTCCATCCAGGTCAGTGACTCCCATGGATGTAGCCTTTGAGAGAAATAGATCTGTTCCTAGACAGTTTTTGTCTCCTAGGACAGATATTCAGTCGCAGAGTAGACCACCTAGGTCAAACCCTCCTACCAGCAGGGCTCGACATTCTAGGAGCTCTTCCTCTTTTGATTCAGGGTCCAGTGTGGAGTCTGTTTTGTCTTGGGATCCTCCCAGACGTAAACATACACACACGTCTCGACCTCGGTCTAAATCTCCTAGGTCACGACATAAGTCGAGGTCTCCTAGGACCAGACATAGGTCAAGGTCACCTAGACATTCTAAATGCTACAGATCTAGATCTAGGTCTCCTAGATTTAGACATCCTAGAGTTATGTCCCCTAAGAACACTTCTGCTGACCCTTCTGTTGCTTTACTATCTGAGCTAGTAAAGCAACAGGGAGACATGTTGAAAAAATTGTCAGAAAGAATGGACACTTTTTCACAGAATTCATCTACTGTTGATAAAGAAAAATCTTTGTCTTCAGTAGATTCTGGGACTGAACAGAATATTGATCCTTGTGCAGATCAGATTCAGTTTTGTGTTGGATCCAATGAAACCATTGGTGTGGTTTCAGAGGATGATGATAATGAAGAGGAATTAGAAGTACCTAAGGAATCTCTGTCCTACAGAGATGCCATTGTTAAGCTTCGATCCAGGTTAGGTTCGGAGGTTTGTCCTACTCCTGAAGTTACTAACAAGATGTCTGGTACTTCAGCCTTGGAATTTTTCAAGGATCCAGACCAGACTGCCACAGTATCTTTAGCTCTGCCACAGTCTAATAGTGTGGTGGAATCTTTGGTTAAAATGAATAAACGCTTAAAAGGAGAAGAAGAGATTGCAATGTCTCCTCTTCCAATCTATCCCAAGGGGTTCAAACCAGGTTCGTTTGTGGCATTAAACAGCAAACCTAGAGTTTTTCTACCATCATCATATGAGGCAATTAATCCACATATTAGTTTAGATCCCCCTTCTTTAAACCCAGGTTTAAAGGATGTTATAAAACAAGGATCAGCTATTCCATCTTCTCATAACGTTCAATTTTCAATGTTAGAGAACTGGGAGAAGCTGGCTAGGGCCGGTATTCAAGTAGCTTCACATTCTGAGCTGTTTTTATGTGGGACTCTTAAAACCATTAAGAATGAAAACCTCTCAAAGGATGACATGTTAGAAGTATCTCGCTATTTACAGGCAGTTGCACAATCTCAGTCGCATTTGGGTGAGATATTATCTAGGCTAGCTTCAGGGCCTCTTTTAGCTAGAAGAGATGCCTGTTTATCTGTAACAGATTTGGACACAGAGTGTAAACAGTCATTACGTGTGCAGCCTATGGAATCTGCTACTATTTTTGGTAATAAGTTTCCTGAAGTGGTTAGTCAGTATAAAGAAAGTATGGCACATAAGCCCTTACAGATGGCTGTGGTTAATGCCAGTAAGCAACAGTCATCAGGTTTTAAGAATAAAGATAAAAAACCCTCTGGATACAATTCCAAGGGCAGGCCTAACACCTTGAGTGTTACGGTGGGACCAGGTTCTTCTAGAACCTCTAATTTCTCACAGGCCAACAGGACTGCGAGAAATGCTAGAAAGAATGTAAATAATCAGGCTTCATTTAAGTCCTCTAAAAAGGGAAAGGGCCAGAAACCCTCTCCCCCTTAGGGGTGCCCACTTCGGTTCCCAGGCCTTCCCTCATTTAAGAACATGCAATTCCGTAGTACATCAGATCCCAAGATCAGATTTACAAACAGGAGGAAGAATTTCTTTCTTCCAAAAGGCCTGGGAAAACATCACCTCGGACACTTGGACTCTCTCTGTTGTCCGAAGTGGGTATCGAATTCAACTACGTGTCCTTCCACAGTTATTTCGAAGTCCACCACAGTGGTGCACTCGAATGCCTCAGGACTCTGTGAAGATGCAGATCCTCAAGGAGGAAGTTACAGCATTATTACAAAAACATGCCATAGAAGAAGTCAAGACATGTCACCCAAGACGGGGCTTCTTCAGTCGAATCTTCCTAGTGAAGAAGAGGTCAGGCGGGTGGAGACCAGTCATAGATTTGTCTCGTCTGAACAAATTCGTCCTTTGTCCACATTTCAAAATGGAGACTCTGGACACAGTCAGGATATCTTTACAGAAAGGCGATTGGGCGACATCTCTCGATTTGAGAGATGCCTATTTTCATATTCCGATTCATCGGAAGTCTCGCCGTTATCTCAGATTCTTTTTCAAAGGGAAAATATATCAGTTTCGGGCTCTCCCATTTGGGCTCTCAGTGAGCCCGTATGTGTTTTCCCGTGTTCTGAAAGCTGTTTTGAGGCATGTCCGCCGGCTAGTTATTCGAGTGCACGCTTACCTGGACGATTGGCTACAACTGTCTGTTTCAGAAGTCCAGTCTTGGCAACACAGCAGAAGACTTCTGAACATTATACTGGAACTAGGATTTGTCCCCAATTGGGAGAAATCAGAACTGGTTCCAACACAGAAATTCTGTTTTCTAGGAGCCCGGTTCAACTTGATCAAAGGTCAGGTGGGTCCTTCTTTGGAGAGAATATCAACTTTTCAACAGGCGTTAACTCTACTGTTGAATGCCAGACAAGCTTCAGCTTGTCAGCTGCATTCCATTGTAGGACAGATGGAATCAATGGCGAATCTTCTTCCCTGGGGGAGGTTACACAAGAGGTCTCTCCAGTGGGGAATCAAAGAGAGATGGTCCCAGGAAGATTGTCTCTGGGAACAACAAATCAGGCTACATCCTTGGTTCCCCAGGGCTGTGCAACAATGGCTAGACAAGGAGTTTTTAATGTCTTGGTCTCCAATCCATCATCCCCCTCCAGACTTTCAGTTGTTCACAGACTCAAGTCTGGATGGGTGGGGAGCACACCTAGACAGTCATATGGCCTCGGGCATATGGCCTGTAGAATGGAAAGGACAACATATCAATGTCCTAGAGCTAAAAGCAGTCTTCCTGGCTCTTCGGGCATTTACCGTTCATGTTCAGAGTCGTTCCATTTTGTTGGCAACAGACAACAAAACAGTAGCAGCTCACATCAACAAACAGGGGGGGACTCATTCCAGGACCCTGTGCAATCTGACAATGCAGGTTGCATTGTGGTGTGTAGAGCACAAGGTATCCCTGAAGGCACGGTTCCTCCCAGGGAAATTGAACATCTTGGCAGACTGCCTTTCAAGGAAAATGAAAGTTGTTCAGACAGAGTGGTCATTGAACCAGAGAGTGGTAGATCAGATCTGTCAGCTATGGAGCTCTCCTCTAATAGATCTCTTTGCTACTCGGCTGAACAAGAAGTTTCCAGTGTTTGTGTCACCTGTTCCAGACCCAGAGGCATATGCAGTGGATGCTCTTTCGATCAGCTGGAAAGGGATGTTAGCATATGTGTTTCCTCCATTTCCTCTGATATTACAATGTCTCAGGAAGATACAGACAGAGGAGTGCTTAGTTTGGTTAATTGCTCCTCTTTGGGAGGCACAACCTTGGTTTCCTCTCCTACTATCATTACTGGTTGCTCCTCCACTACAGCTTCCTCTGAATCAAGATCTGTTGTATCAACCGGTATCTCTGATGTTACATCCCACGCCAGGCATCTTTCATCTTCACGCTTATTTGCTATGCAACAACAGATGGAAGCGTCTGGCATTTCTAGAGCAGTTGCCAAACGAATCTACACCTCGAAAAGATCTTCCACCAACAATTTGTACGATTACAGGTGGAAATCTTGGGTGGATTGGTGTATCGGAAGGCAAATGGATCCCTGCAATCCAACTATAAATGGGTTTGCAGAATTCCTAATTTTTCTACATAATAAGAATTTTTGCCCAGCTACAGTGAAGGGGTATCGTTCTGCAATTTCCACTACACTTAAGCAAATTTCAAAAATAGATTTTTCTAATGAATCTGTTTTGTCGGATGTGGTTAAAAGTTTTGAACTAGAGCGTGTCACGTGATCGGACGAGCGTTGGGCACGGTGACGATGGACTAGACGCAATCACAAGCAATCAGAGGATAAACACAACACTTTGTAAAATAAAAACAAGCATGTATTTAAAAAGTTCAAAAAAAAAAAAAACAACTATAATTAAAAGTTCAAATTTCCATGTTGTAATTTCTATGTTCCGAAGATTCCATAATCCATAGGTACTGTTAAACTTCATATTCTGAAAAATCTAATTAATTATATTTCCATAATTAAATATAATATAAATTTACGTAACTTGAAGAAACTTGTCCACTGATGTATCCTTCATGATATTTCCGGTTATCACTAACACTTTTTCCCATAGCACTTTGAACAAAGCTTGCCGGAAAACATTTGATGGTCAATCATAGTGACGATAACAGTGGTGAAACAGATACATGATACGGATATGGATATGGATACGGATACAGATACGGATACGGGACCTGAAAATAAGTATCATGTCCTAGAACTCTCGATATCAAACATGACAAGATATTTCCTTATCAATTTCCACTAGATATACAGAGTGTGTACGCCAAATGTTATAAATGCGACAAGTCCGTTGCAATTGATTATTATATAGCAAAATCAGATCCTAAAACCACATGGACGCTGTTAATGACATATAATATTGTAAAAACAATTAAACACAGGCAGACACACAGTCAGAATATATCTGACATTCATATTAATCGGAGGAATGGCATCTCGACGATTACACATTCTTACAGGAAGAACCCATGCGCCTTCCACTGTAAGAATCCCTTTAGAACGCTAAAGGCTAAAATATATTATAACTGCCATTATACCACAATGATTACACGATCACACATCGTCCCCACGTAATCATTGAGTACAATATCAACATGCCATCGTCATAGCCTCAAACATGACTCCTCGCTGCTTGAGCCATTTCACCGTAAAATATTCTAGTAAACAGACTTGTGATTAAAGTAAAAAGGACCTCTGTATATGTATTCAAGGTGAATATAGTCTTTGTCATTTGTGTAAATCGCGCTAACTAATGAATGTGTATGCAGTTAACATAACGCCTACGGTAGCGTACTTTTACGCGTATATGTACGGTGTGTGCGGTTAACATAACAACATAACGCCTAACTGTGTCTTACATTTAAGCGTGTATGTCTGGTATGTACATGTCAGATGAGAATGTAATATCCATTTATCTTATTCAAATAAAAATATTAATGATTGCATTCTGATCAGGGTCTACAGAACCTATCAGACTCACCAGACTGATCAGGATCCATAGAATCGATCAAACTTAACCTCCCTATTCGGTTTATAGTTTACACACCCGACACGGCTTATTCGTCTGATCAGGGTCTACACATATAACCAAAGTATACACATCTGATCAGGGTCTATCTACTTATCATGCCGGGTTTGTAAGTACGAATGATACAAAAAATCGCAACGTAGTAAAGCAATAAATTTACCTACTCGAATTTTAGCTGCGGTAAAGACGAGCAAGAATATTGCAAGAATAAAATTAAAATAAATTATTGACTTACCATGGTCAGATTCCCCAGATACAACACAACATGAAGATTAATAAAAGGAAGACAAGGATCAGTCTTCGATGAAATGAATTTGTAGTGTGTATCGTTCTATTCAACTAGGGAACTTTTATAGTAATGTGGCACGTTTTGAAACATGTCCACAAGTAATCCGTGAAATTCAAGATCTAAAAATAATATTCACAAGAATACCGTGATAGTCAAGATTTAAAATAACCTGTTCGATTGTCCGAACGGTGCAAAGTTTCATACAGCAACTGCTAAAACTATGAAGCAAAAAACATTTTTCTCTCGGAACGCTACAAAACTGCAAAATTACGACAGAAAATTGTCTCCCCTTTCAAAAGATAGCCTTGAGACGAAAATCAATCCCAGAACAGTGAAGATATTGATCACCAACCTAGGTTCACTCGGAATATATAGTGTTCTGGTAACCGCTCAAGTATATAGACGTGAATAATCAAATACACCCTCAGCATAACTATCTCGTGATTACCGTAATACCGTAACCTGAAAGCTGAAGTGTACCTACTTGCTTAAAAAGTAAAACTGTCATCATAATCAGCGCTCCAGTTACAAATGCATTAATCTAACCTGGTTAATAAAAATCGATACAAACTTCTTTTTATACTATGTACATGTAAAATATATTCAAGATAAAATAGGGACGTGACATATCTCCCCTCTTACAGAAGTGCGTAGCACTAGAGTATAACGTCACTTTATATCGCCGAATATATTACGTCACACACGGCTTAAATAATCTGCGCCCACATTTTCTGCACCACGTATTGCCACTATATGAAATCTATATGGCTGTAATGCCAAAGCCCATCGCATCAGTCTAGAATTTGTAAGCTTTGCTTTATTTAAATAGCTTAATGGCTGATGATCGGTTTCTATCGTAAATGCTGTGCCATACAAATATCTATGGAACTTTTGTACTGCCCATACTAGCGCAAGACATTCTTTCTCTATTACTGCATATGATTTTTCACTAGGTTTCAGTTTTCTACTTGCATATGCAATAGGACTTTTCTTACCTTCTTCGTCTTGCAAAAGGACAGCTCCTAATCCCTCATTAGAGGCATCTACTTGTAAAGTAAATGGTTTTGACAGATCGGCCATTTTAAGAATAGGTTGAACTGTCAACGCCTTCTTCAATGAATCAAATGCTCTCTGTTGTGGTTCATCCCAGTGTACTTTATTGGACTCACCTTTTTTTGTAAGTTCCGTCAAAGGTGCGGCAATATGAGAAAAATTAGGAATAAAAGATCTATAAAATCCTACAAGTCCCAAGAATGAACGTACTTGTTTCTTGGTAACAGGTCTTTCTGCTTTTTCAATTGCTAGAATCTTATCAGGGCAGGGCCTAATAAGTGTACCACCAACCAAATGACCAAGACATTCTAAATTTTGAAAACCAACGAAACATTTACTTGGTTTCACAGTCAAATTGGCATCTCTTAGTCGCTTCAATAATTCCTCGAATACTTGCATATGATGTTCCCAAGTAGATGTGAATATGATGATATCATCGACAAAATTGTCTATATTAGACATACCTTTCAGCAGTTTCCTCATCAGTTTACTACAGGAAGCTTGAGCCGTTACTAAACCGAAAGGTAGAACTTTAAATTGTAACAGTCCTAATGGTGTTTGAAAAGCTGTGTATTGCTTAGCATTCTTAGTTAAAGGTATCTGCCAATAACCTTTGGTAAGGTCAAGCTTGGATATGTACTTATGACCTGCTATTTTCGTAAATATTTCCTCCATATTTGGCATCGGCTCTGCATCGAAAACCGTAATCTTATTCAGTGTACGAAAATCTATGCAAAATCTGTTCGTATTGTCTTTCTTTTTGACTATAAGAACAGGGGAACAGTAAGGACTTTCTGATGGTTCTACAATGTCTAAATTGATCATGTCTCTTACCTCATCCTTTGCTGCTTCCATCATATTGAAAGGAAGTGGATATTGCTTAACTCTTACCGGCGTATCTGTTGTCAACTTAATGTCATGTTCCAACAGAGTGGTACAGCCGGGTATTGCTGTAAATGTACTAGCAAAATTTGTTACAAGTTGCCTTACCTGACTTTGTTCCTCTTTTGTCAAGTCTGGATTAATGTTTAACAGTTCAACTGACTCATTGTCACAAATTGATGGTGATTCTACTAATCCTTCTATATTATCTTCGTTATCTTCCGAAGTACAGTCTAATACTGCTATAGAACATACCTGAACATCTGTAGTCTGTTGATCATCCTCTCTCTCAATGTATTGCCTAAGCATATTGATATGGAAAGTTTTTACTTTCTTTCCCATTTTAATTCTATAATCTAAGACACTTAATTTCTCCACTACTTCGTACGGGCCTTTCCAACTCATCAACAACTTATTTGTCTTAGTCGGAAGAAGTACGAGAACTTTGTTACCTACCTTTAAATGTCGGCGCCTCGACTTCCGATTGTAATATTTTTTATACTTCTTAGACATATTCTGCAAGTTTTGCTGTGCTAAACTTACCGTTGACTCTAATCTTTCCCTCAAATCTAAAACATACTGGTAAGTAGTACGTACCCGAGGATCCTCGATATCCTTCGTCCACAATTCTCTTAAAACTTGCATAGGTCCACGCACAGGCCATCCATATATTAATTCAAACGGAGAAAACCCCAGACTTTCCTGTGGAACTTCTCTGTATGCAAATAATAATGGATCTATATACTTGTCCCAGTCTTTCGGACGTTCTGCGCACATTCTAGTCAACATTTTCTTTAATGTACCGTTAAAGCGCTCTACTAAGCCATTACAGATGGGATGATAAGGGGAAGTAACTAACTGTTTGAATGACAAAAGTCTACTTACCTCTTTCATCAGTGCTGACGTGAATTGACTTCCCATGTCAGTTAATATTTCTTTCGGTACTCCGACTCTACTGAATATACTAACTAAAGCTTCTGCAACTGCTTCGGTCTCAATTGAAGACAGAGCTACTGCTTCTGGATACCTAGTTGCATAATCAACTAACGTCAAAATATACTTATTCCTATTCTCAGTACGGGGTTCAAGTGGACCAACCAAGTCAATTGCTACTCTTTGAAATGGGGTATCTATAACTGGCATACTGCCTAAGGGCGCTCTTGTATTCCTACCTTTGGCTATAGTGCGCTGACATATGTCACAAGACTGACAAAACCTCTTTATATCACTTGCTATTCCTGGCCAAAAGAATTCTGATAGTACCTTTTGAATAGTCCGCTTCACTGCAAGATGTCCAGACAGGATTGACTCATGGGCTAATTTCATTACCATCTTGCGATATTGCTGTGGAACTACAAGTTGAATAAAAATCTTACCAAATTCCACATTAGGTGAACTAAATTGTCTGTATATCAAGTCATTTTTGCGAAAAAACTTAGCATTACCTTTAACTTCTGATTCATCGCAAGCTTTTCGAATTCTTGCCAGAGTAGGATCATTAACTTGAGCTTCCTTAATTTGTTGAGGTGAAATATCCCTATCGATAATATTGGGGGTTTTGAGTGATGTTTTGGTTTGTTTAGGTAGTTTGGCTTGGGACCGGGTTTGTACTGCTAAAGCTGGCACCCAATTTATATTCGGGTCATAAGCATCCCTCGCCCCTGGAATATTACCTATAATAACATCAACCAAAGGGTTCTCCATACAAAGGGCAAGTGTGTCTCCCTTAAAATAAGGAGTGTCTAATGATACTTTAGCTTCAGGAAGCTGTAATGTAGTCCTATCTACCATCATGCATGAATGCATCTTGCCAGTCAAATTCTCTGAGGAAGCTAATGATTGTTTGACAATCACCCCAGTACACCCAGTGTCGCGCAAGACACTAACAATTTGGTTCCCCATTATACCCTGTACGGTCTTCATATCATTACAAATGGGTGAAGGTTGAGCTGTAGTACTCACCTTCAATGTATCTTCCATCCCTGGACAGACCTTAGTGCCAACATTGCTTGCTTGGACATAACTAACTGTATCAGTATGAATAAAACACGCTCCACATACCTGGTTGTCATCCGATTTCCCGTTATCGCTCAGTTCCTGTCCTTGTCTCTGATCCTGAAAACGCACATGTTTCGAGGGGGATCTACTTCTACCTCTACCATATGTTCGTGTTGCAGCTACCTTCATATTACCTTTTGCTCTATCAGGACAAAATCTAGCTATGTGTTTTTTATCACCACAAATAAAACATGACCCTCTAAAAGGCTGTGGGCCTTGATGATTATACCTTCGAACAGAAGGTGAAGGTGATCTCGACCTTGACCTAGATCTTGGTCTTTCATTGATCTTAAATGTCAAATTAAGAATATCAGTATATCTGGCTTCTTTGTACTGATCTGCTAATTTACTAGCCTGTTCAAGTGACTTGGGTTCCCTTTCTCTAAGGAAAAGTTCAAGGTCTCTATTACAAATAAATGCAAGCCGATCTCTAAGTATTAAATCTGCTAATCCATCATAAGTCTTATTAATGCCAGACATATCTACCCACCTTGTAAAATAACTTTTCATACGGCTGGTGAATTGCTGAAAAGTTTCACCTGAATCTGGCCTACACTTCTTATACCTTCTCTTAAATCCTTCTTCAGTTAACTCATATCTTTTGAGTAAAGCTGCCTTTAACATATCATAATTTAATGCCTCTTCTACAGGCATTAATGCATATACATCAAGTGCCTTACCTTTGAGAAGTGCGCTCAAATTAGTAGCCCAATCTTCTTTCTTCCATTTTTGAGCTGTAGCATACCTTTCAAACCTAAGCAAATAAGAATCCATTTCATCTTTACCTTCATCAAATGCTGGTATTTTTGGGGTCTTAGCAGTGACATAAGTTTTATCTTCTTTATGCTGCACTGCCGGCTTTATATTTTGCTCTGCGGCTAACCTTTCCATTTCAAATATATGTTTCTTTTGCTCAATGTCTTGTTGTAACTGCATTCTTTGTATCTCGCGTTCATGTGCTGCCTTAGCCTCGGCCTTAGCCTCCGCGAGTTCGCGTTCTTTTAATTCACGCGCTGCCGCCGTTTCTGCTAATTCACGCTCGCGTGCTTCCTTAGCCTCCGCGAGTTCACGTACGCGTGCTTCCTTAGCCTCCGCGAGTTCGCGTTCGCGTGCTTGCGCCTCACGCTGTGCCTTTCTCTCGTCGCGTAACCTATCTTGCTGATCCTTAATAAAAGCTCGAAGTGCATCGCCTTCGTACCCTAAAGTCTCCCCTTGAGCTTTTAAATTTTCTAAGGTCTCCATTTGTCTAAGTCTCAGTGAAACAATTATAGTAAGAAGTTTGTTTCAATTATGCACAAGTTTCATAGGATAAGTCTCAGAAAAATCACTATTAAATGCCCTAAAACTAAAATTAACTCTTAGTTTACACTGAAGTCTAACACGAAATAAAGCATTCCACTAATATGAATACAATATCCACTAACTCTAGAAGAGGACAATAACAATGCTCAAAAATGATCATAGGCCAACGGCATCCATACTACAAAATAAACCCATTCATCACTCCTCGTTGCCTATATCATAATATATCCACACAAAATTACTCTTAACTATGTTAATATCACACCTCTCCGAGTTATCAATGGAACATACACAACCCTGCGCGTTAGCTTATCCACAATAAAATATAAAGGGCATTCACGGTCAGATAAAAAGTGACCACTGGAAAATAAACAAAGCTTTTCCGACCTTATCCTTTCTTCACGCCTGCTGTGCTGTATCTGTTTTATCTCACCATGTGACACACTACACAACATGATTGACCATGGTCCCGCTTGTCATTACCTTCTGGAATATACATAATTTGACAGTAACTAATTCCACATAACTACATATAACTACATAAACAACAAACTGTATTTAACACAATACATCCGATCCTCTGTTTGCTAGAATAACGTGTCCAAAGTCACCATGATCCCACTTCTGACACCATTGTCACGTGATCGGACGAGCGTTGGGCACGGTGACGATGGACTAGACGCAATCACAAGCAATCAGAGGATAAACACAACACTTTGTAAAATAAAAACAAGCATGTATTTAAAAAGTTCAAAAAAAAAAAAAACAACTATAATTAAAAGTTCAAATTTCCATGTTGTAATTTCTATGTTCCGAAGATTCCATAATCCATAGGTACTGTTAAACTTCATATTCTGAAAAATCTAATTAATTATATTTCCATAATTAAATATAATATAAATTTACGTAACTTGAAGAAACTTGTCCACTGATGTATCCTTCATGATATTTCCGGTTATCACTAACACTTTTTCCCATAGCACTTTGAACAAAGCTTGCCGGAAAACATTTGATGGTCAATCATAGTGACGATAACAGTGGTGAAACAGATACATGATACGGATATGGATATGGATACGGATACAGATACGGATACGGGACCTGAAAATAAGTATCATGTCCTAGAACTCTCGATATCAAACATGACAAGATATTTCCTTATCAATTTCCACTAGATATACAGAGTGTGTACGCCAAATGTTATAAATGCGACAAGTCCGTTGCAATTGATTATTATATAGCAAAATCAGATCCTAAAACCACATGGACGCTGTTAATGACATATAATATTGTAAAAACAATTAAACACAGGCAGACACACAGTCAGAATATATCTGACATTCATATTAATCGGAGGAATGGCATCTCGACGATTACACATTCTTACAGGAAGAACCCATGCGCCTTCCACTGTAAGAATCCCTTTAGAACGCTAAAGGCTAAAATATATTATAACTGCCATTATACCACAATGATTACACGATCACACATCGTCCCCACGTAATCATTGAGTACAATATCAACATGCCATCGTCATAGCCTCAAACATGACTCCTCGCTGCTTGAGCCATTTCACCGTAAAATATTCTAGTAAACAGACTTGTGATTAAAGTAAAAAGGACCTCTGTATATGTATTCAAGGTGAATATAGTCTTTGTCATTTGTGTAAATCGCGCTAACTAATGAATGTGTATGCAGTTAACATAACGCCTACGGTAGCGTACTTTTACGCGTATATGTACGGTGTGTGCGGTTAACATAACAACATAACGCCTAACTGTGTCTTACATTTAAGCGTGTATGTCTGGTATGTACATGTCAGATGAGAATGTAATATCCATTTATCTTATTCAAATAAAAATATTAATGATTGCATTCTGATCAGGGTCTACAGAACCTATCAGACTCACCAGACTGATCAGGATCCATAGAATCGATCAAACTTAACCTCCCTATTCGGTTTATAGTTTACACACCCGACACGGCTTATTCGTCTGATCAGGGTCTACACATATAACCAAAGTATACACATCTGATCAGGGTCTATCTACTTATCATGCCGGGTTTGTAAGTACGAATGATACAAAAAATCGCAACGTAGTAAAGCAATAAATTTACCTACTCGAATTTTAGCTGCGGTAAAGACGAGCAAGAATATTGCAAGAATAAAATTAAAATAAATTATTGACTTACCATGGTCAGATTCCCCAGATACAACACAACATGAAGATTAATAAAAGGAAGACAAGGATCAGTCTTCGATGAAATGAATTTGTAGTGTGTATCGTTCTATTCAACTAGGGAACTTTTATAGTAATGTGGCACGTTTTGAAACATGTCCACAAGTAATCCGTGAAATTCAAGATCTAAAAATAATATTCACAAGAATACCGTGATAGTCAAGATTTAAAATAACCTGTTCGATTGTCCGAACGGTGCAAAGTTTCATACAGCAACTGCTAAAACTATGAAGCAAAAAACATTTTTCTCTCGGAACGCTACAAAACTGCAAAATTACGACAGAAAATTGTCTCCCCTTTCAAAAGATAGCCTTGAGACGAAAATCAATCCCAGAACAGTGAAGATATTGATCACCAACCTAGGTTCACTCGGAATATATAGTGTTCTGGTAACCGCTCAAGTATATAGACGTGAATAATCAAATACACCCTCAGCATAACTATCTCGTGATTACCGTAATACCGTAACCTGAAAGCTGAAGTGTACCTACTTGCTTAAAAAGTAAAACTGTCATCATAATCAGCGCTCCAGTTACAAATGCATTAATCTAACCTGGTTAATAAAAATCGATACAAACTTCTTTTTATACTATGTACATGTAAAATATATTCAAGATAAAATAGGGACGTGACAGAGCGACCCAGATTGAGATCTCATTTTCCCAAGTGGGATTTAACCTTAGTTCTATCCTCCCTACTGGCTCCTCCTTATGAACCACTGGAATCCTGTGGGTTCAAGGAAATAACTTTGAAGACAGTTTTTCTTATTGCTTTTGCATCAGGTAGAAGGCGAAGTGAAGTTCATGCTTTTTCTGTAACAGACATTCAGTTTTCTGATCAGTCTGTTACGTTGTTCACCTTTCCAGGTTTTCTTGCCAAGAATCAGCTGCCTTCAGTGCTGAGTCCAGCAATTTGTATTCCTGCCCTTAAAGGTCAAGGTGATACTCCATTGCTCTGTCCTGTTAGGGCCCTTAGGATTTATCTTACTAGAGTTTTTCCGAGAAGGAAAAATCGCAAGAGGGTATTTATCTCTCATTTAGAAAACTATCAGAAGGAGATTTCTTCTGACACTGTGTCAAGGTGGATTGTTCAAACAATAAGGTTTGCTTAGGAAGGTTCTAGTCTTGAGTTGCCTAAGGTTAATGCTCACAAAGTCAGAGCTCTGGCTTCATCATGGGCATGGTTTAACAAAGTTGCCCTAGAAGATATTCTCAGAGCCAGTTATTGGTCTTCTGAAAATTCCTTTATAAGGTTTTATCTTAGAGACATATCTACTCTTTCTAGAAGTTTAGCCAGACTAGGGCCTATGGTAGCGGCACAGTCTGTTATTGTGCCTTCTACCATTTCTTCTGTCTGATTGATATAGTCATGTCCCTGTATATATATTGTATATAGTTGGGTAACTACTGATCTGGTGGCCTTTTTTATTATTGATCATCCAGTTTTAGTATTTCTTGGTCATGGTATGATAATGGCCTATGTCCGAACTTCTTTTCTAAAAAATGGTCAAATTACCCCTTTTTTTGTGGTACAGTATTACGGCTGTGAGAATTCTCGACCCTTTAGTTGGTGTGCATTTTTACGGCTTGTTAATAACATTTGACCATCCTCGGTAAGCTTAATTTTAATTAGTTTGTGGTCCCCACCTCCATTAATGTTGAAGTCAGCATTATTCAGATGTATCGTAGGTTTAATGAAACAAATCTAGAAAATTCTTATTAATTTTCATATTTGTAAATTATACCTATGATACATCTGAATCTTTCTCCCGCCGCCTCCCCTCTTTTATCGTTATTATTTTTTCGGTAAATTGATTTTTTGTATACGTGTACGAGTGACGTAGTCACTTTATGTGTACGTACTAAGAGATGGCTCAAATGTTTTTTCGGGACTACTACTTCTCAAGCGGTAATTCACGGGTGAATCGACTCATAGCATTATTCAGATGTATCATAGGTATAATTCACAAATATGAAAATTAATAAGAATTTTCTAGTTTTCTTTTGCTCCATGAAAACATAGCTTCTAGGCATTCATAAGAACTGCTTCAGATGAGGTTTTGTTTGTGTTGAGGTTTTACGGCCCAGTCAACCCAATGGGGTCATGTCGAGCGTGGTCAGTTTACCTAACCACATGTTTACTGGGCAGGCTTAGTCCTCTAAGTGGTTAACCAGTATTGTGCACATTCTTTTGCCAGAAACTGACAACTGCCCTTCTTGAATCAGCGGAAAGGTGAGAATGACCATAGAAAATATTTCATGATCAATCTTCAGGAAAGAATGTTGCCGACCTCGGCGGGGGTTGAACCCGCGACCTCCTGGTCTCCAGTCGGACGGCACATCCAACTGAGCCACCGAGGCCAGATGAGGTACTTCTATTGAATGCCATATCAGAATAAGAAAAGTATCATTATATTTCAGTTAAAAATTAGAAGATCCCTAAAGGGGATGAATGTCCTTGCTACTGCCACTTTGGCTTTGTAGATTTATTATTCTGAACAAAAAGCAAAAGAGTGATTTTATTTACATTTCTAAGTAAATCAAGGGTACATAACTCTAACAATGAAAATTTGATAAGATTTCTGTGACCTTCATGCACATACCCTGCCTATATACTTACTTTGCTACAAGTTTCAAATCATTATCTTGAAAACTGTAGAAGTTGCTAAGACACACACCTACTATGCCATGTGTATGAGGCAAAATTCCTAGGAAAATCCAGGGTATGTAGCTCTAGCAACAAAACTTTGATCAGAGTTCTGTGACCTTTATCACATGTCCAGGCTATATTCTTACTTTGCTGCAAGTTTCTAACCATTATCTTGAAAACTGTAGGAGGAGTTGAGACACGAACCCTACTATGCCATGTGTACAAGGCCATATTTGAAAGTAAATAAAGGATAAGTAACTTTAGCAATAAAAAATTGATCAGAGTTCTACGACCTTTATGCACATGCCCAGTCTATATTCTTATTTTGTTGCAAGTTTCAAACAATACCTTGAAACTGTAGGAGGAATTGCAAAAACACGAACCCTTCTATGGCATGTGTAAAAGGCCATATTTCTAAGTAAATAAAGGGTATGTAACTCTAGCAATAAAAAAACTGATCAGAGTTCTACGACCTTTATGCACATGCCCAGTCTATATTCTTTTTTTGCTGCAAGTTTCAAACAATATCTTGAAACTGCAGGAGGAATTGCAGAAACATGAACCCTTCTATGCCATGTGTACAAGGCCATATTTCTAAGCAAATAAAGGGTATGTAACTCTAGCAATAAAAAACTGATCAGTGTTCTGTGACCTTTATGCACATGCCTAGCCTATATTCTTACTCTGCTGCAAGTTTCTAACCATTATCTTGAAAACTGTAGGAGGAGTTGTGGAGACACGAACCCTACAATGCCATGTGTACAAGGCCATATTTGAAAGTAAATAAAGATATGTAACTCTAGCAATAAAAATTTAATCAGAGTTCAGTGACCTTTATGCACATGCCCAGTCTATATTCTTATTTTGCTGCAAGTTTCAAACAATATCTTGAAACTGTAGGAGGAGTTGCAGAAACACGAACCCTACTATGCCATGTGTACAAGGCCATATTTCTAAGCAAATAAAGGGTATGTAACTCTAGCAATAAAAAAATTGATCAGAATTCTGTGACCTTTATGTACATGCCCAGCCTATATTCTTACTCTGCTGCAAGTTTCAAATCATTATCTTGAAAACTATAGAAGTTGAGCTGACACGAATCTTACTATGCCAATTGTGTATAAGACAAATTTTCTAAGTAAATCAAGGGCATGTAACTCTGACAATAATAATTTGATCATCAAAGTTCTGTGACCTTTATGCACATGCTCAGTCTATATTCTTATTATGGTGCAAGTTTCAAACCATTACCTTGTAAACTGTAGGAGGAGTTGCAGAGGCACAAATAGTACTATAAAGTGTGAGTGACGCATGGTCGGAGGGTGTACCGTCACAGACAGACATATGACAGACTCTGAGATGACAGAGGGTAGAACTATATGCCCTCCTCCACTTCATGACGGGGAATGTAAAAAAAGCCTTATCAAGGGTTATGGCGTCAATGTAGATAACAACTAGGTCTGATATACTAGTAGCAGAAAATATAATACTTAGATATGAGGCAGATATGAGGGATATCTTATATCTTGATCCTGGATAAGAAGATTATACAGATGTGTAGACAGATCTGGGATTCCATTGTCTGCACATGCACCAAAGCCCCTTTTAGATGACATATTTCAGACACTGTGTGAGCTCATGTGCCATATGAGGTGGGCCAGCAAAGACCACGATCACCCTGGCCATCAATGATGCAGAGTCTTTCCTGGACATCTGTGGATAAGCCAATGATATGGCTTCTTCAGAAAGACAGTGAAGACTCTTAACCCTTGTAATGCTGAATAAATTAAGATGCCACACCCACTTCTAATTGTCAGCCAATCAGATTACTTAATCCAGGTTGTTGATACAAATTCACATACTGAATGACAAACAGTGCAGATCCAGATCAGTTGGCTTCTTCTTCAGAAGCCAACTGACCTGGATTTACACTGTTTTCAAAGGCAGAGCATATCTGGGTTCAGCAGGACCAGGGTTAAGACTCTGATCAGACTTTACAGATGTGCAGGCTAATCTAGGCTTCAATGTGCACAATGACTGAAAATATTGTGGCTCACTTTTTTTTTTTTTTCTTATTTTTGAGTGTAATACATGTATATTATATTTACCCTAATTATTCTGATACCTTAACTCCACTGCCATACTTGTTCAAACTTTGAACGTCCATTTTTACTACCTGTAAATGTGTCTAAAAATAAGTGGATGAGTGGCAAACAGTGCAGACCTGATCTGGGCATTTCATATGGGTCTACATTGTTTGCTCAGGTCTGTCTGTCCAAATACTTCGGGTAAATATGGTAATTACTGCTGCACAGCAACTACTTATTAATGCTTAGCATTCTGGGTAAAATAAAAATTCAGCAGACAACATTTTTTTAATATTTTTTCCAGAAAACAGGTTTTTGACATTTCATGCAAACAATTTTCATGAAATGTCAAAGCTTATTTGTCAAAGCTTATTTTCTGGAAGAAAAAAAATCAGAAAAATATCATCAGTTTGTCATCTGCTGAAATAGCCCAGACAGTCATAAAGATTGAAATACAGAGCATCATCATATAATGCAATGAGGTATTAAAAAATTCAGTTTTATCTATAAAGATGGCCATAAATGTCAATAAGATCATGAGGCGTTCAGTTTCATCTTGTCACAGACTGTCTCTTGGATCTATTTACTCCTACTGAGTGCACCTAATAACTTGTTAACCTTTCGTGACAACTCAATAGCTACTTATAACGTGTGGCGACACTTATTCTTAAACATAAATGAATGATCATGATCAAGGCTGAAAGGAAGGAATGGTGTGGTGAAACCATTTCCTGCAGAACTTTCACTCGCAAGTTCTGTAAGCGGACTTTACCATCTTTGAATTTGGACATGTCCATTGTTGCAAATAGGTTGTAAAAGTTATAAATATGGGGATACCTACAAAAGGCCACAATCTAGAAAACAACCCTTCCAAAGTACTGAATAACATTACAAAAACCTATTCAAATATATAGAAATCTTCACCTCCAAAAACTGAAATTTTCAGATAAAAAAACTCTGATATTTTTCATATTTCTGCTCAAATCATAGATTGTGGGTTCTCATTAGAACTGCCTCAATGAAGTGGTTCTAACAAGTACCCACAATCTATGTTTTTGAGCAGAAATAAGAAAAATAATGTACACCCCTCTAAACCCCAGTTTTACTGCTTAAAAGTGGGGTTGAATGGGGTCAAATATATAGAAATTTTCACCTCCAAAAACTGAAATTTTCAGATAAAAAACTCTGATATTTTTCATATTTCTGTTCAAAACATAGATTGTGTGTACTCATTAGAACTGCCTCAGTGAGGTGGTTCTAACAAGTATCCACAATCTATGTTTTTGAGCAGAAATAAGAAAAATAATGTACACCCCTCTAAACCCCAGTTTTACTTTTAAAAGTGGGTTTGAATTGGATCAAAATTATATAGGTATGTTTTCGTGATGGTGACATTGAAGCATCATCACAGAACAACACACTTATGAAAACAGAACCAGCAAAGTGAAGAACAAATGCAACAAAAATACCGCCTTGAAAATCAAAATTAAAATCTGAATCGCAAACAGTGTAGTTAATGATGAGATGTCTCATTACCAGCCATCTCATCTGGTTCTACACTGTTTGAGATGTCTCATTATGAGCCATCTCATCTGGTTCTACACTGTTTGAGATGTCTCATTACGAGCCATCTCATCTGGTTCTACACTGTTTGAGATGTCTCATTACGAGCCATCTCATCTGGTTCTACACTGTTTGAGATGTCTCATTACGAGCCATCTCATCTGGTTCTACACTGTTTGAGATGTCTCATTACGAGCCATCTCATCTGGTTCTACACTGTTTGAGATGTCTCATTACGAGCCATCTCATCTGGTTCTACACTGTTTGAGATGTCTCATTATGAGCCATCTCATCTGGTTCTACACTGTTTGCTAAGGTATTTGTTCTCCAAGGTGGTTCCTCTGTTGGATTTCTTCTTTGTTTATGTGTCTGCAGTGGTTTCATATGTGGCATTCAATGTTTTGTCATTATTATTTGTTCCTCATCTCTCCTTCTTTTGGTGCCTCAGGAAAGCTGTGCTTCATGGGTATCTTCACTTATATCTTTTGGTCTGCAGAGATGATATGGTCATAACAGCAATCCAGTAGATGATGAGGGTGGGTCAGGGATGCAGTTGTCATATTTGTCATATTGAAAGTTGCTGTGGTATCAACCTTCAAAATAGAATCAATTTACACCAGTGCCATTCTGTCATCATAACCCTTTTCATGCTGAACAAATCAAGATGTCACACCCACATCTAATTTTCAGCCAATCAGATTACTTGATCCAGGTTGTTGATACAAATTCAAATACTGAATGGCAAACAGTGTAGATCCAGATCAGTTGGCTTCTGAAGAAGCCAACTGATCTGGATCTACACTGTTTGCAAATGCAAGGCAATTGATAAAAGGAAATGAGAGATTATAGTTATCAAACAACAGTTGTGAACAAACTATTATAGGCACTGCATCTTAGTACCGTATGTGATTCAGTTGTCTTGTAGCATTAAAAATCTACATCATTATGAACAATCTAGCTTTAGTCAGAAGAATTTTTATTATAGCAAAACTATCACAGGTTATAATCAACCTTTAAAACAGATTCATTAATTTACACCAGTATGCCATTTTTCCATCGTAAAAGGAATAAATGGTACTGTTTCATTCCTGTTTATTCCCACTGTGGATGCATGTCCTTAGAGTAACACTTGACACCCGGCTGTAATTAAGGAAGCAATTAATATATTAATTGCCACCCATACTTGAATAGAGTGCAACCTACATCATTAGGCAAGTTATTTAAGAATCAAATCAAGGAAATGGTCATGTATCAAAAAGCTTACTTTTCAACAACCACAGTTCCAGATAAAGCTCTTTTGTCAACCAGAAAGTATTGATATTTTCTTATATCTCCTTGGTACTCATGAGAAGCGCCTCTGTTAGGCAGTTCTAATGAGTACCCACAATCTATGTTTTTGAGCAGAAATAAGAAAAATAATGCATACCCCTGTAAACCCCAGTTTTACTATATAAAAGTGGGATTTAAGGGGGTCAACATTATACAGACACGTTTTCGTTATGATGCGTACTGAAAACCTGCCCAAACCAGATGCAGACTGTGCATGCAGTTTGATCAGAGCATGCACAGCTCACTTTCTCAAACCTACATGGTTCAAATAGTGTACCATCAACTCTTATAATCTCAAAGGAATCAAATTTAACCCTTAAGGAGCCAAACTATAATAGATGACAGTCTATTTATCTTACTTTATTTTTCTGAAAAAAACAAAAACAAAACAAGGCTCAACATTTTACATGAATTGTCTGCTATGCAGAAAACACACATGAACTGTCAAGCCTTAGCCTCTCTGAAAAATAATAAAAAAAAAAAAAAAATAGAATGTCACCCGCTGTTGTACTGATCACACTTTAATGGTTAATAACAAAATGACAGACAGCAAATGTCTTGGTTGTCTCATATGTTTGTAAATAGAAATAAATGGAAAATCTGACAAAATATGCTGCAACCATTTTAACCCATTAATAAAATTAAGACAGTGCAATACCTCTTATGCACCAAGCATGTTTCTAAATATCTGTGTGGTATGCCACCAATTTAAATGAAACAAATCTCTCTTGAAACAGTATTTTACAATACAGAGAAATTTTCATCTGGATTTTATTTCAATAAATATTTATTAAAATAAAATGAAAATTTTAACAGCTGATGATCACTGATACAGAAAAACAGGTGTGAATGAGATTTTGTTTGTAACATTTCTGTCTTCATACCATATTTACCCTAAGTATTGGGACACATTAACTCCTTACCATACTTATCCTAAAATTTGAAAAAAAAAAGTATTTTACTAACTGCTGATGTGTCTAAAATAGTGCTGGATGAGTGGCAAACAGTGTAGACCCTGATCAGATGCCACATTCTGTGGCATCTGATCTGGGTCTACACTGTTTCCTTAGGCATGTCTGTCCCAATATTTAGAGTTATTATGGTATTCACTTATTATAAATCTGTGGAAAACTGGACTTTTAACCCTTGTCCTGCTGAATAAATTAAATTGCCATGCCCACTTCTAATTTTCAGCCAATCAGATTACTTGATCCAGATTGTTGCTATAAATTCACATACTTAATGCCAAATAGTGCAGCTGCAGGTCAGTTGGCTTCTTCTTCAGAAGCCAACTGATCTTGATCTACACTGTTTGCTAAGGCAGGGTATATCTGGGTTCAGCATGACAAGAGTTAACCTACCTATTTAGTCAGATATGCCTTCACAAACAGTGCAGACTCAAATCAGGGTCTGCACTGTTTGCCATTCAACCAGCATGTTTTAGTCACATCACTAGAGTTATTATGATTGTAATTTGCACCCTGGGTATTCTAAAAGACGCTGTTTTAGTGAGGTGGCTGCTGTTTAGAAGTGACCTTTGGTGAAGGTTCCACCTGGAGCTATGTGCAGTTTCCCATGGTAAAATGTTGGTTTTCCAGTTTTCCCATTTCATACAGTCATGATCATACATGGTGATGATGATCTGGTGTTTTACATCTCTTTCAACATTTAATTTAAACCCTCCTCTTGCTGAACCAGGAATATGCCCTGCCTTTGCAAACAGTGTAGATCCAGATCAGTTAGCTTCTTTAGAAGCCAACTGCTCTGGATCTGTACTGTTTGTCATTAAAGGGAACGCAATATAAGTTGTAAGTATATCTTGGATTAAAGTGCTTAACAAGCCATTTATTTTGTTGCAAGAGTTTTCAAAATCGACCCAGAAATAATGAAGTTATGGTGGTTTGAATATATCTAAAATGGTAGTCATGGATGCCGCCATATTGAAGGCTTTGTGACGTCACACAGCCCAAATTAAATGTGCAAAACCAAATTATAAAGGGTTTTTAAGAATACTTTTGCTACGGATTTTTATAATCTTTTAATTCTAATGAGATTAATTGTCTACCGATTTTGTTCAAATTTGTGTCAAAATTCATTGTTTATAAAGTTCTTTACTTTAAAGCACAATACCTTTTAGGATTGCGTTCCCCTTTAAGTATGTGAGTTTATATTAACAACATAAATTAAGTAATCTGATTGGCTGAAAATTAGAAATGGTTGTGGAATCTTAATTTATTCAGCATGGCAAGGGTTGAGTTATATTGAGATGACAGACGGGTGATAATGAAAAGCTCTGTTCAATGATGAGCTGAATTCCTCCTCCAGCAGGATTCAAACCTAGGACTATGTAATCTGTAATCGGAAGTGCTAATCACTCTGCCACCTGCACATTTCTCATGATCTTATACAGTTAATCCTGTGTTAAGCAAGCACCTATAGGAAAGCCAAAAATTGCTTGCTTAAGACAGGTGCTTGCTTAATACAGGTAGATTTCCACTGCTTTTAATGGGATCTTAAATAGTGGCCTATAAAGACAGATGATTTCTTAATACAGGTGGCCTTTAGGACAGGTTTGACTGTATGCATTTACAGTTTAAGGTGAATGGATATATTTTTAAGGGAAATAACCTGATCAAAAATATTTTACCTCCCTTCTGAAAACAGGTTTACTCTATCAAAAATATTTTACCTTTCTTTTGAAAAGGGGTTTACTCTTACAGGAAAGAATTTGCTCCCAGTGGGAGCAAATTCTTTCCTTTTAGAGTAGATCTCTTTTCAGAAGGGACTAAGTGTGCAGGAAGGCAAATAGGAAGTCATAAAATTGTTTCCCTTGTACAAAATGGCAGAAAATCTACCAAAAGTATCCAGTCCCCTTAACCCTTGTCCTGCTGAACCTGGATATACCCTGCCTTTGCAAAAATGTAGATCCAGATCAGTTGAAGAAGCCAACTGATCTGGATCTGCACTGTTTGCCATTAAGTATGTGGATTTATAGCAACAATCTGGATCAAGTTATCTGATTGGCTGAAAATTAAAAGTGGGCGCGGCATCTTAATTTATTCAGCAGGACATGGGTTAATTTAAATTATGCACACAATGTACTTAAAAAATACAGAAACTGCTTCCTATGGAAGTAAATTCTTTCCTTTTAAGAAGGGGCTAGACATGCAGGGAGGCAAAAAAAGATGTTACAAAAGTTATCTCCCTTCTACAACATGGCAGAAATTCTAACAAGAGTAGCCATTCCCCTTAATTTAAATTATGCACATAATGAACTTAAAATGCAGAAAAAATATTGTAAATCTTTTTTCATATACTGATTTAATCATTATATGATTTGTCATCTTCAGTAGCCTGTTAATGATTTATCAACTAGTAACTGCAGTTTCTACAGTTTAGATTTAATACAAATCAACCATAAATTGTCCGCCAATCAAATCTTGATGTATGAGGCAAGCTATATTAAAATACTGTCACATACAGCCAACAGCCATAGTGTATTTAAAGTTCTTTCTTGAAAGATATTCAAACTCTGTCAACTGTTATTAACAAACATTGAACAGTTTTGAACAAAGGGCTCCAGATATGAAGAATATAATCTATACTGGGATTATCCTATTTATCCTAAGTATCTGGAAAGAGGCCTGATCAAACAGTGTAGATGCACATCAGATGCCGCAAAATGCGACATCTGATGTAGGTCTACATTGTTTGCCACTCATCTTACTACTCATTTTGTTGTTTAGATACAGCAACAGGTAGTAACAGATTTATGGAATTATTTCAGACTGGTATGATATTAGATTGGTGTCCAACATAAAGGGGTCACAAGGGTAATGTCTGAGCTAACGAAATAACAGTTTTGATTCAACCAATCAATTCTTCAAGTCAGTATAGAGAGATAGACTTTTACTTATGCAGCAAGTGTTGCACCTGAAACCACAGGTACAAAGTTCATCACTTTTAGGGTTTACATGAAAATTCAGATGATGCATCACACAATAACAACTGTAAATAATGGGACTCATCCCATCCTAAAACTTTTGAAGGATAATATGGTGTCATTTCATTCTCTGGGCAAAGTCAGCAGAAAAGGAATTTGTGCTATTTTTCTGATTTCTCCAAAAATGAGACTTTGTACTGTTGAATATCAGCTCCACAAGAAAACTAATTCAGGCATTACGAAAACATGCCTATATAATTTAGACCCCCTTAAACCCCACTTTTATATAGTAAAACTGGGGTTTACAGGGGTATGCATTATTTTTCTTATTTCTGCTCAAAACATAGATTGTGAGTACTCGTTAGAACCGCCTTCTGCTCAAAAACATAGATTGTGAGTACTCGTTAGAACCGCTGGTGAGGCGGTTCTAACGAGTACTCACAATCTATGTTTTGAGCAGAAATATGAAAAATATCAGATTTTTTTATCTGAAAATTTTATGTTTTTGGAGGTAAAATTTTCTATATATTTGAATAGGCATGTTTTCGTTATGATTGTACCTGTCACCGTATTTACCCTAAATATTGGGACACCTTTAACTCCTTATCATACTTGTCTGTGAGCAGGTTTGTTCTACTATCTACTGAAGTGTCAACACTTAGCATACTGAGTAAAATATTCAGCAACCTATTTTCTGTGAAAAATAAGAAAACAAAATAAGATGTTGTCTGCTGAAAATTATACCCAGCATGCTACGCATTAAAGATGAAACAAAATGGAACAAGTCACCGTCATAAAAATACTATCTTAACCCTTGTCCTGCTGAACCACGATATACCCTGCCTTTGCAAACAGTGCAGATCCAGATCAGTTGGCTGAAGCCAACTGATCTGGATCTGCACTGTTTGCTATTAAGTATGTGGATTTATATCAACAATCTGGATCAAGTAATCTGATAGGCTGAAAATTAGAATTGGGCATGGCCTCTTCATTTATTCAGCAGGACAAGGGTTAAGTAATAAAATAATGTAGGAATACCAAAAGAACTTCTTCACCCACTTCAAACCTAGACAATTCACTGTTCTATCATTTCAATGTTAACCCTTAATGCGCTATTCACAACTACAGCAGACAACACTTGATATTTGGTTTTTCAGACAAAATAAGACTTGCCATTTTACATGTAATGTCAAGTTTTATCTTCCCAGAAAAAAATTAATTTTAGAATGTCATCTGCTGCAAGTCTGCTTAGTGTTTAAGGGTTTATGAAAGATTTTATACCCATAAGTATTGCATGGACACCCCCAGCAGACAATAATAAAAGAATAATAAAATATCCAATGACTGAAATCCATTCTAGCTGTAAAGTTTATGACCTACATGAAAAATTATAATATTCACATTTAATGACTGCTTTTATATTTCCCTAAAAAAATATTTTTCTCAAATATTTTTATTTTTAACACTCTGCTGTGGCTAACTTTAACTCTAAATACAATGAGGACAAAATCAGCACACAAAAGATAACTTTGTTTATCCCTTTAACTGACTTTCCCTGCTTAGCAGTGGCGACTTTTGTTGTCTGCTGATAATCTTTGCAAACAGTTTGGACCCTGATCAGGCCCGACAAACATTGGGCCTGATCTTGGATTCAAACTGTTTGAAACTCTGATGGTACTCTTGAAAGTTTTTTTTGAAAAAGTTAATTTTTTTTTTTTTTTAAATCCTCAGATGACAAAAAAAGGTAGCAAAATTACCCAGCATGCAGAATTAATGGGGCTTACCATTTTATGTAAATTATTTCCTTAGCTGATTAATATAAAATGTCAACCTTTAGTTTGACAGAAAAATAAGAAAATAATTTCAAAATGCCATCTGCTAATATTTAAATCCAGCAATAAAGGATAAAAGTCAGCATTAAGGATAAAGGTCTGCATTAATGCAGGATATATCAAAGGGAATGGGTATCAGTATATTTTTCTGCAGGCCAGGGCCCAGTTGTTCAAAGCGTTGTTAGCTTAACGAGCTCGTTAAGGGTCATTTCGTTAACTGTTTTAGTGGATTCAATATACAATATTCTGAAATTTTTTGCTGAAAAAATGTGAGTAGCTTTTGCAAAAGCTACTCACATTTTTTCAGCAAAACATTTCAGCATATTTGTGTATCACTTGATTTAAATTTTAACGATTCGTTAACTAACGACATCGTTAGCTTTGAACAACTGGGCCCTGATATTTTTTTACCCTGTTCATTATCAGCTCCATATAAGGAGCCTTTTATCAACCAAAAAGTATTGATATTTTTAATTATTTCTTGGTTGAAATATTCATTATAAGCACCTACTTGTTTTTAGGGTAAGTATGGCAAGGAGTTAAGATTTTTCAATATTTAGGATAAATATGGTAAATCACTTGTTGTTATCCATGCCAACCAACACCAACAACCAGCTGTCTTGTCTAAGGCCATCCTTCACATGCTGATTTTTTCTTTTTCACATCAGGATGGCAATTTTTTATAACAGAAACACTTAAGACTGATGTGTGATTTACAAAAAAAAAATGTGAAGTCAGTACACAAATATTTGTATTGTTGTTTTGTTTTAAATGATTTACAAGTTCTTTACAGTATTGAGACAGACAAACGACTTGCATGTTTGACCATCTGAATTCATGAAATAAAAAGAAAAATTAATCACATTGAGATCTTTATGTTTCTATTGTCTCATTAGCTGTTTAGCCATTGTCTCGATTGCTCAGATGCTGTGATAACAACACCAAAAAAACAAAAAAAAAACTAAGGCCTTTTCTGATTCTTTTGACATGCTGATCTAATCTTGGTTGAGTGGGTGCTCTTTAAATCAGATTGGATATGAAACTTGTCCATGGCTCACTGCAGCCTTTGTCTACTATGAGATGCTGACAATCTGTATTTGTGAGTTGGACAATATTTTTAAACAGTTAAACAGTCAACTATTTGAACCATTTAGACTGAAAATTACTTAACTCTAGATGAGAGGGGGCATCAGGTAATTATTCTTTCATATTTCTCCATGAAACCATATCATCACGAAAACATACCTATATAATTTTGACCCCCTTAAACCCCACTTTTATATAGTAAAACTGGGGTTTACAGGCATATACATTATTTTTCTTATTTCTGCTCAGAAACATAGATTGTGGGTACTTGTTAGAACCGCCTCGCCGAGGCAGTTCTAACAAGTACCCACAATCTATGTTTTGAGCAGAAATATGAAAAATATCAGAGTTTTTTATCTGAAAATTTTCAGTTTTTGGAGGTGAAATTTTCTATATATTTGAATAGGCGTGTTTTCGTAATGGTTGTGGCTCATTAATTAGAGGTGCATTGCCGCCATTTCACTACCTATTGATGTGTTTTGAAAACTGCTGAATGAGAAGTAAACAGTGTAGACCCTGATCAGATCTGATCTGGGTCTACACTGTTTTCTCAGACCTCTCTGTACCAATACTTTGGGCCATTACAGTATTCTAGTAAAACGTAGACTTGCATAAATGGGAATTAAGATAATGTAACACGCAAATAACACTTTCATTACATTAATAATATACAGATAAAAATCTTTTAATTAATTCATTCACGTTAATGAATACAAGTGTCAATTCTTTGTCAATCTGATACAACAGGTTTTGAATCTATAAACTGTGCTGTGCGACAAGCAAAAGTACCTTTTTTATAGATGAACAATGTAAACAAGTGTATATATTTGCAGACTGAAATTCCGGGACATACAGTCTTATTATCAGCCTGATCACTGTTTACTATTTAGATTTTTCATTCCCTATATATTATAAATACCAAAGGCATACCCCAGATCAGACTGCAATGGATGTATAGGCTGATCTGGGCATGCATTTTTCACATACTCAGAAGAGTTGTAAGAACGGAGTATTTGGTGATAATTGTGGGATAATTTTTCTTATATCTCCATACAAACAAATGTTGTGGGTACTCATTAGAAGCACCTCTGAGGCACTTCTAATGAGTAACCACAACATGTTTTTATGGAGAACTGGAGAAAATTATTCCAGAATTATCATGAAATATTCCTCCTTAACAACTCTGCATACTGTATGTGGTGTCGAGGTACCTGTTTGCTTGAAGCGGGTAAATTCTCTATAGATTTTACAGTGGGAATATGCTGAAATGACATTTCCTATAGAATCACTAACTGGGCCATAAATGGAACTTGTTAGCTATTAATGTTATTTGGGTGGTCTTCTGTAACCTCTAATTGTTTTGTGTGTGTGTGCTTTAAGATCTCCATGCAGTTCTTCTTTGCAGCTGATTACAATGGTACCTTAAATTTTAAAAACTTAAAATTGGGACTTTTTTTATTTCCAATGACATAGTATTGTTCCTCCTGCTTCCCACAAAAATATAAAAGCACCGCAAGCATAATACCCCACCATAGCAATTATTTGTTTATGTATTAAAGTTATCGTTGCGAAAATGTCTGGAAAGAAAATGACGGAGGGACAGATAACAATCCTAAACCAGATCTTGATAATATCAATGGACAGATAACAATCCTTAAGCAGATCTTGATAATATCAATGCATAGAGCAAGTTTGCTTAAAAGGCCTTGTTATTAACTCAAGTTGTCATCCAGAAATGAAAATATGGACATGTCTCGGGCAAATAACTCCGTAAAAATTTGACGAAATTTGCCCATTAGCAATTCCAAACCTGATCCCCTTACTGTCAATACATATAGCAAGTTTGGCTAAAATCCCTTGTTATTTACTAAAGTTATCATCCGGAAACGAAAATATGGGCATGTCTCGGGCAGATAACTCCGTCAAAAATTGACAAAATTTGCCCATTAGCAGTCCCAAACCAGATCTCCACAATAACAATGCACATACCAAGTTTGGTGAAAGTCCATTGCTGTTTACTAAAGTTATCATCCGGAAACGAAAAATGGACAGACGGACGGACAAACGGATGGCCGGACAGACGGATGGACTCATGGACGACCAATGTGAAACCATAATACCCCACCACTATTGTGTGGTGGGGTATAATAAGTGAAGATACTCAGGAAATGCCACAATCATGATGCACCGTGAGCTAGCCCTTCTGAAGCACCAAAGGAAGGAGAGATGAGGAACAAATTAGGACAAAATAAAAACGCCACATTTAAAACCACAACCACACAAAGAAATCCTGCAACAGAGGAACTGTCTTGGGGGCTTAAACAAGTTTAGCACACATGAAAGAAATTTGGGCAAAAAAAAAATAATTCTCTAAAGATGACTTGTCCTGCACATGCATTAATGCCATATTTGCTGCTTAACTCTTTAACTCTTATACCATGCTGAGCCTGGATCATAATACCCTGCATTTACAAACAGTGTAGATCCAGATCAGTTGGCTTCTGAAGCGTTGAAGACTCCAAAGGCTGAACTCTAAGTGAGGCTTTCATTGAAAAGTCTAAGGCACACTTGTCCAGATACGCATCGCCTCTGGCAAGCAATGGACCATTAGCAAGTCTAACTAATACATCAAACAGATGCAAATGTGACTGTGCTAGCGCTTCCAAATACCTACACACTTCTGCTAGATCTGACTGAGAAGGCGTTGGGCTCTTCAGTGTTGAAAGAATGGCATACAGACACATATCTGCATGGGAGGTAATATGGATACCTGCTCTTGCCAGTTTCTCCCAAATTTCCAGTTGTGACAGCTGGATATTGTGAGAAGTAGGAAATGAAGCCCCTTGCCTAAGAACCTCTCTGAAAGATGGATCTGTTGGAGGGGGATTCAACTGTAACGTAGGATCAGCAATTTTATATGAATCCTGACCAAACACCTTAGGTTTCATCATTAAACTGGGAAACCTGTTGTTCCCCATGCCCTTCGGATAACTGTCCAATGGTGATCCTTGAATAGGATTGGGTCCTTGGATCTTAGAATTAATTTTGGAAATTTGCTCCAAAATTAAACGACTTTGAGGAAGGACCGGCTGGACAGTTTCCATTGATTTCTTGCTAAAGAAGTCTAAGGCAGACACACCTGATTGGGTTTCAGGTTGAGTCAATTCAGGGCAAAGTTGAGGACCTAGCCTGCTGCGTAGAGAGACCAAGGCCTCAACATATGACAACTGAGAAGCTAATGAAGTCTGTACCAAATTGTCAGACTCCTCATTCTCTTGATCATCCGATTCATCACCAGAATCGTCAATTTTCTCTCCAGGTTCCGGTCTGAGCCATATTTCCGGTTCTTGAATAACAGAGAAAATATTATCAGTGGACTCTGTAACCACTGGGGATTTAGCCCCTGGGCCCCTATCCCCAACCTCAGTACTGTCCGTATTACAAGTTGACTGAGAGGTTTTATCCATATTTGAATGATTAGAAAGAGATGGAGAATTTCTCCTAACCCTTCTATCACGACCTTCCGATGAAGAAAGGGATCGAGACCGTTTCCGACTGGAGGAGGTGGATCTCAATTCTTGGGTCAAAATTTGACGGATAAAATTCGGCATATCTGGTTGTACACCGTGAACAACATTATCACGACTACTGGAATGAGAGGCTGTGGCAGAAACGGCTGAAAATCCCGAAAAACCACTCGCTGTGTTTGTAGAAACCAACGACGGGGGATTACTTTCAGTCTGGAACCTAAGCCTTCTCTTTGGTTCCAGAGAGGGATGGCTGAAACTGGCTGACACCGAAGGTGAGCGGGTTATATGCCTATGACCATGCGAACGGGAGAGTCCGCTCCTGTGATGAGATCGCCGGCTGGTCATTTTAGAGAGTAAACGGTGGCCTCGGTGAGGCCTGTGGTCATGCCTGGAGTGGTGTCTATGGCTACTCCCGGAGCGGCAGCTATGGCCACGCCTGGGTCGCGAGCCATGGCTGATGAAAGAACCAGAGCTTGATCTCGAAAAACTCCTAGAGCAAAACCTAGAACGACGGTTCTTGGTAGTACTAATTGAGCGGTATTGACCGCGGCTACGGGAACGAATAGCCGAGCGGCTCTTACCACGGCTTCGAGAGCAGTAGGCTCTTGGACGCCGGTAACTACTTCCAGACGGGGAACGATGGGACCGCCTTGAATGAGAATGGGAGCCATGGACCCTATCATTGTGTCGAACGGCCTGAAGTCTCAATGGTGATTAAGAAGGTCTAGGTCGCTGGTTACCCGAATCACCTTCAGATTCCCTTCGACACGTAGACTGAGAAGAGTTTCCAGTACCGTTTCCGGCTGTGGAACATTCAGGAAGAGGAGCCCCAAGGTTTGAACCAGCGGTCAAAGCAAGGGAGGAGGGAACCCACATCACTAACCGTTTGGTCGGTGACAACAGGAGTCTTGTTACCCTCTTGCAAGGGTTGGGAGAACTCCCTAGAAGGACCCTCCATCTGCACCTTTTCCCCAGTCTTGTCTGTTTGTCAGCCTGGACAACTTAGAAATGGCCTTAATAGATTTAGAACACGTCAAAGTTGACCAGTCGGAGCAAACATCGCAGGGATTATCCTGAAAACAATCCCTGCATGAATGACAAAGAAGATGATTGTCCGTGAGGGAGCGAGAACAACCCCTTCCTTGCTCACCTGAACATCTATTCAACATCTTAAAGATGAGCTCCAAATTCTGAAATAAAACAGAAAACAGAGAAAACAACACGGCAATAATAATGTCTAAACAAAAATAATTTGAAAGCACACCGGGGGAAATTGGGCTGCTCTAGCCTAGGAAATACCCTGGATAAATTATCCAACACGTCCTATCACTTGTAAAAGCGCCGAGCAAAGAGGAAATTTAACAGGTTTGTGGTCATGAAATCTGTGATTTCACGGTTAATGATTTCAGTCACTGGGTGACAAGTGCGGAATAAAGGTTGTGGTGGTCTATACACGGCTGGTAATCGTAGTCGGCACTTCTGGGGGAATGGAGGGTAGCATAAGTTACATTGTCATGAGTACTAGAGAAACAAATACCCCAAATATGAACAAACATCAATAGGCAGATATAAAAATTGCAGCCTAGTCCTCTTTGACCAAAAACAGTCCAAAGAAGAGATCCTTTGGAATCAAAAACAGAAAATAGCAGACTTGGTTTCCTTGACTTTCCCCATGAGGAATATTGAAAAAAAAATGCAACATCCCTCATGCCCTACCCCTACTGCCTTCAAGAAGGTTTGATCAGTACTCTAATTTCACATATAATGCCTGGAATCAATAATCCCACAGACCAAAAGATTCAATCATCCTTTATATATCATAGTTTTCTGGTAATGTAAAACATACCTGTTTTCTTTAAAAATTGTTTTTTATATACTTTCATAATCTTTTCCAGTACAGGCCATAAAATTATTTTATGACTTGAGTGGTGACTTCAGTTTGAAATGGCATCAGCTGTTGAAAAGTTGAACTTAATATAATGCCTTTTGGTCTGATAATCACACCTGTGACATTGTGGGATTAAAAAAAAATGTTTACAGTTTTACAGACTAGGAATAGATGTTGCCAAGGTAACTGTGTGGGTGCAATAATATCATATAGCTTAACTCAATTATACCTAATGTCCTGCAGAGTGCACTTTAACCCTTAAAGCGCCAAGAAAAACTGCATCTAAAAATGTCGTCTGTTTATGTCGTCTGCTGAATATTCTTGCAGACTTTTCAAACCTATTTTTGCATACAGGCAAACAGTGTGGACCCTGATTGGAGCAGTCTGATCTGGGTCCACACTGTTTGCAAAAATGACTTTTAAAATCACAAGCAGATGACAAAGCAGATGACAACAGTTGTGACTGGCGCTTTAAGGGTTAACAAATATTGTGGACCCAGGTCAAACACCGCAAACTAGCATCTGATCAGGGTTTGCTCTCTGAGGTGAAAGGGTTAACAAAAATATATAAAAAAAAATCTGGCCAAAAAGAAATAAAAATCTAAACATGTTTATTGCTTAGCATGCTCGGTAAAAATTTCAGCAGACAATAATTTCAAATATTTTTTTACTTCCCAGAAAACAGGTTTTGACAATTCCAGAAAATTGGTTTTAAAATGTCAAAGCTCATTTGCTGGAAAAAATAAGAAAATATCATCAGTTTGTCATCTACTTAATTAGCCCAGAGTGTGGTAATGGTTAAAATCACCAAGATGAAGCGAAATCAAGATCTAAACATATATATTTAAAAAAAAAAGAAAAAAAAATCAGGAAATTACAAAATTTTTATCCAGTTTCAGACCCTACTGCTTTCTTCAATAATCAGGTAAAATTACCCACATAGCAACAGATAAGGCACTTCATTTGTCCGAAAAATGCTGACATCTTTCTTATTTCTCAACATAAATATATGTTGTGGGTACTCATTAAAAGTGCCTCACTGAGGCACTTCTAATGAGTACCCACAATATATGTTTTAGTGAAGAAATAAGAAAAATATCATGTGGCTACCCCCTCTTATCTGTAGCTATAAAATTACCCATAGTTTTCCGCTAACAATGGTAGGTATTTAGCACGCCCGTAGTGTGTAACAGTAGTAACTGTTACGGCTTACTGATGTATGATCTGTAGCCTGTGGTGAGGTCTGCGGTATCAGATACTTAACACTGAAATTATATGTAAAACAAGAATTTTGTTGAATTAAATCTTTTGTCTGCTAAAATTTATATTAAGGACAAAAGCGTTGAATTACAAATAAATTAGCAAAAAATTTATAAGGAAATTCTTCCTAGGAAGCAATTACATTTTAAATTAATAGCTTTAAATTATTATTACTTTTACCACCAAATGTTGCATAAAATTACACCATTTTCTATGACATAGCTCCATGAAAATGTGTGTTATGGGGACTCATTAGAAGTGCCTTATCTGGAGCTATGCTGAAGGCAACATAGGCAGGCAAGCCCTTTAATTAAAAAGAAAAAGGCCTGATACTCAGATATTGCATAAATCCTATTTAAAGCCTCAGACCTTCTTTTTCCACTGGAACAAAAGTACTTAGCAGCCCACCAGATGGCATAAATGCATACAGAAGCCCTTAACGTAACCCCAAAGGACCATATTTAATAAAACTGGAATCACAAATACTAAGAAGTAACCCTCTGTTGCATACCTACATTGACAGGCCTTCTGAAAGCCAGAAAGCTGTATTTTTATATAGTACAGGCCAAGCTGGGGTTTCACCCTCTGTATCCCTATCCCTTTTAACCTTTACAACTCCCTTGGCAAATTCAGCAGAAGACAAACTGATATTTTTTTTGTATTTTTCTCAGAAAACAGGGTTTGATACTTCATGAAAAATTATCCCCATGGGAGACAACTGAAATGTCAAATCTTGTTGTTGTTGGGGGTTTTTTTTGGAGAAAAAAAAAAAAGAAAGTATTTCAAAATGTCACCTGCTGAAAATTTTACTCAGCATGCTAAGTTGATATATTCAGACAGTACAAATGTTTGAGTCTGAGTTCTTGTTTAATGACATGTCAACCCTCGTGGGTCATTTTATGTCATCTTCCAGGGAAAGGGAGAAAGGGTCAAAAACAGCTAGAAGAAGATCGGGAAGAGATATACAGAGAAGGATATGTGGAAAAGCAAATGACAGTGCAGAAATGGAATAAATACTACTAACATGCCCCCTTCAACCATCTGCTGCAAATAGAGTGGGTTCTAGCATGAGTTTATTTTTGATGGTTTTACAAAATGGCAAATTAGTAACATATGTGAGCACAATGTCATGCACATGCTATGGGTAAGGCCAAGACAATATGCAATCCCAAGTCCTCCAAAATTGCTGGCATAAAAAATATGACTCATCTCATCTGCATCATAGTTCTAGATAAGTCAGTTTTTTCAGCCAAAAAGTACTGATATTTTTCTTATTTCTCTACAAAAACATATGTTGTGGGTACTCATTAGAAGTGCCTCAATGAGGCACTTCTAATGAGTACCAACAACCTATGTTTTTGTGGAGAAATAAGAAAAATATTTATCCGGATACCACTTTTATCTGTAACTATAATCTGCATATTCTATGTGTAGCATGCAAAGTGTTAAATTTCAAAACTCATCAAAAAATTCCTAAAAGAAATCTTACAACTTCGACAACACTTGTCCTTAGCGTCACATTTGACAGCATCAAGAATTTTGATTAATTAAGTTTAACTATAAATATGCAAGATTTAAATGGTAGCAGATGACATTTTTAAATAGTTTTCTTATTTCCTGTGAAAACGGATCTTGTCATTTCCTTGGAAGATCTGCTTGCAATGTCACTGGCTCTATTTTCTGTGAAAAATAAGCACCACTCGTGTCATTATCTAGCATTCTTGTTTTTCCAAGAAAACTTTGTTCTTAAACCTTAACTTGTGGACCACATTTTAAAACAGCAGACCACATTTTAAAACATTTTTCTTGTTTCTTTTGTTTCTCCTTAGGAGACAATTTGCATGTGATGTCAAACCATATTTTCTGAGAAAAATAAGAAAAGCATCAACAAATTGTGTTTGTTTGTGTTGAGGTTTTACGGCCCAGTCAACCTATCGGGATCATGTCGAGTGCGGTCAGTTTATCTAACAACACGTTTATTTGGCAGGCTTAGTCCTCTAAGCGGTTAACCAGTATTGTGCACATTCTTTCGCCAGAAACTGACAACTGCTCTTCTTGAATCAGCGGAAGGGAGAGAATGACCGTAGAAAATGTTTCATGACCAATCTACACGAAAGAATTTTGCCGACCTCGGCGGGGGTTGAACCCGCGACCTCCTGGTCTCCAGTCGGACGACAAATTGTGGCACTGCTCAATTTGCCTAGAGGTGCTAATGGTTAAACAGGACACTTAATGTATCTGGTGAAAGTGGAGGGTGAGGGCTAACTCCCTATGAAAAGTTTTTTGTGGAAGTGCTCTAGTTTGGGATATATTTTCACCTATTCTAGTAATTTTATGGCTTGTAAATTTGGGATTCTGAGTTTTGTTTTGGGTTATAAATTGCCAGTGTTAGGTACTGGAAAAAAATGAGAGTATGCGGTATTCTTTTCTGTATGTCTGTTAAAAGTCTACCTTTTCAGAACTCCACAGGCACATCCATGTCATACATGAATATTTTAAAAGGTTTCAAATAAAAGTGACCATTCAAATGAAATATCTTATTTTCAGGGAAAAAAAAAAAAAATAATAATATTAAAAAAAAAAAAACAGTCTGCTGCTGCTGACTGCTATTTTTTAAAGTTTAATACAGAATTTAAATGTTTCAATACAAGCAGATGACATATATGATACTTTTTTCAAAATTTTCCAGCATTTCATTCAAACTGCTACAAGGGAGAAAATTTGAATTATATGTGAAGCCCCCTTTTCTGTGAAAAATAAGAAGCAAACTGTCACTCAGTAGTGTCATCTGCTTGTTTCTCCAGGAGAGTACTAAAGACCAATTTACCACTCTATGGGCAAATTCAGTTGTTTAATTGATATTTTTCTTAATTTTCTAAGAAACTAGGCTTCAGGAGACAATTTGCATGAAATGCCGAGGCCTATTTTCTGGAAAAATGAGAAAAGCTATTTCTATGTCTTTGCTGAAAATTTTACCAAGCATGCTAAGCGTTAATGGTTACCTCTGTCTGAGACATACCATATATGCTCTAAATATTTGGACAGACAGGCCTGAGCAATCAGTGTAGACCCGAGGCGGTTCTAACGAGTACCCACAATCTATGTTTTGAGCAGAAATATGAAAAATATCAAAGTTTTTTTATCTGAAAATTTTCAGTTTTTGGAGGTGAAATTTTCTATATATTTAAACAGGTGTGTTTGCGTAATGGTCTGATAATGGTCTACACTGTTTGCTACTCATCCAACAGTTCTTAGACACATCAATCATGTATTAAAATGGACTTGTTCAAATTTTAGGATAAGTATGGAAAGGAGTTATGGTGTCTAATACATAGGGGAAATATGGTAAGACTAAATCAGAAGAACACTTAAAAGAGACAGGAACAGTTTTTAACTATCATCACTCTTGATTCTAGAGTATTTAGCAAACATTTGACAATTCCAGTGATAAGAATGATAAACAAAGGCTTAAATCTTGCTACTTACTGCACACCAAGACACTAATTTACAAGCATCATAATTTTTACATAATTGCATTTTTCTGTTTTAAGTGGGGAAAATGAGACACAGATCTTTTTGTTGGTTTGTTTTTCAGACTTTTCAATTCAAATCTGTCAAAATTTAAGGCTAATGTAAAATACACCTAGATTATCCACTAATCTGTCAGACATTTTATTATTGTCATTATTTTCTATAGGATGACAAATACAAATATTACAAGACATCATGTGACTTTTCACTGATTTTCTTGAAAATAAAGATTGATATTATCATTTCACGAATCCTTAAAGTGCCCTTCAAATTGTTGCAGATAACATTCTGGGCCCAGTTGTTCAAAGCGTCGTTAGCTTAACGAGCTCGTTAAGGGTCATTTTGTTAACTGTTTTAGCGGATTCAATATACAATATTCTGATATTTTTTGCTGAAAAAATGTGAGTAGCTTTTGCAGTGCAAAAGCTACTCACATTTTTTCAGCAAAAAATTTCAGCATATTTGCATATCACTTGATGTAAATTTTAACAAATCGTTAACTAACGACATCGTTAGCTTTGAACAACTGGGCCCAGATTTTTTGTTTCTTCATCTTTGCAGAGAAAATAAGGCTTGATATTTCATGTGAATCATCTCCCAGGCAGAAGATTTATGTCAAATGTCAAGCCCTATTTTCTGAAAAAACGGTCAGAATATGTGCACCTGTATATATTTTTCTTTTTCTTTGATTTTCTTGTTTTTTGCATTTATATACTGGAACAGTGGCGTCACAATGAAATGTCTTTGAGGCAAATGCAATATGCAAACAATGAAAGCACTGATTAATAATATCCATGTAGTCTTATAAGAGCATTTGCCGTCTCACGGACAACAATGGTTCTGTAGGCATATGAATGCCTAATTAGTCTGTACAAATTTTCAGGTAAGCACTTAAAGAATCTTATCACATGGTGCGGTGCTTTTAGCAATGTCGGTTTCAGTCAGTGATTTTTCAGGGTCTGCAAAGAAAAATCTGTAACTGATTTCCACCTTTTTCTCTTTTCTTTGTTTTCTTTGTTTGTTTCCTTTGCTTGCTTTTTGCAATAAACCTAACCTGCAATGGCCTTGAAGAAACTATAATTGGCAAATAATTGATATGTCACAGTTGAGGTATATTATTATGAACCAGACACCCTTTATTGACAGTCTACATCTTTTAAAAAAAAATACATTGCTACTGTGTTTGCTTTAACCTTTGTCATGCTGAATAAATTAAGATGCCATGCCCACTTTTCTAATTTCCAGCCAATTAGATTACTTGATCGGGGTTTTTGATAGAAATTCACATATTTAATGACAAACAGCGGAGATCCAGATCAGTTGGCTTCTGAAGAAGCCAACTGATCTGGATCTACATTGTTTTGCAACGGCAGGGTATATCCGGGTTCAGCAGGACATGGGTTAAGTTTTTGGGCAGACATGCCTGAGCAAACTCTAAAGCCCCAGATCAGATCACATAGAATGTGCCATATGACCAGGCTTTGCCACACATCCATCGGTTTTCAAACACATCAATACCATATTTATACTAAGTATTTGGACACATCAACACCTTACCATACTTGTTCTAAAATTTGAACAAGTACAATTTACTACCCGATGTTGTGTCTAAACATTGCTGGATGATTGGCAAACATTGTAGACCCTGATGAGATGTCACATTCTGTGGCATCTCATCAGGGTCTGCACTGCTTGCTCAGGCCTGTCTGTCCGAATACATATAGTTAATACAGTAGGTAGCAAAATGGACTTGTTCAAATTTAGGGAGAAATATAGCAAGGATAGTCCAGTAGTCCAGATATTTAGGGTAACTGATATATAGGTGTTATGGGTGTTTTTTCCAGAGAATACTGATAAAACTGACGACGTGTCAGTGCCGAAATTGCTGGCAGCTTGAAATTTGTATACTCGGTCTTTATTGGCGTGGGTAAAATCCAGCACCTGACTTTCTAATGAAGAGCAGTATGTTTGTATGAAAGTAGGTTCCCTCCTGTGTGGAAGCACTTGCTCTGAATGGTTGCATCTGGTGTATAGTAAGTATGACAGGCTTTAGAGTTAGCATACTCCTCCAAAACGACAATAGTTGCAAACAGAAAAAGAAAATAATAATAATAAGCACCACATTTAACCTTAATATTGGGACACCTTATCTCCTTATCATACTTGTCCTAACCCTGCCGAGGTCGGCAACATTCTTTCATGGAGATTGATCATGAAATATTTTCTATGGTCATTCTCTCCCTTCCGCTGATTCAAGAAGGGCAGTTGTCAGTTTCTGGTGAAAGAATGTGCTCAACACTGGTTAACCGCTTAGAGGACTAAGCCTGCCCAGTAAACATGTGGTTAGGTAAACTGACCGTGCTCGACATGACCCCATTGGGTTGACTGGGCCTTAAAACCTCAACACAAACAAATACTTGTCCTAAATTTTGAATATGTCCATGTAACTACCTGTTGATGTGTCCAAAGACTGCTAGACGAGTGGCAAAATGTATAGACCCTGATCAGATGCCACATTGTGCAGTGTCTGACCTGGTTTTACATTGTTTTCTCAGGCCTGTCTGCCCCAATATATTTTTTTTATTACTCCTAAAAACATATGTTGAGGGTACTCATCAGAAGTGGCTCAGTAAGGTATTTTTTATGAGTTTACAAGCAGGTTTTTGTGGAGAATATTAATCCTTGTCCTGCTGAACCCGGATATACCCTGCCTTGGTAAACAGTGTAGATCCAGATCAGTTGGCTTCTAAGAAGAAGCCGACTGATCTGGATTTGCACTGTTTGCCATTCAGAATGTGAATTTATATCAACAATCTGGATCAAGGAATCTGATTGGCTGAAAATTTGAAAAGGGCATGGCATCTTAATTAATTCAGCAGGACAAGGGTTAAGAAAATATATTCAGATACTCATCATTATTCTTATCTCAAGCAATGCATTAGTATTGTCTTACTGAGGAAATTCTAATGACTACCACAAATATACAATTTTCTGAAGATTTTGTTTTTGTGTTGGGGTTTCACGACATGTCAACACTTGTGAGTCATTTTGTGTCGTTTCCCAGAGAAAGGGAGAAGAGAGATAGAAAGAGGAGATGAAAGAGGGGGACAGGAGAGAAGGAGGAAAATGAATGAAAGTGAAGAAACAGAAGCAGTAAAAGCATTCCCCTCTACCCCCACCTGCTGCAATGGTAGCAGGCCTTGCCCAACTGTAAGCCAATATCATTTGGACACCCCGGTGATACATGATACACGACACCTTTGACTCACCCAACCACCCCCAAACTTTGTGAAGAAATAAGGAAAATACAAATACTTTCAGCTTTACCCATTTTAGTTTGGAACACTCAAAAGGGTAATTAACAAACAGTGGAGACCCAGATCAGATGCCACAGGATGTGGTGTCTTATCAGGGTCTACACTAGTACTGTTTGCATTAATAAACACAGGAATTTCTATAAAACATGATAATGATAAAAACTAACCAGACACCCTGCTATTGGAAACAGACTGATCCAATCTTAGAGTTGTGAAAGAAGAGTCCACTATGTAAATGGATTAAAATATCTTTGAGTCCTGAAAAGTTACTTAATATTCTACTTGTGGGTTTTTTATATGAAAGAAAAGAATAAACATTAGGTGTAAAAGGGGTGTTTCCTCTTTTGTCACCAGCTGCAGTCAGTAATAAATACAATTTGTCCCTGCAGGATCTGTAAACATGACAGTGAATTCATTTGAAATTCAATATATTTTAGACAAAATGAAATCTTAACCATTAAACTCCTGTATAATATAAAAAGCAAGCTGGATTTGAACAACGTTTAACCCTTAAAGCGCCAGTCACAAAAGCAGCAGACGACAATTTCAATTTCTTTTATTATATTTTTCAGAGAAAATAAGTCTTGATATTTCATGTGAATCATCTGCCACATGAAATGTCAAGACTTTTCTTTGAAAAATAATAAATAAACAAGAGGCCCACGGGCCACGATTCGCTCACCTGAGTGACAAAGCCACTGCAGACATGCAGATGTTAAGCAACATTTTTCCAATCCTATCATCGCAACTAATGAAAATATCATCATTTGAGCAGTTCTTAGCAGGCTTCAGAGGAAAAGCCATTTGAAATTATCAACTTTTTTCCATAAAAATGTATGGGGCCCATACAAAAATGCATACAGAAGCAAACTTGACCTCGCCGTAAAAAGGTTAAATGTCAATGTATGAATTATTTTAGCAACTTTGGTAGACCGCCCGTTCCAGATGATATATGCAAAGATTCAGCCACAAGCCATCCTTGGTTTTGGAGAATAAGATTTTTAAATGTTTTTTCCCATGCAAATGCATAAGGAAGCAAACTTGACCTTGCGTAAAAAGGTCAAATGTCAATGTATGACCATTATTTTAGCAATTTTGGTAGACCCCCTGTCCCCGATGATTTATGCGAACATTCAGCCCCAAAGCATCCTCGGTTCTAGAGAAGAAGATTTATAAAGGTTTTTACCATATATGGGCATGGCGCCCATCTTGGTCAACGAGCCGTGACCATTTTAGCAATCTTTTGTCCCCCCTACCTAAGGAGGCTCCATATGAAATTTGAGCAAAATTGGCCCAGAGGCTCCAGAGGAAAGTTGTTTGAAATTCTGAACATTTTTCCCATACAAATGCATAAGGAAACAAAATTGACCTTATCGTAAAAAGGTCAAATGTCAATGTACGACCATTATTTTAGCAATTTTGGTAGCCCTCCTGTTCCCAAAGATATATGCAAAGATTCAGCCATAAGGCATGCTCAGTTTTGGAGAAGAAGATTTTTAAAGTTTTTCCCATACAAATGCATAGGGAAGCAAACTTGACCTTGCCGTAAAAAGGTCAAAGGTCAACGTACGACAATTCTTTTAGCAATTTTGGTAGACCTCCCATCCCCGATGATTCCTGCAAAGGTTCAGCCCCAAAGTGTTCTCGGTTCTGTAGGAGAAGATTTTTAAAGGTTTTTACCATATATGGGCGTGGCGGCCATCTTGGTCAATGGACCGTGACCATTTTAGCAATTTTTCGTTCCCCCACCCTAAGGAGGCTCCATATGAAATTTGAGCAAAATTGGCCCAGAGGCTCCAGAGGAGAAGTTGTTTGAAATTCTGAACATTTTTCCCATACAAATGCATAAGGAAGCAAAATTGACCTTATCGTAAAAAGGTCAAATGTCAATGTACGACCATTATTTTAGCAATTTTGGTAGCTCTTCTGTTCCCGAAGATATATGCAAAGATTCAGCCATAAGGCATGCTCGGTTTTGGAGAAGAAGATTTTTAAAGTTTTTCCCATACAAATGCATAGGGAAGCAAACTTGACCTTGCCGTAAAAAGGTCAAAGGTCAACGTACGACAATTCTTTTAGCAATTTTGGTAGACCTCCCGTCCCCGATGATTCCTGCAAAGGTTCATCCCCAAGGCATTCTTGGTTCTGTAGGAGAAGATTTTTAAAGGTTTTTACCATATATGGGCGTGGCGGCCATCTTGGTCAATGGACCGTGACCATTTTAGCAATTTTTCGTTCCCCCACCCTAAGGAGGCTCCGTATGAAATTTGAGCAAAATTGGCTCAGCGGTTTCAGAGGAGAAGTCGTTTGAAAATGTTAACGGACGGACGCACGGACGGACGGACGGACGCACGGACGCACGGACGGACGGACGGACGACGGACGAAAAGTGATCACAATAGCTCATCCTGAGCAGAGCTCAGGTGAGCTAAAAAGTATTTCAAAATGTTGTCTGGTGCAATTGTAATTGGTGCTTTAAGGGTTAACTTTGATCATGAAATATGCAAATAAAAGGCTACACTACTTCAAGACAAGGCAGTTTATTCAACAACGAAGTTTTTTCTATTTTCCTTTCTTTTTTACCACAAACAATATGTTGTGGATACTCATTAGAAGCACCTCACTGAGGATCTTCTAATGAATACCTGTAATAACCCTTAAAGTGCCAAGGAAAAATTGTAGCCAACTATCATGACAGTCTACTTTTTTTTTTTTTTTTTTTGAGAGAAAGTAAGTTATGACATTTCATTTGAATTGAGACATCATGACTGTTGTTCACCATGCTTTTGGACATGATGAACCATGTGGTGGTTTTGCAGTTTTATATGGTTCAGAGAAAATGTTCTTAAAGGGTTCTTGAACAAGTTTGAAGAAACTTCAAATAGAAAGAAAAAATGTTCTAAGACTGTTCTTTTACAATTTAATGTACAGGTAAAGAATAGTTCAGTAATAGCAAGGGCTCTTAAAGTGTTCTTAATTAGTTCTTAACTAAAGGACAAAAACAGTTTAAGAATCCTTGATGATCCTAGATTGTTCTTCTCTTGCTCTTGACATTGTAAAATGTAAGTTCTAAAAAACTCTATAAAAGGTTCATCAACTATCCTAAACTTGTTCAAGAAGCTTTAAAGAAACCTTAAAGTTCTTGAAATGTTCATTAATAATTCTTGAAATTGTTCCAGAATATTTCAGGAGCATGCATTCTATAATAATGACCAGGAATTCCTTAAGGAACTGTTCTAAATCTTCTACAACTTTTTTGTGAACTGTTTCCAAAACAGAATTTTGGGGGAGCGGGGGGGAGGGGCACGCACACATGCATGCACACACACACACGTGAAACTGAGTAATATGTATTAACAAAAATACCCAAGTAAACAGCGTAAATCCAGAGAGCAGTTTGATCAGACTCTACACTCCCACTGCATCACATTTTATAATCAAGCAGTCAAATGTTCTTGTTCAATTTTTAAGACAAACAGGGAAAGGAGTAATGTGTCCAATTGGTAAATCTGCCTAGACAGCAGTATTAAAGGTTAAGTGTTGTCAGATGTCAGAAATCTATAAAGTAATTTTGCATGTTAAACATTTTTTAAGAGATGTCATGCTTGTAAAATGGTGTTCTGAAGTTACAATCACTTCCTGAAATGGGGAATTATTATATAATTGTATTATTTTTCCTATTTGTGTATAGAAAAAGAGATGTTGGTGGTGAAGGTTTTGCCACTTTACTGCCCTTTCAACAATGTGTCAATTATATTGGGCCAGTAGTGTGAATACTGGGCCAGTATTGTGTTTGTCTGCATGCATTTGTACAGACATCCTTTCATAATTTACGGGTATTGATGTCGATCGATTATACCATACCTTATAAAACCTTAAAGCACTGGTCATAACACACACAGATGACATTCTAAAATATTTCTTATTTTTCAGAGCAATTAAGGATTAACATTTCATTTGTAGTGTTGGTTTGCTAGACAATTTACAAGAATGTTCAGACTCATTTTCTCTAAAAATTATTTCAGAATGCCTTCCATTGCTATTGTGAATGACTCTACAAGGGTTTAATGAAATACTTGACAAAAATACCAAACTGAAATATAAATAAGAGAGTTACTGCAAAGACCATTCCTGTTTTTTTTACATAAAAACATAATTATGCTGTGGGTACTCATTAGAACTGCCTTGCCAAAGTGAGTGCTATGTGTACTCACAACATACATTTTTGCACAAAAATAACAAACACTATCCTTAACCCTCAGGTCCTGCTGAACCCTGATATGCCTTACTTTTGCAAACAGGGTAGATCCAGATCAGTTGTCTTCTTCTGAACTGTTTGTCATTTAATATGTGAATTTATATCAACAACCTGGATCGAGAGATCTTATTGGCTGACAATTAGAAGAGGGCGTGACATCTTAATTTATTCAGCATGGAAAGGGTTAATTATCCCCATATCACCATATTCATAGCTCTAGATAAGAGGGTCAGCTAAATATTTTTCTTATTTCTCCTTTGAAAACGCGTTGTGGGTACTCATTAGAAGCACCTCAATGAACACATGTTTTCATGGGGAAATAAGAAACATATCAATACACATTAACCTCTTTATAACACGGTTCATTATAACATGATTTTGGATACAACACAGTTCAAAGATGGATCCCAAAAATGTATAGATTATATAGAAAAATGACCATAAATGGTCATTTTTCTATATAATCTATACATTTTTGTTTGGATATAACACGGTTGTATAACTAACAAGGTTTATGCTTTGGAACCCAACAATAGTGTTATAGAGGTTGTGGTGTACTCTTGAAAAAAAGTACCTTATCTGGAGCTATAAAGTTTATCTGGCAGGCCATTGAAAGTCTCACTTATTATGAGTGACAGAGAACTGCAGCCAAGAAAAGACCCCTCATTGGTGCTTCTGAAATTGATGTTGAAGGATTGGGTCTATCTTCCAACAAAAATCCCAACAAAGAATCTAGAATAAGATCTGTCTTTGATAATGTCAGTACAAGCTTAGCCAGCTCAAATATATGTCAACAGCCATCAAGATCTACCCAGAGATACAGATAGACAAGACAAACAAAATACGAGTTGTAACTAGTAAAAAGGTACCTTATTTCATACCCCAAATGTACAGATCCAGATCAGGCTGCAAATCTGTGTAGTCTGATCACAATCTGCATAATTTACTGAGACCTCATTGCTCCAGGCAGGAACAGAACTGTATCCATATTTTACTGAATCTCCATAATGAGGGCTGTTGGAGGACAGCATAGCTCGTAGAATCGTGCCTTGCTCTTACGACATGAAAATCGCAACAAAGGAATGAAGCATAGCTGAAAAAATTTCCATGCCTGACGTGGGAATCGAACCCGGTCCTCCCGGATAAAAATCCAATGCTCTAACCACTGAGCCAAAGAGTCGACTCTCTGACGCAGTTGTCAGAGATTGAATATATACTTAGATGCTATGCGTAATCTGCCAAGGCAGATAATCGAAGGTAGGAGTGCTCGGTCGTAACACTCCCCCTCTTCAAGGAAGTCTTACGACATGAAAGTCGCAACAAAGGAATGAAGCATAGCTGAAAAAATTTCCATGCCTGACGTGGGAATCGAACCCAGTCCTCCTGGATAAAAATCCAATGCTCTAACCACTGAGCCAAAGAGTCGACTCTCTGACGCAGTTGTCAGAGATTGAATATATACTAAGATGCTATGCGTAATCTGCCAAGGCAGATAATCGAAGGTAGGAGTGCTCAGTCGTAACAGAAGTCATCATTTATGATGACGTGAAGTCATTTTCGGCGTATAAAGTCCAATCCCGGACGAGCCCCCATCTTATGACATGAAAGTCGCAACAAAAGAATGAAGCATAGCTGAAAAAATTTCCATGCCTGACGTGGGAATCGAACCCGGTCCTCCCAGATAAAAATCCAATGCTCTAACCACTGAGCCAAAGAGTCGACTCTCTGACGCAGTTGTCAGAGATTGAATATATACTTAGATGCTATGCGTAATCTGCCAAGGCAGATAATCGAAGGTAGGAGTGCTCGGTCGTAACACTTGCCAATAAACTTTTGTTTTGTTTACAAAAATATACATAAAGGCAAAATCAGGATACCTTATAAACCAAAACATAAAACTGAAGTCCATTACCTTGACCCCAATGGTTGGTGAATGTGGTGGGGATGGTACAGCATAATATTATAAATCTGTCCTTTACATCAGACAGTATCAACATCTATAAATATATAGCTTCATTAACCCTTGTCCTGCTGAACCCGGATATACCCTGCCTTTGTAAACAGTGTAGATCCAGATCAGTTGGCTTCTAAGAAGCCAACTGATCTGGATCTACACTGTTTGCCATTCAGTATGTGAATTTATATCAACAATCTGGATCAAGTAATCTGATTGGCTGAAAATGAGAAGTGGGCGTAGCATCTTAATTTATTCAGCAGGACAAGGGTTAAGAGACAAAGTCTTTAAAAACATTAACAAAATTTCAACATATAATATTTATGTCTGTGGCCTTGACCCAAAGGTCATGAAGGATGTGGATATGGCATGATGATATTATATAAGGTTGGGATATAATCTCTTAACCCTTGTCCTGCTGAACCCGGATATATCCTGCCTATGCAAACAGTGTAGATCCAGATCAGTTGGCTTCTGAAGAAGCCAACTGATCTGGATCTGCACTGTTTGCCATTAAGTATGTGAATTTATATCAACAATCTGGATCAAGTAATCTGATTGGCTGAAAATTTGAAATGGGCATGGTATCTTAATTTATTCAGCAGGACAAGGGTTAAATGATATCTTATAAACAAGAGTGCTGCATGGAAAACTAAATGTTGTCAATGGGCATAAAAAAATTAAACAGCTACCACTATACAGTTTCTGAGAATCAATGACCTCACAAGCAGGTTTCGAAGACACATCTTGCATTAGGGTCATTTATCATAGATCATCACATGTAAACATCATTACTTTTATGAAGTCAAAAAAAAAGCAACTACACAACATTTAATATGCTACACCTCCTGCTAAGGGGTGTCTGGTTTGTTTTTATTTCAATCATTTTACAGAAATTATTTATTTAATGCAAAACAGTGTAGAATCTGATCAGTTGACATGTTCTGTGGCATCTAATCTGAGTCTACACCATTTCCTAATATATATTTTATGGGATACGTACTAGACATAAATGGGTTAACTTCATTTATATTCACTTTAACATTCTTAATTCATACCAATCTGTGGGCAAATTCAGTCGACAACATCTTGATGATATTTTTCTTATTTGTCCCAGAAAATTAGTCTTTGAAATTTCATGCAAACTGTCTTCTTAGGAGACAGTTTGCATGAAATGTCAATGCCTATTTTCTGGGCAAAAACAGAAAAAATATTTCAAAATGTCATCAGCTGATGCTAAGCTTCAACCTTTACCACTTTCTGATTCAGTAGACAACAAATTGATGATATTTTTCTAATACTGCCCAGAAAACAGGATTCGACATTTCATGCAAATTGTCTCATTGGAGACAATTTGCATTAAATGTCAAATCTTGTTTTCTGCAAAAAATAGAAAAAATATTTCAATATGTCATCTGCTGAAAATTTTACCTAGAGTGCTAAGCATTAATGAAAATGTTACATTGCAAAAGAATCAACTCTGCATGTTATGTTTTACAAACCTGCCCAAAGTAACATATCACCAGATAAGACACTTTTTTCAGACCAAAAGTACTGATATTTTTCTTATTTCTCCACAAAAACACATGTTGTGGTACTCATTAGAAGCATCTCAGTGAGGTGCTTCTAACGAGTACCAACAATGCATGTTTTCTTAGAGAAATAAGAAAAATAATATGCAGATACCCCCTTTTATCTGGAGCTTCAAAGTAAGTATCTTATCTTGAGACTAGTGTCTGCCAAGATAGATGTTACTAACAGATTCTGTCAACAAAAGCATGTTCACAATCCAACCATGAGAAAACACTTCAGCACTCTCAGATAACCATAATTTGTCAAATATTCAGTGGTTTGCTTTCTCAAGTTTTTTGGGGTTGTTTTGTTTTTTATTTTCTTTTTTTTTATTTTTATTTTTTTTTTTCATTTCTCTCCAACTTATTATAAATATATATATATATATATATATATATATATATATATATATATATATATATATATATATATATATATATATATATATATATATATATATATTGATTTTTCATGGTATGAAAGATATGTCCTTGATGAAAACTTAAGCTATTTAGCAGAAAGACTCTGACTTCAAATTTACATCATGAGAACATGCCTATATAATGTTGACCACCCTTGAACCCCACTTTTATATAGTAAAACTGGGGTTTACAGGGGTATACATTATTTTCTTATTTCTACTCAAAAACATAGATTGTGGGTACTCGTTAGAACTGCCTCACCGAGGCAGTTCTAATGAGTACCCACTATGTTTTGAGCAGAAATATGAAAAATATTAGAATTTTTATCTGAAAAATTTCATTTTTTGGTGGTAAAATTTTCAATATATTTGAATAGGCTTGTTTTCGTTTGTTTTGTCCTTATTTGTTCCTCATTTCTTCTTCTTTTGGTGCCTTGGGAGGGTTATGCTTCATGATTGTGGCATTACCCGGGTACCACCACTTATATTTATATATGTTTCTGTAATGATTGCATAGCAACAGATAAGGCACTTTTTTCATCCGAAAAATGCTGATATCTTTCTTATTTCTCCATGAAAACATATGTTGTGGGTACTCATTAGAAGCGCCTCATTGAGGCACTTCTAATGAGTACCCACAACATATGTTTTCATAGAGAAATAAGAAAAATATTATGTGGATACCCCCTCTTATCTGTAGCTATGTGATTGCTCTGTCTGGATGAAGACTTTCCAGGTTATCAAATACATTCAAGTCAGGCAATCACACACTGAAAGGAAGAACACCATAGGCTCAGCAAAGCAAACAGCTGAAGTGTTGACACACACTGTATTTTTGCATGTGTGTTTCAGTCAACCTTAAGAATAAACAGTTTAGAAACAGACCAGACTGCCGTGTATCTTACGTCGCTGTGGAGTCCAACTGATATTGGCTTACAGTTGGGCAAGGCCTGCTATCCTTGTAGCAGGTATGGGTTACGAGGGGGAATGTTTTTATTTCTTCTGTTTCTTCACTTTCATTCCTGTTCCTCTTTCTTCCCTGTCCATCTCTCTCATCTCTTCTACTGTCTCTTCTATCTCTTTTCTCCCTTTCTCTGGGAGATGACACAAAATGACCCACAAGGGTTGATGTGTCGTTAAACCCCAACACAATCAATCAATCAACAGACCAGACTCCTCCAGTTGTACTGACTGGGTCTGAATTCATAAAATAAAGTGCCAAGGGCAGATAAACCTGTGATGAAAAACATTTGTCACAAACTGCTGTTCATTATGCTGATCATTTCTAGGAGGATTTATGAAACTCCAACAAAGACTGGTAGAAGCAGTTTGTGTCATCAACACAGACAGATGGAGAGACCAACATCTTCTAAACTTTGTTTGCTAGGGATATAATGAAAAACAAACAATATTATTGATGCTCATTAATCCCCCTTCCAAGGCATGCAGATAAATAAATCCATGTTGTAAGGGTTGTGATATAGATTTGAATAATACTGCCACCAAGATCATTCTTTGGAATACAAAACATATTTCTTCTCAGCCATATCTAAAGATCAAACAGTATACTGTCCTAAGCTAACAGCAAACCTGTCCCAAAAATGCTGCCTATAACAGGTGAGACCTGGCATTTCATGTGAATCATCTGCCTATGCAGATGATTCACATGAAATTTCAAGCCTTATTTTCTCTGAAAATACAAAAAGTGAAATTGAAATATCATCTGCTGCAGTATTGATGTGATTTTTTTTATTTTTTTGGTCACATTTAGAAATAGTTTTAATCTGAATTATCATGCAATAATTTGTATTAATATTTTCTAGAACCCTAATAATTCACACTTTTCTTGCTTCAGTCAATATTTATTACCCTTAAATGTACACATATTATGTAAGTAATCATTTTACAAAGCTCCAGATTAAGGCAATATATTCAAAACAGTTTGTATTATTTTTGCATAAAAACAAACATTAGGAACTGGTGATCAACAAAATTACAACTAAACTTCAACTTCCCATCTATGAAGGTAAGTCTCGTTTAATTTTCGAATTATGTAGGTCAAGTTGGCGATTCCAATGTGTACCCAAAAAATACCGGTATGTTTTTGGTGCAAAAATAAAAAAATTATCCTAAATTATCACCACAATTATGGCCTCTTCTGGAGCAATGTAATACTTAATAATACTTTAAGCTTCTTATCACATTAATAACTACATACTGTAATAACTTAAAAGGATTATTAAATAAGAACACAAAGTACGAGGGATGATAAAAAAAGTTCACAGCCCCTGTACTTTGGGAATGACCAAGAGCAGAAATTGTGCATTATTTCTCAATATAATTTCCCTTTGCCTTGATGCACTTTCTCCAAGGCTGTTCTGGTTTGCTTATCCCTTCAAAATAGAAGGCTTCTTCCTGGTCCCCCAAGTACTCATCAACAGCATCTATGACGCCTTCACTGCTTCCAAAATTCTTACCATGAAGGTTAGTTTTCAGATTTGGAAACAGATAGAAGGGGCCAAATCTAGTGAATATGGGGGATGAGGAAGGACTTGAAGCTATACGTAGTTGCAGCAGCCATAGCAACTTGAGAGGTGTGGGCTGGTGCAGTATCTTACAAGAGCAAAACATCTCAAGTCAACTTTCCTCTTCTTTTCTTCATACATCTCCTGACGCAGCTGCCTTAGTTCTTCTATATAATATGCACCATTTAACGTGACCTTCCCTAATATAATTCACCATGATAATGCCCTGGCTATCCCAAAAGACAGAGGCCATCACCTTCCCAGCTGAAGAAACTCTCTTAAATGTCTCAGGAGGGGGTGGGTGAGCAAGGGTGCTTCTATTGCATACTCTTCTTTTTGGCCTCAGGATCAAAGTGATGGACCCAAGTCTCATCACAAAGCATAAATTCCTCAGGGTCATCATCATAGGGAGATGGGAGATACTCAGAAATTTCAAGCCTGCTCTTCTTCTGATCTTTGGTCAACATTCTGGGACCCATCTAGCTAAGACCTTGGACATCCCTAAGATATCGGTCAAGATAGACTGAACTGCCCCAAAACTTATGCCAATTTGTCTAGCTATATCATGCACATTTCTTTTCCTGTCACACTTTATCAGACTGCACAAGCTCAGCTTTTTAGTCTGTAGTTGCCTCTTTAGGGCACCCAGACCATTTATAATCCTCCAGGCTCTCCCTCTCTCTCCTAAATTCAGCAGCCCATTTCTTCACCATGCTGTAAAAAGGAGACTCATCTCCAAAGGTTTTAATGAAGTCATGAATTTCCTTTGAGGACATGCCCTTCTTATAGAAGTACTTTATACTTTGTTCCATTTTCTAAGATGAACACACCCTTCCCTTGTTTGCAGTGAATTCCTACTGAAATCAATAGTTTTGAAATTTTATTCTACCACAGATGTTGAATAAGACAAAATTTCAACTGATTTGGGTTTCGTTTCAATTTCTTCATTCTAAGTATATTGGGCTGAGAACTTCTTGATCATACCTCGTACACAGAACATTCAATAATTTCATGAACTTCATTCAGTTTAGAATCTATTTCTTTTTAGAATCTACCTCATTCTAGAATCTATTCCATTTTAGAATCTATCTTATTCTAGAATCTATTTTATTTTAGAATCTATTTCATTTTTAAGCAACAAACAAGTGCAGTTTACAATTAGAACATATTTTTTGCCTGTTTTTTTGAGGATAAAACTTAGATATGGGCCATCTTTATAGCTGACCAAACAATGGATTCATGACACTTCATTTTATTACTTTTTTCTTTTGCATCAAGAGAATTCCATATCTAGAAATTTATGTGGAGAAAAAAATTGTTTGTTTTTTTTGTTTGTTTGTTTTTTTATTATTGTTATTATTATTTTAGTTTATCCATATCTAGACAAGTTGCCTTTTTTTTCAACAAAAATATAAAAAAATATTGGTATAATAGCTTATTTCTCAACAAAAACATGTTGGGGATCAACTCATTAGCAGTACTTCATCAATGTGCTTCTTAACCCTTGTCAAGTGAATAAATTAACCCTTGTCATGCTAAATAAATTAAGATGCCCCACCCACTTCTAAATTTCAGCCAATCAGATTACTTGATCCAGATTGTTGACATAAATTCATATACTGAATGGCAAACAGTGCAGAGCCAGATCAGTTGGCTTCTTCAGAAGCCAAGTGATCTGGATCTACACTGTTTGCAAAGGCAGGGTATATCCGGGTTCAGCAGGACAAGGGTTAAGATACTATGCCCACTTCTAATTTTCAACCAATCAGATTGCTTGATCCAGTTTGTTAGTACAAATTCACATATTTAATGACAAACAGTGTAAATCCAGATCAGTTGGTTTCTGAAGAAGCCAACTGATCTGGATCTACACTGTTTGCAAAGACAGGGCATATCTGGGTTCAGCAGAACCAGGGTTAATGAGTACCCTAAACCTAGAAAATTTTATATTAATTTTCATATTTGTGAGTTATACCTACGATACATCTAAATATTGCTCTCCGGGGAATCACCCGACTACCGCAGAAAAAACAAGAACCTGAACTTTTGTACCGGCATTTAGAAGTACCCAGCACCGGTTGTTCGGGTTTCCGAACGACCAGTACCCATAATTCAATTTACCGATGCAAAAAACTGATAACTGAGGGGAGGTGGAGGGAGAATGATTTAGATGTATCGTAGGTATAACTCACAAATATGAAAATTAATATAAAATTTTCTAGATTTGTTTCGTTAAACCTACGATACATCTAAATATTGCTGATTACAACATTAATGGATGGTGGGTCTAGTAAGAATAACCTACCAAGCTGAGTACAAAAGTTCGCTTCGCCGTTAGGACATCGACCATGGCAAATGGGTCGCTAGTCTCACACCGCGAAAAACCCTCAAATAGGGCATAATTTGAACTTTCTAAAAACCAGATTTAAATCCCAAGTATATACATATATGTACAAAACTCTGGATCTCTCTATATCTATAGAACAGAAGTAACAGGCACAAACACCGCTTGTGCTGCTACTACGGGGCCTAGGCTGGCCAGGCTACTTGCCAAAATGGAAACATCTCTCAAATAAAACTTAATAAAAGAGTTCTCTGAAGACCAAAACCCAGCCTTCACAATATCATCAAGAGGAACCTTATTAGACCAAGCCCACGATGAAGCTAGAGCCCTAACTTCATGAGCATTTACTGAGACTTGGTTCAACTTCCTAGTTCCATAAGCCAACTTGATGGTCTGAACAATCCACCTCGAAATAGTATCACATGAAATCTCTTTGTCATAAGAATCCAGGTGAGAAATAAATAACCTTTTACGACCTTTTCTCCTAGATAAAACCCTTTCCAGGTAAATCTTAAGAGCTCTAACAGGACATAGTAAAGAATCCTGACCTGAGAGAGAAGGCAAAGAAATAGGTGAAGACAAAACTGAGGGAAGCTGATTCTTTGCCAGAAACCCAGGAAAGGTTGACAAACTGACTGACTGATCTGAAAACTGAACATCAGAACAGGACAAGGCATGAATTTCACTACGCCTGCGACCAGAGGCCAGAGCAGTAAGAAACACAGTCTTGAAAGTGAGCTCCTTAAAACCGCATGAATCTAGAGGTTCAAAAGGCGAAGAATTCAAAGCCGAAAGGACTACCGCAAGATCCCATTTTGGAAAATGAGGCCTTGTCCTAGGACGTTCCAGCTCAAAACTTCTAACCACATCAGATAAGACAGACTGACTGGAGAAGTCGATACTTGAAATCTGCTTCAAAGTTGTGGAAATAGCTGAACGATAGCCCTTAACTGTGGCTGGAGAAAAGTTCTTATCATGCAAAGAGATTAAAAATTCTCCAAACATATTCACAGAAGGATTGAAGGGATCCATTTTCCTTCCGATGCACCAATCCACCCAAGATTTCCACCTGTAATCATACAGATTGTTTGTGGAAGGTCTTTTCACGGAATAAATTCGACTGGCAACTGGCTCAGAAATGCCTGTCGCCTGCAAGTGTCGTTGCATAGCAACCAAGCGTGAAGATGGAACACCTGAGGGGTGGGATGCAACATTCTGGAAATGGGTTGATACAGCAGATCCTTCTTCAAAGGAAGGCGAACTGCAGGAGCTACCAGAAGTGACAGAAGTAGAGGGAACCATGCTTGTCCCTCCCAAAGAGGAGCAATAAGGCACACTAAACATTCCTCCTCCTGAATTTTCTTGAGACAAGGAAGAATCAGAGGAAATGGAGGAAATGCGTATGCCCACATTCCCCGCCAGCTCAGACTCAGTGCATCTGTTGCATATGCTTCTGGATCCAGGACAGGAGACACAAACAGCGGTAGCTTCCTGTTCAGACGAGTTGCAAATAAATCTAGATGAGGCTTGCCCCAGATGTGAAATATCTGAGATGCTACTCTTGGACTGAGAGACCATTCGGTTTGAACAATATTCCCTTTCCTGGACAAGCAATCCGCTAGAGCGTTGAGTCTCCCAGGTAAATATCTGGCCTTGATGTGAACTTTGTTCTGAGTGCACCATAACGCAATCTCTACTGCCAGGTTGCACAAGGTTTGGGAATGAGTCCCCCCCTGTTTGTTCACATAGGCCGCCACTGTTGTGTTGTCCGTAGCTAGCAACACCAAATGACCCCTGACATGAACCGCAAAAGCTTTGAGAGCCAACAAGACTGCTTCCATCTCGAGGACATTGATGTGCTGTTGTTTGAAAGACGGGGACCAAAGACCCGATGCCATGTGACTGTCCATGTGAGCCCCCCAACCCTCCAGACTCGAATCTGTGAAAAGATGGAGCTGGGGAGAAGGATGATGAAGAGGAGACATGGCCATTATAACCTCCATGTCCATCCAAGGACTCACTGCTTTGCAAAACCATGGCCCTAAAGGGATCTTGTCGTCCCACAAAGCCAGTCCTTGACACCACCTCTCCTTGAATTCCCACTGGAGGGGTCTTTTGAAAGCTTTCCCTAGTGGAAGGAGGCTGGCCATAGACTCCATCTGACCTAGAATGGAGTATAATTGGCGAGCTGAAGCTTCTTTCGCTCCCAACAACTTGGTCAAGGCTTGTTGAAGAGAAACAATGTTGTCCTGAGAGGGGCCGATTAATGCTTGTTTGAGCTTGAATCGAGCACCTAGGAAAGTGAATTCCTGAACTGGAACTAGTTCTGACTTCCCCCAGTTGGGAATAAAGCCTAGATCTAGAATAATCCTGAGGAGCCTTTTGCTGTGAAGCCATGATAGGGCCTCTGACACTGAAGGTTGTAACCAGTCGTCCAGGTATGCATGTACTCGAATACCTTGGCGACGAACATGACTTAAAACTGATTTCAAGACTCGAGTGAACACATATGGACTTACAGAGAGGCCAAATGGCAGAACTCGAAACTGGTACATTTTCCCTTCGAAAATGAACGGCAGATAACGTCGTGATCGATGATGGATGCCGATGTGAAAATATGCATCCTTCAAATCGAGGGAAGTAACCCAGTCGCCTTTCTGAAGTGCTTGTCTGATTGAATTCAATGTCTCCATTTTGAAATGAGGGCAAAGAACAAATTGGTTCAGACGAGAAAGATCTATTACTGGACGCCAACCCCCTGACCGTTTCTGAACCAGAAATATACGACTGAAAAACCCTCTCCTGGGATGATCCTTCGTTACTTCTTCGATTGCTCGCTTCTGAAGCAATGATTTCACTTCGTCTCTCAAGATTTCCAGTTTTACAGGGTCTTGTGGCATACGAGTACACCATCTTGGTGGAGAAAGAAACAGACGAGGTAGGACACGTAATTGAATTCGATACCCACTTCGGACGACAGAGCGTGTCCAAACATCCGAAGTTATTTTTTCCCAGGCCTTTAGGAAGAAAGAAATTCTTCCTCCTGTTGGCAGGTCTGATCTTGGTACCTGCTCTGGGCATGAGACACAAGGTTTCATGCCTTGGCAAGCCTGGGAACCGAAGTGGGCACCCCTAAGGGGCATTGGGCTTAGGTCCTTTACCCTTCTTAGGACCCTTATTCTGCCCTGGATTCACAGGATTTCTCCTAGGATTTCTCTGAAACGGTCTACCTTGACCCTGTGTGACATTAGCAGTTCTAGAAGCATTGGGCCCTACAGAAACGCTTAACTCACCATATGTAGACTTAGTTGAGGATTCTGAAACTTTGGGACCCTTTTTCTTGAAACCAGAAGACTGCTGTTTACTTGCACCGACAACAGCCATCTGCAGAGACTTATGGGTAAGTCCATCTTTGTACTCCTTCACAATTTCAGGAAATTTCTCACCAAAAATTGTTGAAGATTCCATGGGCTGAACTCGTAAAGATTGTTTGACCTCTGAATCTAAATCTGACACTGCCAAACAAGCATCTCTACGAGCCAAAAGAGGCCCTGAAGCAAGTCTTGATAAAATTTCAATTAAGTGAGACTGAGACACGGCCACAGCTTGAAGATAGCGTGACACTTCCAACATGTCATCCTTGGACAAAGTGTCCTGCTGCATAGTTTTGAGTGTTCCACAAAGAAACATCTCTGAATGAGAAGCTACTTGCATACCAGTTCTGGCCAATTTCTCCCAATTTTCAAGAGTGGAAAATTGAACAGCTTGAGAAGAAGGTACCGAAGAACCTTGCTTCATAATATCCTTTAAACCTGGATTAACAGAGGGAGGATCCATGCTAATCAAAGGATTTAAAGACTCGTAAGAAGAAGCCTGAAATATCTTAGGTTTACTTTTCAGGGAAACAAATGAGCCTATTTTAAAACCTTTAGGATATGAGGGAAGAGGAGTCATTGGAACCTCATCCTCTCCCTTCAAACGTTTGTTCATTTTAGAAAGTGAAACAGAAACGCTATTCGATTGAGGTAATGCTAGAGAGGTTTCTTCCGACCGTTCTTGATCCTTGAAGAAATCTAAAGCGGATGCCCCAACTGCTTTACTTTTCGCCTCAGGAATGGGGCAGACACTTGGCCCAAGCCTGTTGCGAAGTTTTATAATGGCTTCTTTGTAAGAGAGAGACTCTTTGGGAGTCTCTTCCCCTTTTTCTTCATAGTGATCAGAATCGGAATCCCCAATCCTTTCACTATCTCCAACACGAACCTGAAAACGATCTGGGTCCGACTCCTCATTTTCAGAGTTGTATACGTCCACCACATTTTCAGCTCCTAAAGGGGTGACAGTAACTTTATCGGCTGACACCTGAGGAGTTGGTGTAGAAAGATTATCAAATCGACTTGACAGTTCTTTCAACATCTGACCTTGTTGTTCTACCAACTTTGTCAGTGCAGAAACAGCAGGGTCTACTTTAGACTTTGAAACAGAACGAGACCTAGAATATCTAACTTGCCTAGGACTCGCATGTCTATACCTGTCTGACCTAGGAGACTTAGACCTAAGTGGCCTAGATCGATGTGACCTGGGCCTGTATGATCTAGACCTGTGATACCTGGATCTAGGTGACCTGGACCTAGGTGACCTAGACCTATGGTATCTGGTATACCGAGAATCTCTCCGTTTAGAATGAGACAGCCTAGACTTATGCCTAGACCTACTGTCCCTATGCTTGGAATGTCTGGCTCTTCCTTCCGAAGAACTAGACCTACCAGACGAGACTGACTTCGACTTTCGCCTTCGTCTTTTGTCTGTGTGTATGCTCCTGCTACGTGATCTGGCTGACCTAGCAGAAGCGTACTGCCTTGGAAGAGATTTATTCCGTGGGAATGCCATATCCATAGGCGTGACCGACTTAGAATGGCTTTTCCCACTGTGCCTTTCAGGAGAAGAACTTTTCCTGGAGGGACTGCTAATGATATCAACTGGAACCTGAGATGAGGGAGCCTTTGTTCCTTCTGACTCAGGATTCCTATTGTGATCACCAGGAGCTTGGTGGACTAAATCGCTTTCAAGCTCGCGGCAACTGGAATTTTCTGTCGTCCTTGTGGTAATGGCAGCCGGTGCTGGACAACTACCACTAGGAAGACAAAACGAACCAGGACCTTTAGCAGGAGCCTGGGATTCATCAGAAGAAGCAGGACCTTTAGCAGGAGCCTGCGAAGAAGAAACCTTAGGCTTAACAGATTTAGCCTGAGAGGCTCTATGTAAACATTTAGAAAGTTTCTTCCACAGTTCCTCAGTCCACTCTGAACAAACCTCACAAGGAGTAGAAGGGGAACAGGAATAGCCCCTACAGGCTCTACAAATTTTATGGTTATCCCAGTAAGGCATAATCTTTGAGCACTTACCATATATTCCAGGACATCTTTTGTTCTGTGCAGACATTCTATAGCTGAAATGCTGAACAAACGAAAAAGAAAAAGGAATTCAGAAGGATAACCAGAAAAACTAAAAAACGGAAGAAGAATCCGAACTAAGGAGCGTATCGAAATTACGTTCAACGATACACTAAACGCAACTTGACACACAAAAGAAACTAAACAAAATAAAGCAAAACGAAAGAAGGAATAAATAAAATGAATGAAAATAATAGTCTGCGAGCGGGTGAAACCAGCGGAATACCCCACAAACGGCTACAAAATCGTCGAAGAATTCTCTCAGCTGATAAGCATGTTTCCTCCGGAAGCCGCAGAAGGTAAATTGAATTATGGGTACTGGTCGTTCGGAAACCCGAACAACCGGTGCTGGGTACTTCTAAATGCCGGTACAAAAGTTCAGGTTCTTGTTTTTTCTGCGGTAGTCGGGTGATTCCCCGGAGAGCAATATTTAGATGTATCGTAGGTTTAACGAAACAAATATACTTTTCATGGAGGAATCAGAAAACTTTATCTGGATACCTTATGGCTCAGTCAACCCATTAAGGTTATGTAGAGCCAATCAGTTTACTGAACCACACTTTTCCTGGACAGGCTTAATCCTCTAAGTGGTTAACTAGTGTTCTTTCTCCGGAAACTGACAACTGCCTGTCTTGAATCAGTAGAAGAAAGAGAATGACAGTAGAAAATATTCTATGATCACTCACCAGGGAAGAATGTTGCCAGACCCGGCGGGGATCAAACCCGTGACCTTCTGATCACCAGTCTGACATGCATCTGACTGAACCACCGAGGCATTACACTGAGCCACCGAGGGTGGCTGAATGGTATAACACACACACACACACACACACACACACACACACACACACACACACACACACACACACACATTAATATGTTATGGTTATGCTTTTGAACTGCCTCAGACATTTGATTCTATTCATACCATATTCCATCTAATTACCGCCCCTTGCACTTAGGTTTTTCAAAACTACTGGGAAAACTGGTAAAATATGTATCCACCTATGCTAAGGGTACACTAAAAAAAGATCAGCAAAAGACTTGTCTAATGATACTTTGGCGATTTTTTCTGATTTTCCTTATAAAAGCATATGTTGTGGGTACTCATTTGAATTGCATCAACAAGTCAATGCAATTCAAATGAGTACCCACAACATATGCCTTTATAAAGAAGTAAAGAGAAAATACACTTGCTGTAATATGAAGACTATGGAATTGCTTGACTGTACGCTTATAGGGGTATTGCGGTAATTAGGTCGAATACAGTTTATTCTTTTATATAAAATTGCTTGCTTGGATAGCTGGTCTGTTGGTCTGGGGCTTATTTCTAAAAAAGAAATCAGTACAAGCTGAGAAAACTGTATTTTTAATAAATTAAACCAAAGAACCTTAGATACCTATTTTTAACCCTTGTCATGCTAAATTAAGATGCCACGCCCACTTCTAATTTCCAGCCAATCAGATTATTTGATCCTGGTTTTTGATAGAAATTCACATATTTAATGACAAACAGTGCAGATCCAGATCAGTTGGCTTCTTCAACTGATCTGAATCTACACTGTTTGCTAAGACAGGGCATGTTGTATTCAGGGGTTAAGCATTGGGCAAGGCTAACCATCCCAGCTATATTATTCGGAAATGAGGACATTGAACTAGACCACATTCATATAGCTGAAGATAACGTCTTTTTTACCCTAGCCAAGAAGTCCTGATATTGTTTTTATTTCTTCACAAAATCGTAAGTTGTGGGTACCCATCTGAATTATCCCACTGAGAGAACTGGAATGACCACCTATTACGGAGAAATAAGAAAAATAATTCTCTGGATTCATTATCTGTAACTATTTCTAAGTAACCCTCAAAGTGCCCATCACAAATGCAGCAGACGACAATTTTTTTGTTTGTTGTTGCTGTTGGTTTTTTTCGTTGTTGTTGTTTGTTTGTTTTTTTTCAGAGAAAACAAGTCTTTCATTTCATGTGAATTGTCTGTCAAGCAGACAATTCACATGAAATATTGACTGATTTTCTCTGAAAAATAAAAAAAAATAAAAATTATTGAATGTCCTCTGATATAAATTTTGGCTGGCGCTTTAAGGGTTAAGTTAATATGGACCAAATGTTTCCTGTCTACAATATAAATCTTGACGCAATGTTTGTCCCAGAGTTACCTCAAACAGACAAACAATGATAAGTGCCCAAATTGAGACATAATTTGGGAGTACAGCATTTAAGATAATCACGCGCCACTTTAAATTTTCCTTGATACTTGTAACCTGGCCATTTCACAACATTAATTTTCTTATTTAATTGTTTACATAGACATTAATTTGTTATTTAACTGTTTGCACATGGTGCATTCCAAATACTAATGCAGTGCACAAAAAGGCATGCCAAGATCTGGCAGTCACCTGCAAATATAAAAAAAAAAATAATTGTCTTGGTTCAATCAGTAATGCTTAGCACGCTGGGTAAAAATTGCAGCAGATGGCATTTTGATGATGATAGGTGCGTTTTACATCCTTTTCAACCTTATTTAAGTCATATCAGGACTATGGAAGGGTGATAATGAAAGGCTCTGTCATGAGCTGAATTCTGCCTTCAATGGAATTCTAATTTGGGACCTTGTGATTGGAAGTTGGGAGTGCTAACTTAAGCCACAAGGACACTTCGGTCAAATGCTTTCCTTATTTTTCCCAGAAAATAGGATCCAACATTTCATGCTTATCATCTCCTAAGGATTTGCTTGAAACGTCAAATTCCTTTTTCTAAGGAGACAATTTGCATGAAATGTCAAATCCTATTTTCTGGCAAAAATAAGAAAACTTACCATAAACCCTTGTCCTGCTGAACCTGGATATGCCCCACCATTGCAAACAGTGTAGATCCAGATCAATTGGCTTCAGAAAAAGCCAACTGATCTGGATTTGCACTGTTTGCCATTCAGAATGTGAATTTGTATCAACAACCTAGGCCAAGTAATCTGATTGGCTGAAAATTAGAAGTGGGTATGGCATCTGAATGTATTCAGCATGACAAGGGTCTGAAGGTCAGACCTTCAGTTTAAAAAAACTGGATATACTTGGTAGATTTTCTGCCATTTTGTCAAGGGAGACAATTTTGTGACTTCCTGTTTACTGTCTAGCCCACCAACTTCCTTCTGAAAATGGGTCCACACTAAAAGGAAAGAATTTGTTCCAAATAGGAGCAAATTCTTTCCTTTCAGGGTAGATCCCTTTTTTCAGAAGGGTCATAAAAACAATTTGACAGAGTTACCACCCCTGAAAGCATGTTAATTCGCCGTAACTGAATGCTAGGATGATCAGACTGATTTAATTGCAACAACAGTTTTATCTATTTGCATGTTATCTCCAGTGATCACAGCTCCAGGTACCAGGTACCTTTGTCAACCTAAAAGTACTGATATTTTTTTTATGTCTCCATGAAAACATCTGTTGTGGTTCTTAACCCTTGTCCTGCTGAATAAATTAATATGCCACTCCCACTTCTAATTTTCAGCCAGTCAGATTACCTGATCCAGATTGTTGCTATAAATTCACATACTTTAATGGCAAACAGTGCAGATCCAGATCAGTTGGCTTCTTCAGAAGTCAACTTATCTGGATCTACACTGTTTGCAAAGGCAAGGTGTATCCAGGTTCAGCAGAACTAGGGTTAATAGAAGCACCTGCCCGATGCACTTCTAATGAGTACTGACAACATATGTTTTCGTGGTAATATAAAAAAAACAAACAAAACAAAAAACATTATTTATGTGGATACCCTATATGATGATGCTAGTTTCAATTTAACCCTTAAAACGCCAAGAAAACCTGCATCTGAAAATGTCCTCTGTTTATGTCTTCTGCTGAATATTCTTGCAAACTTTTCAAACCTATTTTTGCATACAGGCAAACAGTGTGGACCCTGATCAGACTGCTCCTAAAGTGATCTGGGTCCACACTGTTTGCAGAAATGACTTTTAAAATCACAAGCAGATGACAAAGCAGACGACAATTGTTGTGATTGGCAGTTTAAGGGTTAAATTTAGGAGACAGATTTGAACTTCGAAAAGACCATATTTGATGGAAAAGTCTTGTATAGATAATTTAAGCAATGTTATTTTACCTTGTTATAACTCCAAACCTTTGGATACCTTAACTCCTTATAATATTTGCCCTAAAAGTTCTACAATGGAATCTCTTTATCAGAGTTCATAACGAGATGGTTTCTGCTATAAGGAGGTTTAAAGGTGGATCAAAAAACTGCTGTATTCCAACAAAAATATGTAAACTATATAGAAAAATATATATATTCAACACATTTTTGCTTTGGATCCAAACCGCATCCAAACAAAAGCGTATTGATTATATAGAAAAATAACCATTTATGGTCATTTTTCTATATAATCTCGACATTTTGTTTGAATACAACATGTTTGTTTGGTTAACACAAGTTTTGCATTGGATCCCAGCAATAGTGTTATAAAGAGGCTGATGTGTCTAAATACCATTATGAAAACACGCCTATTCAAATACATTGTAGATTGAAGATTTCACCACCAAAAATGAAAATTTTCAGCTAAAAAAATTCTGATATTTTTCATATTTCTGCTCAAAACATAGATTGTGGGTACTCCTAAGAACCACCTCATTGAGGCAGTTCTAATGAGTATCCACAATCTATATTTTAGAGCAGAAATAAGAAAAAAAAAGTATACCCCTGTAAACCCAAGTTTTACTACATAAAAGTGGGGTTTAAAGGGGTCAAAATTATATAGGTATGTTTTCTTGATGGATAGCTTTGTTTGGGTTTCTGACAGAAAAGGTGTGTTTGAATATATTCAGGGTGTTGAACTCGAAAGTTTTATCAGTTTATATTTTCAAGAGATAAGTCTGTATTCCTTTTTCAGATATTTTTCTGTAAATGTTTATTTTTAATACATTGTGATAAAATAACTGCTTTAAATTTAACAGAACTCTCATCGAATTAGACTGGGTATGATGTCCTATTATCGAAAATCTTAAAAACTGTAAACGACCAAACTTAACGCTTATCCTGCTGCATTTGGTCTTTGGAAGGGGTACCCTTACATGAGCACCACTTATTTCCCTCTTTTTTGACTAATTTTATTCAGACTCTCACATGCAAACCATTAAGGAGGCATATTTGATGGTAAATCTGGGTGAAGTTTTCTTATTTCTCCATAAAAACATAATACTGTGGGTACTCATTAGAAGTGCCTCTCCGAGGCACTTCTAATGAGTACCCACAACATTAGTTTCGCATAGAAATAAGAAAAACTGTTTTTGAATACTCTTATCTGGAGCTATGCTGGGAGGATGTACTGACTGATCTGAACATTCGTTTCATAAATATACCGTATTTGACCTAATTACCGCACATATCCCAATAAGCGCCCAGTCAAGCAATTCCGTAGTCTTCAAATTATAGCCAGTGTACTTTTGTCTACGTCTTTATAAAGGCACATGTTGTCAGTACCAATTTGAATTCAATGCGATTCAAATTAGTACCCACAACATATGCTTTATACAGAAAATCAGAAAAAAAAACAAAAACATCGCAAAGACACCATTAGATAAGTCATTCACTGATCTTTTTTTGAGTGTACCCTTAGTATAGGTGGATACATATTTTACCACAAGTTTTCCCAGTAATTTTGAAAAACCTAAGCACATGGTGCGGTGATTAGGTCGAATATGGTACATTTGTTCCATATGCCATATATTTCTTCTTTCAAACCCGAGAACTGGAGCCCTGTGTTAAGATACAATTATAGTAATATCATGAGATCATATACCAATTTAGAGCCCTGATATTTACCCAAAGATTACCATTCTTCAACCAATAACTGACCAGTTTATTGAAACAGCCCTATGTTTGTACAAATGGACTGAGAGACAGAAAAAGTTACATTATAATATACTCCTATCTGGACATTGATGATTCAGACCTATAGCCAGGTTAAAATTACCTATCATTGTTTTTACTGCATACCTCCTTCATGGCCTTTTATGTTGCATAGAAAACTCATGAAGATCCTGATCAGACTGGACAAAGGTGCAGGCCAGTCTGGCTCTTTACTGACAACATGATGTAAGGTACCTTTTGTAAGCCCTAGTTCAAATAAGACTTTGTAGCGACTGCCATGATCCCAGCCACTTAATATCATTTTATTGCGCTCATATTTTTACCCGATTAAATTCTTAAGTCAACATATGATGGTTGTCACTAGCGAATATAACTGTTAGGTGACAAGAGTTAAGATAGTTTGTCTGTAAGGCATATGAAGTTGGACAACAGGGAAGTGGTACAGACCATGTTTAACATGCAACAAACATTTCTAAACTATTTTCCTGGCTGTTAAAAAAAGATGATTACATTCATTTTTGTTTTACAAAAAAGATATAAAACAAGAATATCATAGCTCTTGCTAAGGTGCTTTTTCAATCCAAAAGTATAGATTTTTATCTTATTTCACCATGAAAGCATAGGTAGTGGGTACTCATTAGAAGTGCCTCACTGACTGTGTTGGGGTTCAACGACACATCAACCCTTGTGGGTCATTTTGTGTCGTCTCCCAGAGAAAGGGAGAAGAGAGATAGAAGAGATGAAAGAGAGAGACAGGGGAGAAAGAGGAAAATGAATGAAAGTGAAGACACAGAGGAATTAAAAACATTCTCCCTCTACCAATACCTGCTGCAAGGACAGCAGGCCTTGCCCAACTGTAAGCCAACATCAGTTGAACGCCCTGTTGATGCAAGATACACGACACCTTTGCCTCACCCAACCACCCCGGACCGAGTACCCACAACATATGTTTTCGTGAAGAGGCAAAGCACTTCTAATGAGTACCCATTACCTGTGTTTTCATGGCAAAATAAGAAACCTTCTCTTATCAAGACCTATGGAATATTTTTTCAAAGTTCCAGAGTAATGGCTGACTGCATAGTTCTTAAAGATGCTCCTTTTTTCACCAGTATTGGTATTTTTCTAATTTCTCCACAAAAGCATATCTTTATATGGGTACACATTAGAAAGGTCAGGGTTAGGGTTTGGGCTAGAAAACACAATACCTAAGAATTCCTTGTCTAGAGGCCTTTTTAACCCTTCTCTTGCTAAACATAGCATGCCCTGTCTTAGCAAACAGTGTAGATCCAGATCAGGTGGCTTATGAAGAAGCCAACTGATCTGGATCTGCACTGTTTGTCATTCAGTATGTGAATTTATATCAATAATCTGGATCAAGGAATCTGACTGGCTGTAAAACTGGGCTTGGCATCTTATTAAATTCAGTCTGACAAGGGTTAATTACATAGTTCCCTATGATAATCAGATGATAGTTAACGGTATGTTATTTCTGCACAAAAATATACATTGTATATTGTGTGTACTCCTTTGAAACACCTTGGTGAGGGTATTCTAATTAGAACCCACAACATATTGTTTTGGAGATAAGAATAATATCAATCCTTTTCGGATGAAAAAAGTGCCTTATCTGGAGCTAATAAATTAATTAAAAGAGAGTAGTAATTTGTTGCACTTTATGTACTTGTACTTAGCAAAATCTCTAGATAATCCAAACAAGATTTACTGAGTTTAAATTACACAATAATGAAAAAAAAAAACAATCAGCTTTTAGAAAATATCAAAATTCCAACATTAACTCTTAAAGCACTGAACAAAACTGTAGCAGACAACATTCTATTTTTATTATTATTATTATTATTATTATTATTATTATTATTATTATTTTCAGAGAAATTAAAACTTGGCATTTCAGGCAGATCTAGCAGATGATTCATATGAAATGCCAATTATTTTCTCTGAAAAAGTGAAAAAAAAAATAATAAAAAAAGCCACCTGCTGTAGTTGTGATTAGGACTTTAAGGATTAAAAAGGGCTTGATATATCTGGTAGATTTTCTGTCAAGGCTGATAACTTTTTGTGACTTCCTGTTTGCAATTCTATACATTAATCCCCTTCTGAGTAAAGGTTTACTCTAGCATATGTCCCAAGAAGTTGGCTCCCTTGAAAGTATATCAACATTCAAATGTTAACCCTTGTCCTGCTGAATAAATTAAGTAGCCACACCCACTTCTAATTTTCAGCCAATCAAATTACTTGATCAAGGTTATTGCAATAAAATTCACATACTTAATGGCAAACAGTGCAGATCCAGATCAGTTGGCTTTAATTTTTAAAAGTTTAACTTTAAATGTTATTTTTTGTGTTGTTTTTTAAATAATAATTTCCCTTTGGGGTGGTGGGGAACACCAGAAACTGATTATCTGACATTTTTGCTTATCTGGGCCCAGTTGTTAAAAACTAACGATGTCGTTAGTTAATGATTCGTTAAAATTTACATCGAGTGATACGCTAATATACTGAAATTTTTTGCTAAAAAAATGTGAGTAGCTTTTGCAGTGCAAAAGCTACTCACATTTTTTCAGCAAAAAAATCAGAATATTGTATACTGAATCCGCTGAAACAGTTAAAGAAATGACCCTTAACGAGCTCGTTAAGCTAACAATGCTTGAAAAAACTTCCGGTTCGATAACGATGGCGGCGACCATGAATAAATAACAGGAGAAATGAAATATAGTTTCTGGGGTATAATAAGAAGAAGCAGATAAAAAAGTTCACTCCAACAAACAAACAATAATATAGTCATTCGAAACAAACATTACAAGCATTTGACGGAAAGTGACAGAAGCTGAAATTTACGCAATAAGTTATAAACAATTACCCCGCCCACTGAAAATACTGTATAGTAGAAAATGCCACCTAAGAAGCCCGATTCAGAAAGTTCAAGTACAAGAAGGCTGAGTATGATGGGCTCCTCTTCTGAACAAGACTTTGGCAAATTTTTAGAGGAGATGAAAGGAATGAGAGCAGAAATGAGGGGAATGTTTAAAGAACTGAATGTAAAATTGAAAAATATTGATGACAAATTTAGTGGTATTTATAATGAATTGAGAGATGAGATAGATGAGATCAAAGAGGATGTTGATAATTCAAAGGCTGATATTGAAAATATAAAAAAGCAGACTGATGGAATAGAAAAGAGCATAGAATTCCAGTCTGGCAAAGTAGAAGATATGGAAAAACAACAGAAAGAAAAGATAAATAGACTTGAAGAGCAGATAAAAACCCTAACAGATAAGATAATGATGGTTGAAAAACAGGAAAGAAAGTATAATCTTATTTTTCATGGAATAGAAGAAGAAAAGAATGAAAGACTTTATGAAAAGATGAGAATTTTCTTTGAAGAAAAGATGGGCATAGCACCTGAGAAAGTGAGCCAAATTCATTTCTCAAATGGTCATAGACTTTCATCAAGAAATGTGGGGCCAAAGCCTGTGATAATGAGATTTTCCTGCTTTGAAGACAGGGAGTTAGTCATTTCCAATGCCTACAAACTTGCAGGCTCAGGAAAAAGTATCCTAACAGACCTTCCAGTAAAGATGAAAGAGGAAAGATCCAGACTGGCAAAATGTGCCTATGAAATTAGAAAGAATGAAAAGCTTAAAACAAGAATAAGAGACTTAGGGTTAGATATGGTCCTAGAAGTAAGAAGAGATGGGAATGATAAATGGGTAAAAAGGAAAGTTTAGCTTGGAGAGGAGAGAGATGATATAACCTGGTTGCAATACATCACAACATAGACTCTTATATTGAAATAATAGGATAGGTCTATAAAACTTAGCAGAAAATATATCATATTTTAGAATTAACATATATACAATTGTGGCTGAAATATCAAACAGTGTGTTAATTTGTGTTGAGACAAGAAGAAGATACCTGATAATTTAAAAAATAAGTACAGCCATTGCAGTCTTTGCTATAGTAGAGAACTTATATTTGAAAGAATCACATAAAACTGACAATATAAATGAGCCATTTTGGTTGAAGAAACATACAAACCATAATAACTACATAATTTATATTATATTTTGAATCATAAAGGTTGTTTATTTGAGGAAAATATGGTATGCAATAGCTGGTTTGAAAGGATACAAAGAAGAGGATACAGCAGTTTGTGTAAAAAAGGTCTACTGTCCCTATATAAAATTTTATGGTCTTTAAAGTCAAATAAAACTGTATTCCAGGATTCTGTCAGTACTAACTGAACTTAGATGTACTAATCCTTAGTTAGATATCTGCATATCAATTTCCTCTGTTAGCAATAAAACTATTTGTCAGAATGTATATGTAGGATTGAGTATAATAAGATCATATGCATGTGTATGGTGTAATTACTGGAGTTGATGCAATCAATAGTATCAATATCTATCAAAAAAAGTTGTTGTTGTGCAAAAGCTCAGAAGTATGTATATGATGTGAAAATTGGAATTCATATTATAAATATTATCAATAGCTATTAATATTTATAGAGACTCTGACAAGCTGTACATGATAATGAAATGACAAAGGGTTTAAAAATCATTTTAAAATGAATAATGTGTATAAATATATATTAAATATAGATTCACATAGGAAAATTTGCTATTTTCTTTTCAACATTAATTAGTGCAAAAAAGTCTACTGTACCCATGTAAAAATTTTATGGTCTTTAAAGTCAAATAAAACTGTATTCCAAGATCCTATCAGTACTAACTGCTTAGGTGTATAATTTTTTTATTTGGATATCTGCATATTAATTTCCTCTGCTGGCAATAAAACTATTTGTCAGAATGTATATGTAAGATTGAGTTTAATAAGAGCATATGCATGTATATGGTGTAATTACTGGAGTTGATGCAATCATTAGCATCAATATCAATCAAAAAAAGTTGTTGTTGTGTAAAAGCTTAGAAGTATGTATATGATGTGAAAATTGGAATTCATATTATCAATATTATCAATAGCCATAAATATTTATACTGACTCCGACAAGCTGTACATGATAATGAAATGATAAAGGGTTTCAAAAGTTATTTTAAAATGAACAATGTGTATAAATATATATTGAACATAGATTCACATAGGAAAATTTGTTATTTTCTTTTCAGCATTATTTAGTGTAAAAAAGTCTACTGTACCTATGTAAAAATTTTTATGGTCTATAAAGTCAAATAAAACTGTATTCCAGGATTCTATCAGTACTAACTGAACTTAGATGTACATTTTGTATTAATCTTTATTTAGATATCTGCATATCATTTTCCTCTGCTGGCAATAAAACTATTTGTCAGAATGTATATGTAAGATTGAGTTTAATAAGATCATATGTATGTATATGGTGTAATTACTGGAGTTTATGCAATCAATAGCATCAATATCTATCAAAAAATGTTGTTGTTGTGTAAAAGCTCAGAGGTATGTATATGATGTAAAAATTGGAATTCATATTATCAATATTATCAACAGCTATAAATATTTATACTGATTCTGACAAACTGTACATGTTAATGAAATGATAAAGGGTTTTAAAAATCATTTTAAAATGAATAATGTGTATAAATATATATTGAATATAGATTCACAAAAGAAAATTTACTATTATCTTTTCAACATTATTTAGTGTAAAAAGTCTACTGTACCTATGTAAAAATTTTAGGGTCTTTAAAGTCAAATAAAATTTATCCCAGGATTTAATCAGTACTAACTGATTTTAGAGGTATTAATATTTGTTTAAATAATATTTGCATAATTATTTCCTCTGCTGGTAACAGAACTATCTGCCAGACTATATGATATGTAAGATGGAGTTTAATAAATATCTTAGAGTGTGAATGTATAGAAGATCATATGCATGTATATGGTGTAATTATTGAAGTTTATGTAATCAATATAATTAATATCTATCAACAATGTTGAAATTGTTGTTGTGTAAAAGGTCAGAGGTATACTAATGGTGAAAAAAAATTGGAGTTTATATTATCAGTATCATCAATAGCTACAAAGGTTTGTACTGATTTTGATAAGCTCTACATGCTACATGCTTATATTAAAATGTAGATTCATATAGGAAAAATTTGATTTTTTCAGACTTTGTCATGCTAAAAAATAACATTAGAGATATTTAAAAGTATGCTTATATTTTGAGAGAGATGTTAGATTTCAAAGGTAATAACAGATGCTGAATTCAACTTAATTTCTTATTTTCAGTACTCCTGCAATCTATATTTTACACTGAAGAGCAGTTGTTGTTATCTAGTTGGTAGGGCATATACAGACCTTTTTATAAACCATTTGGATTTGGATACTGTAGTCTTTATTCTTGATATTTTTGGTATCTCACATGACTATATCTTGGTCTTGGTTCAGAAAAAAAAAAGTTTATTTGATTAATATTTGAAGATGCAATAAATACACACACACACACACACACACACACACACAAAGAGTAATTATTAAAATCATATGATCAATATGATCAATATTTATAAAGCGGACAAGCTTAACATGTTAATGAAAATATTGGATTTTGGAAACTATTCTAACATAAATAATTTTTCCATCTTCCCTGCTGAAAAGAAATATTGAAATACTCAAAAGTATGCTTAAATTTTCTGAACAAATAAGGTATAGGGAGAGATGGTAAATGTGAAAGGTAATAACAGATGTTGAATGTAAAGTCAGTTCTTATTCTTAGTACTCCCACACTGTACACTTATAATAAAAAGTTGTAGCTGTAAATAGGTTGGTTGGATGAGTACAGGCATTTTTTAAGTATTATTAGATTGGTTGAGATACTTAAAACTTCATTTCTAACTATATTTGTATCTCACATGATAACACCAAGACAAATAAATATTAGTGATATGTATATGCTTTTCCAGAACAACCAATAGAGTTGAGTTATTTTGTGAGAACAACTAGTTGTACAATCCAGATTGGCTTATAAATATTTGTAAATATTTTATATGCCATGACATATTAGGAAATATATATACTGGATTAGCATGTAAAGATACGATAAACATACATATATGATGGCAGAACAGTATCATCTTTCAGAATTGATATTGTAGAGTGAAAGATTTTAAATGACAAAAAAAAAAAAATCCAATTTATTTTCACTCTTTAGATTGCTGGACCTGAAAATGTGTTGAGAGAAGAAACGTTGAATGAGCTTTTGTTTTTACCTTAGTAGTTTGTGTAGTAAACGTAGTCTTGTGCAGGATTATTTTTGTGATTATAAGACTGTTGACTATAAGTTGATTACAAGACTGTTACAATACTATACCTTCAATTATGCTTGCAGCTTACACGAGTTTAATCTAAAATCGAAAGATCACAAAATTCAAAGCCATTAGATAGATGCACATAGATGCATATAAAGAGCAAACAATGGTTTGGTATTATATACATACAACTGTGAAGGAAATACCATAATCTTGCACATTTTTAAAACATATTTTTTTGTTTTGCTTTTTGTTTTCCTAGAGTGAATTATATAGCAAGTGGTTTATGGCTAAGAGTAATTTCTATTAAGGTACTTGTAATAACTTTGACTGCTTTATGAGATAATTATATCTTATTCAACAAATACTTGAAACGGTCAGAACATATCGAGATTGAACGACAAACACCATAACCCTATTATAGTACAGTTTATATAAAACTTTTTATTTTGATAGTGCTGATAGAGGATGGCTCACAGAGTATAAGAAGGGCAGTAATTTGGAAGGTAGTAATTTAAACAAATAGTACCGTCTTATAATCGAATGACTATGGTAACTAAGAGAAATAATTTAGATTGGATATGGAAGAAGTAGAAAAAGAGGGAGTTTAAATAAGTTTTAAGATAAAATAGACTTACGGACTGATCAGGTACCAATTCTTCCATTACCTACCTAATAAAGTGTCTTTGTGAATATTTACATATGCTCAAAGGGACTCTGAAAAACGATTTAGACTTATTAGTAAGATGAATAAAGTGTATATAAAAAGTGTTTATGTTCAACTTATCAGTATATGTACGTATTATAAGAAAAATTAATTACTATATTCAGTATATTATTAGGCTTTCAGGTAAATGATTAGTTCTAGGTATGAATGGTCATTATAAATATTATCTGGCTTATATGCCACTTTATTTTCACTAAGCAGCGAGGTCGCGGTGGATGACGGCTAAATAAAACTGATATCAATCACATGTGAAACGACACCGCATCAGTTCACATGTGACTGATATCGTATGTAGTACCGTCTTATAATCGAAATGGCAAAGAAAAAAAGTAATTTTGAGGCATGTTCAAACTTGCGTGATTTTTACTTGAAGCATATAAAAAAACAAGAAATTTACGCTTCCTTTGGTGAATACCTGACATGTTTCGTCTCGCGTGTTGAAGGCATCAGAATCTTCACTCGTGCTGTGCATTTGTGAAAATCCTGATGTTTTCAATTCGCTCGACGAGATATGTATGGTTTTCACCTCAAAAAAGTATGAAAAACTAATTGGATAATAAGATGCATGTATAAACCGCTTATGTACGATCTGGTTGTACATATTTTTGTGAATAAAATGTCTCTTTCTAAATGCAGTATATTTATAAATATGCACTGACAATTTGTTGATGGATGCTTAGAATATAAAACGAGCCTATAGGTATACGTTACGTTTGCCATACAACGTACCTTTGGACGCTATAAAAAGGCTAAAATATATGAAGAAACTAAAGACCAATACAGGAAAAAAAAAGTTTTATGTTTACAATGCGGACACGATCGTCAGGGTCGATGTTGTTTTGTATTGTAATAATGTACATAGTTGTTTTTCTCTGTTTTTCATGTTTAGTTGGATTGTCATATGGTTAAATACTAATTCTTATGCACTTATAACGAGTATAATTTTGAAACTGGAAACTATGAGAAAGCTGACTTGATTTAAAGTATGTTTTTTCCTGATATTGCCGCAAACTCTCAAAACATTATCTATTATATTTTGGAAGTACGAGACATTTTAGGTTTTTTTTCATTGTCATTTTTTTCTTTTTTGCGTTTCTGTCTGTGTAAGATAATAACTGATGCTCTCGGGGATGAGTTAGAATACATCCTGTCCTGCAAATGTAAAAAAATAGATCAACCAGTGGTAAACTTTCTAAAACTCATAATTTATAGAGGCTTACTTTTCAATTCTGTCAATGACGAATGATCAAAATTTAATAAAAATTTCAAGCACAAACGTGAGAGGTCTGCACGATTATGAAAAACGTAAAGACATATTTCATTTTTTAAGGACGAAAAAATTTAATATTTATCTTCTCCAAGAAACACATTTTACAACTAGTTTAGAGTCATATATTCGGGCAGAATGGGGTGGAGATGCATATTTTAGCTCTTACAGGTCCAATGCGAAAGGCGTTTGTATTCTTTTTAATAGTAATTTCGAGTATAAAATATTAAATAAAAGGACAGATAGGGAAGGACAATTTATTTGTTTAGACTTAGAAATAGAGGGTAAAAAAATTACTTTAGTCAATATTTATGGACCAAATGAAGACAAACCGGAATTTTATACTAACATTGCGGATATTATTGAAGAAGTCGGAAATGATACTTGTATTATAGGTGGAGATTTTAATATAGCCCAAAATCAATATTTAGATACCTGTAATTATTGTCACATAAATAACCCCAGAGCCAAAGAATGTCTTTTAAATATTAAAGAAGATCTAAACTTAGTTGATCCGTTTAGAGAAATGAATGAGTTTGAAAAGCGCTTTACTTGGAGAAAGTCAAATCCAGTAAAACAAGCAAGATTAGACTTCTTTTTAATATCGGAAAGTCTTATGCACAATATTTCAAATGTTGATATTATTCCAAGTTATAGGTCCGACCACTCGACGGTACTCTTATCTTTCCAAATTAATGAGTTTAAGAGAGGAAGTGGAATTTGGAAATTTAACAATAGTCTATTAAAAGATAATGATTACATAAAAGTAGTTAAAAAATGTATATTTGATGTTAGGGAGCAATACGCGGTACCCGTTTATAATACACAATATATAGAAGATGAATCAGACCTACAATTTACTATCTCAGATCAATTATTTTTAGACGTACTTCTCATGGAAATAAGAGGCAAGACAATTTCTTACTCCTCATATAAGAAAAAGCAAAATATATTACAAGAAGAAAAATTGCAACTAGAAATAAAAGCATTAGAACAGGACTTTAATATTGATATGCTTGATATTTTAGAACGGAAAAAAATAGAATTGCAAAACTTGCGCAAAGAAAAATTAGAAGGTGTAATAATTAGGTCAAGAACAAGATGGGCCGAAGAAGGAGAAAAACCTACTAAATATTTCTGTAGCTTAGAGTCAAGAAATTTTATAAATAAAACTATACCAAAAATTGAATTGGAAAATGGGGAAATTATTTACGAACAAGCTGATATTTTAGAGGAAGTTAAAGAATATTACCATAATTTATACAATTTTCAAGAAAGGGACAGAAATATTGACTACGATGATATTTTTAACAAATTAGGAGATTGTCCCAAATTAACTGAACATGAAAAGAACAAGTTGGAAGGTGAAATAAAAGAGCAGGAAATAGGCCAAACTCTTAAAAAAATGAAAAATAATAAAAGCCCAGGCTCCGATGGATTCACGGCGGAATTTTTTAAATTTTTCTATAAAGATGTGAAGGTTTCAATTAGACGTGCGATAAACGAAAGTTTTAAATTAGGAAAATTTTCAATATCCCTAAGACAAGGACTAATAACATGTATACCTAAAGGAGACAAACCTAGACAATTTCTAAAAAACTGGCGCCCTATTACACTTTTGAATGTTATCTATAAGATTGCTTCAGGCTGTATTGCGGAAAGGCTTAAATCGGTTCTTACTAAATTAATTTCTTCAGACCAAACAGGTTTCATAAGTGGCCGCTACATTGGCGAAAATACTAGATTAATTTACGATGTCATGAGATATACCGAAGACGAAAATATACCTGGAATTTTGTTGATTATCGACTTTGAAAAAGCTTTTGACTCTATTTCATGGGAATTTATAACGGAAGTTTTAGATTATTTTAATTTTGGAAATTCATTAAAAAGGTGGATATCTGTTCTATATAATGACATTTCTTCTATGGTAATACAAAATGGATTCTTATCTGAATCATTTCCCATTAAGCGTGGCTGCAGACAAGGCGACCCACCTTCTCCCTACATCTTTTTGCTTTGTGCCGAAGTACTTTCTTTACTTATCAAACAGAATGATTACATTAAAGGCATTAAAATCGGAGAGCTAGAATTAAAATTGTCCCAATACGCTGACGATACAACGATATTATTAGATGGATCTGAACAGTCCCTAGAAGCTGCACTTCAAACTTTATCTATATTTGCCAAAATTTCCGGTCTAAAAGTAAATAATTCTAAGACAAAGGCAGTATGGATAGGAAGTAAGAAATTTAGCGGAGAAACTTTTAACCATAGATTTAAATTAGACTGGAACCAAAATAACTTTGAAATTCTTGGAATAATTTTTTCATGCAATTTGGATACAATGATCCAATTAAATTATGTCAAAAAGTTAAAACAAATTGATCGAGACCTAAAGCAATGGTCCAAAAGAATTTTAACACCATTGGGTAAAATTACTGTACTAAAAACTTTAATTATATCTAAACTTAACCATCTATTTATTTCTCTTCCAAATCCTAGTGACGATTTAATAAATAATCTTCAAAAAAGATTTTTCAGTTTTGTTTGGAACTCTAAAACAGATCGAATTAAAAGAGATGTTTTGATACAAGAATACAATGCAGGGGGATTGAAAATGATTAATATAAACAATTTTGTCAGTGCTTTGAAGATTTCTTGGATAAGACGGCTGATAACAGTGGATTCTAAGTATAAGGCAATTTTTGAACTAGTATATACAAAGATAAATAATTTATTATATAGAGGTATGGAGTTTATTAATGAGCTGAAAATGAATAGAAATCATCTATTTTGGAATCACGTTCTTGAAGCTTGGATGCAGTTATATAATTCTTCAAAGCCACAGTATTCTACAGACATTTTATCCATAAACTTATGGGATAATGCGGATATAATTATAGGAAATAAAGCTGTTTTTTATCGTACTTGGTTCGAGAAAAAAATATACTTTATAAAAGATCTGTGTGACGAAAATGGCAACTTGATGAATTACGATCAGTTTGTAAATAAATACGACCTTAGAATAAATTTTACAGAATATTATGGGGTAAGGGCGGCTGTGAATACATACATAAGAAATAAAGACATACAGTTTCATTCGGAACCAGGATCTAATTGCTATATTCCTTTCAGTGTTAAAGAAATACTAAAAAATAAACAGGGGTGCAAAAATATGTATTTATCATTAAACAGAAAAAGTAGTATCCCTAAAAGTCAGTTGAGATGGAATGGAATATTTGAAACTAATGAATTTAACTGGCAATTGATATATAATATTCCCGCAAAAAGCTGCAATAATACAAAACTGCACTGGTTCCAATACCGAATTCTACATCGGATTTTAGCTACAAACGATTACCTCTTTAAGTGCAAGATAAAAACCGAAAATTCCTGCACGTTCTGTACTGTTGTTCCAGAAAAGCTTGAACATCTGTTTTGGCAGTGTCCAATAGTAATGAATTTTTGGGATGAGGTGGAACAATGGATATATGTAAAATGTAACTATTTGATAAATATAGATAAAGTTAAGGCTATTTTTGGTATTTTGAACTCAAATGAATGGTTTAGACCTTTAAATTATATATTGATATTAACGAGGTTCTTTATTTATAAGTGTCGAATTAAAAATAAGCAGCCAAATATTACCGGTTGGAAAAACGAAGTTAAGACATTGATAATGACGGAAAAAATGATAGCAATTAAAAATAGTCGTATTGACAAGTTTATGAGAAATTGAAACAAATGGCTAAGAATATTCGAATAAATATCAAGCTTAGACTATCTTATGCGCATAGGTATTATTATACAAATTCTTTTCTTCTCTCCCTTAGTGTTTGAATACTATAAGCATGACTTTAGTGGGCATGGGACTTTATAGAATACATTCTTGTAAAGTTGGCTACTTTTCATGTTTGTATTAATTGTATTTTCCTGATGGAAATTAATGATACTTTTCTTATAGCCGCGCTGGAGAGCAGTGTAGGTGTTTGTTAGAGCTGCCGCTGAGGAAGCTCTGGCAAGCACCTGCAGTATCTTTTCTTCAGTAATCAGGAAATTAATATGTGCCCCTGCGAATCCCACGTTTTATACAAACTGGGATGGGCAGTGATACACTATGCACAGAGGTATTTATGTAATGGTATGCTAAATTTCAGCCTGTATAATTAGGGAAACTTTGTGCTAATCGGAAATAATATTTTTCTTTAATCACTTATTCAATCAATCAATCAAACAATAAAATATAAAAACAATAACTTTGACAGCAAAATTAAAGTACAGGGGTATAATCAAGTGCTTTCTAAGTGTTATGTCTCCGTTTTTGTTGAGATGTTAATTAATTGATAGATTGCGCTTCCCGCTCGTGATCTGCTCAAAATCTCAATTTGAATGAGATATAAGTTGCTTGATAGGTGAATTGCTGTTTAAAAAAACGGTCTGTTACTTTCCTTTACCTTTACCTTTTATCGATAACTAACAGACAAAAGCAACAAAAAAAAAAAAAAAACCCATTTATTTACAGTTTTGGCGCATTTTGAAATGAACGATTGCGTTGACAGGTCCATAAAATGAGGACCCCTGTAGGCCCCACGTTATAAAGATAAAAGTCTATAAAGAGAAAAGTGGGGCTTACAGGGATAGAGATAAATTTTCTTATTTTTTATTTGAGCATGGATTTTTGTAACTCATTAGAACTGCCTCAGTGAGGCGGTTCTAGTGGGCCCCAAGGGTCTATGTTTGCCATGAATGAGAAAAATATCGAAATTTTTCATCTGAACAATGACGTTTTAACAGCCAGAACGGCTGGCCATATTTTGCATGGGCGTGTTAACGTAATGCGTGTATTTCACAAGTACGTACTTACCTATATGTACGAACCATGATAGTATACGATAATAAATAAATATAATAATCAAATAGATAGATAGAATACTGAATAAGAAAATATATATATACTCTTTACTGGGCATTCAGACTTCATGGAGCTAAATTATACATTATGTGGTACAACATTTTATCCTTTTCATATAATTTTCGATGTTTATTTTATTTATTTATTCATTTATTTTATTTATTTATTTAAATAAAACATTTTGCATATACAAAGAAAAACTTACCTTAATATATATATATATTCCGATGCAAATATTATACGATCCGATTTAGCTGACCAAACGATATTTACGATATGTATACAGACATACATGAATAAACGCAGAAATTGGCGCATTCATGCAAAACTGTTATCTTCACCTGCTAAGGTGGTTGACTAAAATTTATTTCCCGTGAAAACTATTTATCATTCTTTTATTAATCGCCAGTAGTATGCTGTGTGGTGAAATTATTTCTGAATCTCTATAAAATGTGTAGCATATCACTCTACCTTTTTCTTTTCCTCTCCATGACACTCTGTTAGCTTTGTCGAGGCAACGGGGGGATAAAATGTGCATCTCGCCAGCGCGACGTCGCATTCTTGTCTGATGGTTGTAGAATGTTGTTCTCATTTGAAGATGTGACTTGAGGGGTAGGATAGGGGAAGGGAGAACTTTTTAACTAGCGTTTTAAACTCCTTATTTCATAGTTCGATAGTACACTGTGGGTCAGCTATTTTTTCGTGGCGAGAAATTCCCGCGTCTGATTTCCGTTTTTTTTTAATATTATTGTCGCGGAGCTTCTCGCATGCGAAAAACGTTAGTTAGTTACTGGTACTTTTAAAAGAACCCAATATGTTTGTACATGTAATTGTTGTAAACAGAAATGAACATCAATTTATAGTATTATAAACATGTATGTCACACAGGCGAATGGATCATTAGTGCTTGATTTTAATCTTACGTTTGTCAGTTTACCACATATACTTATGTAACAAATGTTCTGTCTGTACATGTATTTAATTGAGATTGTCAGTTGAATAATAATAAAAAAAAAAAAAAAAAAAAAGGTTCCAGTTGTTCAAAGCAACGTTAGCATAACGAGCTCGTTAATGACAAACGAGTTAACTGTTGTAGCTAAGGTATTTTCAAACACACTGATATTTTTGCTGCAAAAGTGCAAAAGCAACTCACATTTTTTCAGCAAAAATATCAATGTATTTGTCATATTTCAAGATAGAAAGTTTAACGTCATGTTAGCTAAGAACTTCGTTAAGTTTTTAACAACTGGGTTCTGGATGAGTATAATCAACAAGTGCATTTCGCTGCCGTATTAGATATTTAAAAATTGCTGGCTGAGTGACAGTCTGTGAGACTTCTGACCAGAGGTCGCGCTCAGCGGTATCTAATGTGGGTCTTCACTGTATGTATAGACATGTCTGTCCGAATACTTAGGGTAAATAAGGTACCATTTATCTTAATAAAACAATTTAGATATTTCTTATGCTGGCAGGCACATGACTTTAATACAATGTCGTCTCAAGGTCGAAGCAACGTCATGACGTTATATAAACGTTATGTGCCCGCTAGGATGGATGACACTGATCCATTACGAAAAAATGCCTATTCAAATATATAGAAAATTTCACCTCCAAAAACTGAAAAAAAAAATCACATAAAAAATCTGATAATTTTCATATTTCTGCTCAAAAAATAGATTGTGGTACCCGTTTGAACCGCCTCGGAGGGGCGGTTCTAACGAGTACCCACAATCTATGTTTTTGAGCAAAAATAATAAAAATAATGTATACATCTGTAAACCCCAGTTTTACTATATAAAAATGGGGTTTAAGGGGGGTCAAAATTATATAGGCATGTTTTCGTGATGATTCGATTTTTAATGTCTGCTTTTGGCAATGAATAAACGTCAGATAATTTCAAAAAAAAAAAAAAAAAAAAGCTAACAATGCTTTGAACAACCGGGCCCTGGAGTGTTGTATAAAATCATATCTATATCATCAGTTTCCTGAATATATGTAGTGTATGTAAATTTCATCTTTGATGAAGCTTGTAATTTACTGACAGTGACTGACATTACTGTGACAAAACTAAGGCAAACCTAATAGGAAAACCTACTTTCAATATGCAATAAACTAAATTTCTGCTATTAAGACCACTTGAAATTAAAACCACTCCACTGTGAACCCTTCTCTTGTTAAACACAACATGCCCTGTCTTAGCAAACAGTGTAGATCCAGATCAGTTGGCTTCTGAATAAGCCAACTGATCTGGATCTGCACTGTTTGTCATTAAAAATGTAAATTTCAATAACAAACTCCGATTAAGTAATCTATTTGGCTGGAAATTAAAAGTGGGCTTGGCATCTTAATTTATTCAGAATGGGAATTGTTAAGAGCAACTTTTGCCATTCTCTATTCAATATTAAGGCCACTCCACTATCCCAAATGGTTTCTTTCTTATTATTCTTTATTCAATATTAAGACCACCCCACTAATAAGACCACTTTTAGGTAGTCCCAAAGGTGGTCTCAACAGCGCATTTTTACTGCATATGGTATTTACCCTAAGTATTTGGACAGACTGTAGAATTATCAGTTGGTTAATAAGTAGAATTATATAGGACAAAAATGGTATGAAGTAAAGATATCCAAATATTTAGGGTAAAATATGGTATCCCTTGGGATTTTTTTTTCTTAATTAGTGGAACAATTATAGAACAGTTCTTAAATTGTTCCTAAACTGTTCATTTGCTGTGTTCCAGAACAAACATTTTTTGCAGTGTTCCAGAACATGTACAAGAACTAACAAAGAACATTTCAAGAACTTTAAAATGTCTGGAAATATTCTTTAAAAGTGCAAGAACAAATCTAGAACAGTTCTAGAACTTTCAGTTAAAACAAACATTCATAAACTATTCTTAAATCCTTTCTAGTACAAATAAAGAGCAAGTTAAGAAAGCTTTGATCAGAACAAATGTTTTTGAGCTGTTCTTCAATTCAAGAACAAAGGAAGAACATCCTAAGAACACTTTTATCACAACAAATGTTCTTAAACGTAACTTGAATCTTTACAAGAACATTCATTGAACATTTCAAGGCATTCTGGGAGCTTCCTTTCAAGGCTGTGTTGCAGAAGACAGATCAGACAAAAAAGTCTCTTAATTTAGCTGTTTTACAATCCTTGTAAGTACAATTAGTGTTAATTAGACAGCAGAATGAAACTCAAAATTGAAAAAAATGTAATGCAATCAAACAGTTTCAGAATCTTCAGTTAACATGACTTAGGTTCATCTACCCATTCTCTGTTGTTAAAACATGCATACCCCACTTAAGGCCTAAAATAAAAAAAAGTGTGTGTTTCAGGTTACCTAACTGTGCCTAATTTTTTCGCCACCAACCCTAAAGTTTTTAAGGATTTTGTGGGGATTTCCTCATTCGGCCATATTGTTTTCCTATTAACCCTATATAAAAACTTTCAACAAAATAAAAATACTTTCCAACCTACCGTCCCTATTTTAAAATTCCATGTAACCTAAAACACACTTATTTTTTTATTTGGCCTAAGAATAAAAGAAAAATAATTTTTGTCTCAGAATGTGTTGTGATGGACTGAATAGACATGAAACAAACTTTTCTAAAACACTGTTTTGGCGAATCACAAAATGGGGACAGGGACTGGGTGATCTTAAATTGATTTGAATTCAAGAACAGTGACACATAACTCTGTCACTGAAAGAGACAAGAAATATCACCCTTCTCTATTCCATAATTTTTCAAGAACAGTTCTTGAATGATTCTTAAAAAATTCTGGAAATGTTCATGTATTGTTCTGAAAATTACTGCACTATTCTCAAATACATGTAATTGTTTAAGAACTGTGAAAGATTGGTTCTAGAACAGTGCAAGAATAATTCAAGAACAGTTTATGACCTCAGAATAGGAGTTCTTTATGAGTTCCAGAACAGACATTCTTTAGTTCATTCACAGTTTTTGAACCGTTCTTGTTCTTGAGCTTTTGAACTGTTCTAAAACTTTTTTCAATGACAATTTAGGGACGAATTGTTCCTGTAATTGATCTCATTTAACATTTCTTAAACTGAGCTTGAAATGTTTGTGAACACTTTCAGAACACTTCAGGTACAGTTCAAGAACTTAATTTTTGAAAAATGCATGAATTTTTCTTTACCTGTTCTTAAATTTGGTAATGAACAAACAGTAAATATTTAGACCACCCAAAGATATATATAATGTTGTATGTCAGTTAAACTGTTTGGTCAGGGTTATGGTTGTTTACTATACAGATTCGTTAAATTGCAGACCAGAGCAGCTGAAATGGCAGGGACTGCACAACAGCGTGGATTTTAGCTGATTTTTATGGTACAGTCAACAGTATTACAGTTTCAATATGTTTGTATGGGCACTGTTTTCATGCATCATACACATTCAAGTGCAGCTGTTTTCAACTTTACTCTTAACCCTTATCCTGCTGAATAATTTAATTACCCACATCCATTTCTGACTATCAGCCAATCAGATTATGTCATATAATGTTTTTGTTCAGATTCACAAACTGAATGACAAACAGTGTAGATCCTTATCAGATGGCTTCTTCAGAAGCCATCTGATCTGGATCTACACTGTTTGCGAAGGTAAGGGTTGTCGTGAACAGCAGGATAAGGGTTAAAGATTCAATCACAATTGCAGCAGTTTATTTTTTTCATTTTCAAAGAAAATTAGTCTTTACATTTTATGTGAATCGTCTGCTTGACAGACGATTCACACGAAATGTCAAGACTTGTTTTCTCTGAAAAATAAAAAAGAAGAAATTTAAAATGTCTGCCACAAATTTTGCTTGGCACTTTAAGAGTAAAAACATCTCCCTGCACTTTGTACCATAATGTCGAAATTTTCAGGCGAAGTAGCTCCCACATCATCGCGGCAGCTCCCAAAACACGCTCTAGTTCCCAGGAGTCTATCATGCCATCACCTGGAGAGAAGTTTATTGTTTAGCTAGCATTGTAAAATATAGTTAGAAGTCATCTTGTTTTAGTCGAATTCACCGACTCATCTGCCATATAAAGCCGCTGGTATTTTGATCTTATTAACAAACATCATGATAGTTCGGCTATCAAATCGCTGAAAGGATGGTTTTCCTCTTTAACTGCGCGCCGATGGGTCGGAATTCAGACTCCATGATGGCTCAGGCTTAAGGCTATTTATTATTTGGTCGGAGATGGAATTTTTTGTCTGTTTCTTGGCCAACACATAGGGTAGAAAAGAGCTCTGGATCATCTCACTTTTCAATTTGCGTGGGTATTGCGAAAAGGGATTTTGTAAGATATGGTAGCATGAGGTTCGGTTCGGTGGGTCTGGGTGGTGTATTGTAGTTTAGGGTTAGGTATCATGATAAACTGATCATGAATAATAAGTTCTACCAATTTAGTTATTTAAATTTTCTATAACGACTAGACTTTGGTCTTAGTTTAGGAAAGTGTATTCAAACAAGAGAAGGCAATTGCTTTGCCTTAAAAACCTGGTATATTCTATTCTTGTGACAATGAGTCGTTTATATGATGTGAGTAGTTGCCTGGTAGTTTAAATCGACATATAAGCTAAACTATATCTTTCTCTCCAGGTGATGGCATGATAGACTCGTGGGAACTAGAGCATGTTTTGGAAGCTGCCCCGATGATGTGGAGCTACTCCGCCTGAAAATTTTGGCATTACTCCTTCACAGTACATGTACTGATTAAAAATTTTACATCTAAATCATGAATAAGGGCCGACATATCCAGAACATGCGCCAAAGGATCTCGTTCTAAGCGAAAACTTACAAAACAATTGCATCATTCATTCGTGTTGACATAAAACTAAAGTCAGGCAACCCTGTGTTCGATTTTGTTACAGTCGCCTACTTTCCGCAATGATTTTTTCAATATTTCTTTCGGCCTGCTTAGAAAGGTAAATCATATTAACATGGAATAGCATCATTCTAAAATAAATCAAAATATGCTAGAGTATCTACCTTTGTTTACAATTTCCGGGTCCTAGGAACTACCCCGAGAGTTCCCGGATGTGTCATGGGAACAAATTTAAGTTAATGTGATTTCGCGGTAGCTCCCCTGATGTCCACCCCTGTTATACATAATTACGTGATTGGTATAGTTATTAAACAGAGTTCTGTATAATGTATGTAAAAGACATATTGTAAGATGCATAGAGGGATAGCCCTCCCCGACCCTCTGTGCATCTTGTGATGGGGAGAAAAAAAAAATGATGTCGAAAGCAGAAAAAAATATGTTGGGTTACTCATTAGATGCACCTCATCAAGGTTGTGATACTCATTAGAAGCACCTCATCAAGGTGCTTCTAATGAGTACCCACAACATGTTTTAGTGGAGAATTAAAAAAAATATCATCACGAAAACATGCCTATGTAATATTTACCCCCTTAAACCCCACTTTTATATAGTAAAACTGGGGTTTACAGGGGTATACATTATTTTTCTTATTTTTGCTCAAAAACATAGATTGTGGGTACCCACTATCTATGTTTTGAGCAGAAATATGAAAAATATCAGAATTTTTTATCTGAAAATTTTCATTTTTTGGTGGTAAAATTTTCAATATATTTGAATAGGCATGTTTTCGTAATGCAACATTTTTTGGTGGCATGAAGTGCCTTATTAGGAGTTATGTTACTGGTTTCCATGATCAAGTTTATATTAATTAACCCTTGTCATGCTGAATAAATTAAGATGCCACACCTACTTCTAATTATCAGCCAATCAGAATACTTGATTGAGATTGTTTCTATAAATTCACAAACTTAATGGCAAACAGTGCAGATCCAGATCAGTTAGAAGCCCACTGATCTGGATCTACACTGTTTGCAAAGGCAGGGTATATCCGGGTTCAGCAGGACAAGGGTTAACTGTCATTATTATTCAGCACTTATGAAAACTGTAGCCCAATAATGCAATGATGGCCTAATGCTAAAATATTTAAATAATAAAGTAACAGAATAATAACTAAAATCAACAGGAATTTTAAGGCATCTAAACCGATTATGTCTGTTTTGATACCAAATATTGATAGTAAATATCAAATATAATAGCATGACGTTTTAATATAATATTTTGACCATATTAATGTATTAATATACAATTACTGATGGACACATAACTTGCAGATTATCAACAATGAATAGATAGCACACAAAAATTACTGGTAATAGGATTAAACCAATCCTTTGTGTTTTTTATCTGATTAGACCCTGCTGTGAAAACAGTGGGTAGTAATCCCTCCTGTGTGTTTAGGTGTCCCTAATTTAGATACCCCACTAGCTGGCTGTATAATTCATTTCAATACATATATTCTTATGTAAATGAGTTGCATAGTCACCTTACTTACCTGGGCCCGGTTGTTCAAAGCGTCGTTAGCTTAACAAGCTCGTTAAGGGTCATTTCGTTAACTGTTTTAGCAGATTCAATATACAATATTATGATATTTTTTGCTGAAAAAATGTGAGTAGCTTTTGCATTGCAAAAGCTACTCACATTTTTCCAGCAAAAAATTTCAGCATATTTGTGTATCACTCGATTTAAATTTTAACGAATCGTTAACTAACAACATCGTTAGCTTTGAACAACTGGGCCCAGAAATATTTGGACATCTTTGGCAAAAACGAAAAAAAAGTTTTAACCCTGGTCCTGCTAAACCAGGCTAAACCTGGATATGCACTTTGTAGATCTGCACTGTTTGTGATTTATGTGAATTTGTATCAACAAACTGGAACAAGTAATCTGATTGGCCGAACATCAGGAGTGGGCCTCGCAGCTTAATTTATTCAGCATGGCAAGGTTGAGTTTCTGAGACACTTTACAAAAAAAATAAATAAAAAATAAAAAAAATAAAGAACAGATGCCTGCAGGCAGCTTTTAACTTTCATTTTTTGGGTTGGGTACAATTTCTTATACATTTTGGTTGGTTTGGCAAAACAAAATTGCAGCACCCTTACAGAAAGTTTTGGAAATTCAAGTTTTTCAGTCTCAAACAACATAAATAGATAGTAATTTACCAATTTTCTTTGCAAGCAAATAAAAATACCATTTATTTGTAGTCCAGATGACAATTTGGTTAAAAATGTGGGTTGAAAAAAAATCCCACTGTGTGACTGAAAAAAAACAAACAACATATCTAAGATGGACTACTTATTTGGGACAGATTTGGCAGTGTCTGAAAATCTAACAACTTTTTTATTTGTCCTTAACCCTTCTCTTGCTGAACATGACATGCCCTGTATTAGCAAGCAAACAGTGTAGATCCAGATCAGTTGGCTTCTGAAGCCAACTGATCTGGACCTGCACTTTTTGTCATTAAATATGTGAATTTTTATCAAAACTCTGGATCTTTAAGTAATCTGATTGGCTGGATTAGAAGTGGGCATGGCATCATTATTTTTTCAGCAGGACAAGGGCTAATATCTGAACAAGTCCATTTGCATTACGAAAACTGTCTATTCAAATATATAGAAAATTTCACCTCCAAAAACTGAACATTTTCAGATGAAAAACTCTGATATTTTTCAAATTTCTGCTCAAAACATGGATTGTGGGTACTCGTTAGAACTGCCTCGCCGAGGCAGTTCTAACGAGTACCCACAATATATGTTTTTGAGCAGAAATAAGAAAAATAATGTATACCCCTGTAAACCCCAGTTTTACTATATAGAAGTGGGGTTTAAGGGGGTCAGAATTATATAGGCATGTTTTCGTGATGACTACCCCTTGCTGTATTCTGTGGCATCTGATCTGGGTCCACATTGTTAGCTCAGGGCTATCTAGGCTGAGAATAAATAAATAAGGTATGTGTACCTTAACTGCTTTCATTCAGAAAATTCACTTACTTGAGAAAAAATTGTATATTAATTCTTTTGATCAATCAGCATCAAATTTTGTGTCTCATTAACACACCAGTTAAGCAGACAAATTTCATACACTCAGACACGCTGATAAACTTTTCAAAGGTGACAATTTCGGATAATTCTTGTTACCTTTGCATCAAAAACATATCTTGTGAACATTTATTGGACTCATCCTTCCAAGGTGATTCCATGTTTTTGTACAAAGCTTATGTGGACCTATGAATGATTATATACTTGGAAAACCTTAGCCACATTTTAACCCTCAAAGCTTCAAGCTAAATAGAAAATATCAGCCATTTTTTTTTTTCAGAGAAAATAAGGCTTGAAATTTCATGTGGATCATGTTAGACAGAAAATTCACATGAAATTTTAACCCTTCTCTGGCTAAAACATGACATGCCCTGTCTTAGCAAACAGTGGATCTGCACTGTTTGTCATTAAATATGTGAATTTCTATCAAAAACCCAGATCAAATGATCTGACTGGCTGGAAATTAGAAGTAGGTGTGGCATCTTAATTTATTCAGCATGACAGGAGTTATTAAAGTTTATTTCAACATGTTGATGCATCTTAAAACTACCCGAAGAGTGGCAAACAATGTAGATCCTGATCAGATGCCATACTCTCTGGCATCTGCTTGTTTGTTTAAGCCTGACTGTTCAAATACTTAGGATGATCACCACAGGCTCTGAAGATTTTATTACCAGTAGGATAAATTTTTTACTTAATTAATTGATTTCACAAATCAAACACCCGAGTTTCATCTGCAGCCTAAAAAATGAATTGAAAGATAAAATCGCAAAGCTCCTCTGAGGGACTGTTAAACATTATTAATACATAATAATTTACTTAAAACCAAATATAGAATAATACCCCCTTAATGGCCTTAAAATGTTTGATAATATTTTCATCTTTATTCTTAATGACACATGCATTTATAATGATTTAAAAGACAATATAAGGGAGTGAAAAAATTGCAAGGATTTTCATTTAATGCCACAGAATTACAGAAACCAGCATGTAAGGTGAGAGGAATACTTAAAAAAGTAAAGGCTTATTGCGCTTTTTGAAATATTTTTCATTTCTCAATTTTCCAAAGAAAACAAAGGCTTTGATATTTAATGCAAATTGTTTCCTGAGGTGACAATTTGCATGAAATCTCAAAGCTTAATTTCTGTGGAAAAAAGAAAAAAGAAAAAAAATCTCAAAATGTTGTCTGCTGAATTTTGTTTGGATGAAAAACATATACAAAAAATAAAACACTTAAAATTCTGACATCTAGGGTATTATGTTATTACTTGCCATGAATGGAATCCAGAGAAACCACACCATGATGATCACATGTGGCTTTGTCACATGGTTTTTTGGAAGGGAGCACACTTTTTTAAACATTAAAAACACTTTTTTAAACATTAAAATCGCTCAATTCAAGGTGAGAAAATTGCACTTTTCTCATGTTATATCCAACCCATTTTCATAAAACAAAGTACATCGTATATTTGAACATGAGTACTATTCATAAACATACAGCATATTCATATTCTGCATGCAGTATAAAATTTTGCAAACAGTCGAAGCAAATGTAATTTTCACGATGGAAATGTTGAAAGTGTTCACACTTACATTTGTTTCGAATGTTTGAGAAAACTGCACACAGGACTTAAATAAGCCGTATGTTTATGAAAAGTGCTCATATTCATATGTGCTATGCACTTTGTTTTATGAAAATTGGTTGAATATAACCTGAGAAAAGTCAGTTTCATTACCTTGAATAGAGCATTTAAAAAAGTGTGCACCCTTCTAAAAAAACAAGGTGACATAGCCACCTTGATCCAGACTACAGAAAATTAGACACTTTTAACCCTTAAAACGCTATTCAAAATTGTAGCAAATAACATCTTTTAACTTTTTTATTATTATTTTTTGAGAAAATAAGACTTTGATGTGAACTGACTGCTAGGCAGACTATTCACATGAAATGTCATCTTTTTTTCTCTGAAAAAAAAAAAAAAAAAAAAAAAAAAATCAATTTTGGAATGGCAATCTGCTATAAATTTGCTTAGTGCTTTTGGGTTTATTACTGCCTCATTACGAAAACATACCTATATAATTTTGACCCCCTTAAACCCCACTTTTATATAGTAAAACTGGGGTTTACAGGGGTATGCATTATTTTTCTTATTTCTGCTCAAAAACATAGATTGTGGTACACGTTATAACCGCCTCGCCGAGGTGGTTCTAACGAGTACCCACAATCTGTTTTGAGCAGAAATATGAAAAAATATTAGATTTTTTTATCTCACAAATTTATGTTTTTGAAGGTAAAATTTTCTATATATTTGAATAGGCATGTTTTTATAATGTGAATGCACCAGTCTCTTAAGTTGCCTTTTTTCTGCAAGTTTTATTTAAAATAAAACATCTATTAATCAATAAGACAATCCATTACAACTTATTTTTAACCCAGTTTGCGTCATAGAATTTTTTCCCCATTTTACCAGTAATTAAAACTATATAGATTTATTTTGCCAATCTAGCAAATACCTTTGAAGCGATCTAATAAAGTATAAATGCCAATATATGTTTCAGGGGTAATAATAAGTATATGAGCATATACGTATATAATAAGTCATATAAGGCTTGTTAAGTAGGATTTCATAATTCTGGGATCATTTTCTCAATTTTTCTATGAAAAATACACGTTGTAGGTACTTATCTGAAGCATCTCGCTGATAAATATATGTTGTGGGTACTCATTAGAAGTGCCTCAATGAGGCACTTCTAATGAGTACCCACAACAATTGAGGCACTTCTAATGAGTACCCACAACATATGTTTTTATAGAGAAACAAGAAAATTATCCCAGAATTATCACCAAATACATGTACATCTCCATAACAAGTACTCTGAAAATGTATAACACTGCATCACCCCCTTGTGGGGATTACATGCAGGTAAATTATTTGTACATTTAATACTTATTATCTTTGATTGCTTGCCTTTATAGGAAATTTGCACATATCAGAGATTCAAAAATTATTTAATTCCTTAACAGAAAAATATATATTTTATTTCCTTTCTTGTTTTTCAAACTGAAAGTGATAAACTTACACACATACATGTCTGTACTAAATAATAGTGAATTTTCTTATGTTTTGTTGTACTGTTGATTTATAAATTATCTGATTATTAAATTTTAACAAGTTATTCATGCATCCCAAAAACAAGCCTATATAGGTTTGACCCCCTTAAACTCCCATTTTATACAGTAAAACTGGGGTTTACTGGGGTATACATTAATTTTCTGGTTTCTACTCAAACACAGATTGTGGGTACTCATTAGAACTGCCTTGATGAGGCAGTTCTAACAAGTACCCACAATCTATGTTTTGAGCAGCAATATGAAAACTACCAGAATTTTTCATCTAAATAGACATGTTTTCATAATGTTTCAACATACATTTAAAAAAAAAATAAAAAGAAAGCAAGTTACCCTAAGTATTGGGACAGACAGGCCTGAGCAAACAGTGAAGACCCAGATCAGATGCCACAATGTGGCATCTGATCAGGGTCTACACTGTTTGCCACTCATCCTGCAGTTTTTACACACATCAAAAGACAGCAAAATGGATTTGTTTAAATGAAGGAAGTAAGGTGTCCCAATACTTACGATAAATAGGGTAGGCCCTACCAATGAGTAAAACAATATGTTAACAGACAATGTCATAATTTTTTTTCTTCAAATTTTATTTGTTAACTTTCAAAAACAAAAGCGGTTGTAAAAATAATCAATTTAAAAATAACACACATATGCTTAAAATATGGTAAGCACACTAAATTAATAATTATTACATAATGGACTCACTGAATATATTCCAGATAAAAAAAAATGTTTATTAAAATGGAACATTACTTTAACTTTGGAACTATGGTCTACCCTGATATTTCTCAACACACACATTAACACACTGTACCATTTTATTACCCATGTTTTTGTGGAGGAATAAAAAATCAACTTTTCATTCAGTTGAGAAAATAAGAAAATGCATGCATCATTTTTCTTTTGGTCCTTGAGTCCTGATACAATGACAGAATATTTAAAGGTTAATTGAGGTTTCTTTCTCCTATTGCATTTTTAGGGTTTTGGAGATAGATAGATAGATAGATAGATAGATAGATAGATAATGTGTGGAAGCAGTAAAGATAATGTTCTACACTGAGTCTGAAAATGTACCTGTGCCTCTGAAATAAAAAAATTAAAATGATTAATTAACCCTTTTATAGCGCCAACCACAACTGTAGCCGATGAAATTTTGATTTTTTTTTCTAAATTTAGTCTTGACTTTTCAAAAGCAGAACATTCACATGAAATGTCAAGACTTTTTTCTCTGGGAAAAAAAAAATAGAATGTCGCCTGCTTCATTTGTTTTTCTTGGCGCTTTTCAGGTTAATTAAATAGGACTTACCTAGAATTGTTGCTGATCCAAACAAATTCTATCTTGGGTATCTTCTGTGAATTTGCCCCGGACCCCGGGCAGTACACAGCTGCGACCAAACATAATACTGAAGCTGTCAAGAGCGAAATCTTGCACTTCCATATATTCCAATGCATTTCACTTGACTGTCAGCGAATTCTCTATGTAATTCCAAACACTTGTATAGCACAAGAACACTTTTAAGATATCATTGACATAACATTAACTGATGTTACTTTCCAATAAATATTCCATGTTTCACCTGTTGATCTGTCTGAGACATTATGACAGTCTTCCTTTCTGATCTCTCCGCTTAACTGACTTAAAATACATGTAGATTTCGGGTCACGTGAACTTACCTGTAAAATTTCTTCGTTATGTCAAGGGAGCTTACTAGTACGGGACTGAAAACGTATCCACAAGAAAAGTAATCGATGCAAGCGCAATACACCAAATTGGGACAGGCAGACCTGAGTAAACAGTGTACGCCCAGATCAGACGCCACAGAGCATGGCATCTGACCAGGGTCTACACTGTTGGTCACTATGTACAGCAGTTTTTATAGCTACTGATCAACAGGTAGTAAAGTGGATTAGTTCAAATTTTAGGAGAGTTGAGGTGTCCCAATCGACTACAAACAAATTGAAATTCAGTCAACTGATCTCAACTGGTAAAATCATGGTGAGCCCGACCACAGTCGAGTAAGATTAGGTACAAGCCATATAAGGAAGGGTTAGGATTGTGGCGTCACTGAGTCTGCGGCTCGACTTACTGTCGTGAAATTAAAAAGGACAACAAAACTTAGATGGTCCGCTTCGATCATCTTCTATTTTTAATACAGATTTTCAGGTCAAACACACACACACACACTGATTGGCTGACAAACGGTCCCCTTGAACGGTTAAAAACATAGTGCCACCTCACAACTGCTAAACAATGCAGAAAACAGCAAACCTTACGGATAATAGCACTAGGAGAGACATGAGCCCAACAGGGCTTGGTGTCCTTGACATTTATTTCAATAACAGTACAGCTGTTTCAGTCAGATAATTTCACTTGAACCATTAGCCAGATTGCTATTAAATGTTCAGGGAAATGTCACCGAACAACATCTAGAAGGTTAGCTGGTTGACCTTGGCAAGTTAGTGGTTCTCCTCCGGATTTGGGTAATCTTATGCGATTAATAAACTAATTGTTATGCGAGAATCGATGGAGCTTTATTTAGAGTATTATTATTATTATTATTATTATTATTATTATTATTATTATTATTTTCACATTATGTGTTTTTCCACTCTATGTTGATCATTTATCTCAAAAAAAAAAAAAAAAAAACACGCTTCACTGAGTTTGTACGTTAAATTTGCTTATTATTGTCCCCCGCCTTTTCGAAGAAAAGCGGAGGGACACTGATTTCGGCTTTCCGTGGTGCGTGGTTCCGAATTTTTAGTAGGTACCTTGTCCCCTTAACTCCTCCCACAGTTTTTGTCCAATCCTTTTGAAACTTAACAGGGGCTTTTAGGATGGTCTGAAGATATGCATGTTTTTTTTCAGAATCCTGAAATTATTTTTTATTACGTTTTACACATTTTGAACTTAGACATTTTTTGAGTTCTAATATTACAGAAGTCTATAGGGAGTAGGTACCTTGTCCCCTTAACTCCTACCACAGTTTTTGGCCGATCTTTTTGGAACTTCACATGGGCTTTTAGGATGGTCTGAAGATATGCATGTGTTTTTTTCAGAATCCTGAAATTATTTTTTATTACGTTTTACACATTTTGAACTTAGACATTTTTTGAGTTCTAATATTACAGAAGTCTATAGGGAGTAGGTACCTTGTCCCCTTAACTCCTACCACAGTTTTTGGCCGATCTTTTTGGAACTTTACATGGGCTTTTAGGATGGCCTGAAAATATGCATGTGGATTTTTTATCACTTTTTCCGCATTTTTAACTTAGAGACATAATAATAAATAATTAGTTTCTTTTTATCTGCTAGAAATAATACCCCTCAAAACAAAATTCAAAGGCGGGGGACGAAAATTCACTGAATTTGCTTGTTATATCTGTATCGTCAGATTTGCACAAATTATGAGGAATCTTAGTGTCCTGTAAACCCCATTGCACAGACTGAAGTAAAAAGTTCGATAGCTTTTTTAATACAAAGAAGTAACATAGCACGGTTTCCCTGAGGATTTACAAAGAAGTAACATAGCACGGTTTCCCTGAGGGTTTACAAAGAAGTAACATAGCACGGTTTTCCCTCAGGGTTTGAAAACAAGGATCCTTGGATCTCCCTGATGTGGATTTAGGGGTCCTTTTATAGGACTTAGGGGTATGTTGTTTTAAAGATGCTAACTATTGTCCAAATACCAAAAAATCTTGTCCTTTAGGTCGAAGATAGCTTTAATACAAAGCAAGAAATAAATTGAATTGATTTTAGATTGAGCATATATGCATCGCACTAAATCTCCAGGACGGTCTTGCTGGTAAAAATGCCCAAGAACGTGATCATGGTTCGAAGATTAATGGCGTCGCCATTTTTAATGTTTATGGGACTATGGCGCCATAAAGCTTTAACTAAATATGCAAAACGTAAATAAATCAACCTTTAGTAGATGCGCAATCCGTTAAATCATCACAGTTTTGGTCTCGGCTTGGTCTCGGCGATGAAAAATGACATTTGTCAAGGCTAGAGCTATGGCCATTTTCACTAACTGACTACAGAAAAGAATTTTGACCTCGGCCTTACCTTGAAGAAAAGACATTTGACAATTCCTTTAGCTCGAGTTTGTCAACTTTAATTTGCATACAAACTTTCAGTTGAAGACTTACTGCCATTTCCATATTTTCACATTTTTGGCCTCAGCCTAGCCTCGGACAAGAAAACGTCATTTGCAAGCCCATTGGCCAGATCTTTTCGGTATCAAACTGTGCGAAAAAAAAAAATCAAAATATTCCTAACAGTTCAAGATTTTATGGTCATTTTCGCTAATAGACCACGGATGGATAGATGGACTCACCATTACGAAAACATGCCTATTCAAATATATTGAAAAATTTAGCACCAAAAATGAAATTTTTCAGATAAAAAATTCTGATATTTTTCATATTTCACGAAATATGGGTACTCGTTAGAACCGTCTCGTCTCTGCTCAAAACATAGATTGTGGCTACTCGTTAGGCGGTTCTAACGAGTACCCACAATCTATGTTTTGAGCAAAAATAAGAGAAATAACGTATACCCCTATAAACCCCAGTTTTCCTATATAAAAGTGGGGTTTAAGGGGGTTAAAATTATATAGGCATATTTTCGTGATGCGTCGATTATAGGGCACACTCCGAAGATCATCCCTCGAGGATCATCCTTACGGTCGGTCGTTTTTCTGCGGGTCGTGCAATATTCAAAATGGCGGCGCATAGAAAATGATTTTAACATCTTTAAACGTCATTTTCTCCGATTTTATCCGCTTTTGATCAAATTTACAATAAAATACATGGTTAGTCAAGATCCCGGTCAAGATATTCAGTGTCAGATACAATATATGCCAATATAGTCTTTCTTTTTAAGGTCACGTTTCTGCGGTGTAGGACTACTTCAAAGCGTGCCAGAATCTCCAGAAACGATGCACTGTCAGTCTCAAAAAAGGAGAAAATGTACTTTCTAACAGACTTTGATAATTTTGTCCGCGTTCAAGGGCATTAAGCGACGCAGCAACCTTCCGTTACATTATAATCACTACTATCCTTAATCAGTCAGATTTCACCATTGCTATACTGTCCGGTTTGTGTGTGTGTGCGTGTGTGTTTGGTTTGTTTCAATATAGATACTGTAGCAATCAATTTCTATACTCTCGGTTAGGGGAGAGCAACGTATTCGCATTTGTGGTCAGTTACCTTTTAACTTTAAAGGCTAGCTATGTTTATACCTCGTCTCATTTCAAGCTGTGGAGTCCTTCGACCACTGAAGTGTCAACATCGCTAAATAACAAATAACCATCTCTGATTCATTTATGCCTGGTGTACTCCTCAGGGCTCTGAGCGAGTATAAGTTTGTCGGCACTCCACTTTGGAAGATGTCCGACGGAAAGGATTTAGTTCGGGTTGAACTAACCTTTCATAAGAAGTTACCAACAAGAAGGGGGCTTGAAAGCAGGAGGCAGTCTGCACCCCCTGCTGGCGAGTGGTCTCGCCAGCCCGCTCCAGCTACAAGACCGCCGCCACGCCGAGTACTGAAGCAGATAGAGAGGGAGACGCTACCACCATACACAGACTATACTAAAGACACCGCATCAGATCATCAGACCACGCTACAAGAATACAGCTATCATCACCGCATCGCCGACCATCACCAGACCAGATCAGCACCAGCGTCTCCCGAGTAACCACCTTCACCACCTTCGAAGAAAGCCAGAAAAGAGTCTCCAGCACCAGCGACAGATCGCCCGATCCAGTACTACTCTTACCACTACGACGAAGAACACCCGATCCACGGAAAATACGACCTCCAGGACGCTCTCAGCAACAAGCTTCATGGAAACGACGTTGCAATCATAAAGGCACAAAGAATCCCAGAAGAAGATGAGATGAACATCGACCTGCCAGCCTACTTATTACATCAAACTTGGAAGAAGGACTGGCTACTCATCAAGTGACCAATGTCCAAGTACCACCATGAAGAATTTTACACTAAGATGGAAGAGCTAGCCAAATCAGGAAAGCCACAGAAGAATATCATATCCTGGTTTGGCTTACTGGAGTGTTCCTGCGGCGACCCAAAGGGGAAAGTACCCGTTCGTCAGAGTAGAACCACGCTAGAGACTCGGGTGAGGACACCCTTCTGGATCATGGGTGAGGACACCCATGATTTTTTCATTAACTTGGGTGAGGACACCCTATCAGCGCTCTGGATGAGGACACCCTCTCGGCAGCCTGGGTGAGGACACCCCTCCGGCGACTCCCTTCCTCGGCTAGTGTCTGAAACTTTCGCACGACTCGAGCTGAGTACCTAATGCACCATGCATTCGGAATTGACACGCATTAGGTACGAGATTAAAGCTCAAACTTTTCGGCCGATTGTCAAAATTCTGCAACTTACAGGCTGGACTACTACTCTCGCACGAGGTCTGGACACGCCCGCACCGTGTCTGGACGTGCACGCACTCTATGTCTGGGCGAGGTGACCTAGTTATGAATTATAACTAGGAACCGTTTCAAGCCAACCCAATAGTCCAGTAAAACTTATCCAGATTTATCTGGCGCTGCCTCTATGTGACTCAGTTGCATGGCAGCGTTAAAAATCTGAAAACTGAAAACTGAACTGCTATGGAAAGCACGATCAGCTACTGTAGACAATTTTCTGCACTTTCGAATAATCTCTTAAACACGAGTGGTGCCTGGAAAAACAAACGTTGTCAATGAGCGTTGATGTCTATTGGACACGCACAATTTTCGGGCATCACTGGCTTCGTAGGCAGGATTAGAAGCCACAGAGAGGCAGTCTTATACAGATACTGAATAGGTTGTCTTGCACTAGGCAATTTATATATCGTGCGTGCAATATATATATTACAAAATCAAAATAGTGGACTAAGAATATGTTGCGCCCCCTATTGGTGCATCTTTTATGATTGACTATGACCGTCACAACCGCGGTTCTAGGGCTTTCGTGCATTCGGAGATGAATGTCAGTGAAGAAGTCCACATGTTAACCCTTAAGATGCCAAACACAACAATTGTCTGCTTTGTCCTCAGAGGCTTTGTCTTCTGCCGGTTACTTTAAAAGTCATTGTTGCAAACAGTGTGGACCAAGATCAGACTGCTCCTCGAGGAACAGTCTGATCTGGGTCCACACAGTTTGCCTATATGCAAAAAGTATGTTTGAAAAGTTTGCAAGAAGATGCAGCAGACGACATAAACAGACGACATTTTCAGATGCAGGTTTTCTTGGCATTTTAACCCATTATAGTCGGGAGACCCGTAAAAGGGTAATTGGCAAACATTGCAGACCCAGATCAGACGACACAGTACGCGGCGTCTGATCAGGGTCTCCAATGTTAGCAAATAATTTAGCCATTTTTCTATAGGAATATATAAATCTCATAGCCGGGCGTACCTAAAATTGAAATTGGACTCTTCCAATATATAGTGTGGGACAGTCAATTCAGTATACAATGGGCTAAGGGTTAAGCAGGATAGGAATGAACATGAACTTTGAGCGTCTCTCGTTTATGCGCGGTTTTACATGTGTATTATTCTCAAAGGTAAACCCACCCCAAATGTTGAGACCAAGTCATTTTGATCATGTTCTTGAACTGCACTTTCACAGGAATTTATTGGTATGTTAAAGTCTTTTAGGGAAGCAGGTCATCTTAAGAACATTTCTTCTGTTTGACTTGGGAGCGCATGCCCTTCTCGAACTCCACACAGGAAACCTTCTTTAGCGATCAATCATTAAGGATTCTGAGAGCAGGAATATATATATATATATATATATATATATATATATATATATATATATATATATATATATATATATATATATATATATATATATATATATATATATATATATATATATATAACAGGAATATATATATTCAGGGACTAGGATACACTTGCTTCATGCTCCGTAATTTTGTACAAGGGAGACAACTTTTGTGACTTCCTGTTTGCTCTTCATCACCTTTCTGAAAATTATGATGATTTGGTATTTTACGTACGTCCCTTTCAACATTATTTAAGTCATACAGAGACGATTGAAGGGTTATAATGAAAGGCTCTGTGCAATTAAGCGTCGTACAGTCATGAGTTGATCCTTCTGAAAAGGGATCTACTCAAAAAAGGAATGCAATTACTCCCAAGGACAGCCAATTTTTTCCTTTTAGAATAGACTCCTTTTCCGAAGGGAGCAAAAACAATTTCGAAACAGTTGCCTTTCTGAATGTGTATATGTTCCCTTTCGGATCCTGTTTGCCAAATGATCGTTAACTTACTTCCTTAAACAGCTTGTTTGGCTTGCGCAGTTAAGCCCTCTGACATGATTTTGGAAGACTGTTTATCATATCCCACAAGTATATCAGAGAACTGCAGCATCACAGCTTTGTACTCATTCAGATTATGTATCCAGTCGACTTCCTGTAGGATCCCATACGTTTCCACATAGACTGCTGAAGATTACAGTTGCCTTGTCAATCCTGTTCGTTGATGTGTACAACCACTGACAACGTGCTTACGTGGTAACTGGTAATGCAATATCTGATCCTGCACTGAAATTGTAGTTTCAGTATACGGCTTTCCAGGCGTCATGTGGTACATCACTTCAGTCTTTTTGTATCGATGATAAAACCAGTTGTCACAGGCTTGTGAAGCATGATTCATGCTTCCTTGCATTTTAACCTTTACAACTCAATCATCAAATTCGACAGACGACAAATAGATGACATTTTTCTCTCTTTTTTTTTAACAAAACAGGATTTGGCATTACTTTCAAATTGTCTTCAACAGAGACAGTTTGCACGAAATTTCAAATCCTGTGTTCCGGAAAAAATAGGAAAGATGTTTCAATACGTCGCTGACTGAAAATTGACCCCGAGTGCTAAGCGTTAATTCAGTCGAAGCATTTTTTGCGATGTCATCAGTGAAGAGAACTTCGTTTGTGTACTAGTTCTGGCTGAACCTTGGTATTGGCCATTTACAGCCATTAAGTCGATCCTCATGTCTGAAAAGCATCGATAAGCATCCCGGAAATCAACAGGCTGAACAGAGCAGGTCGAACGGAAAGTGTCGGGGATTTCACCATTATGACGGTGGCCTGATGAGGTAGAGGACACCTGATGAGGTAGAGGGCACCTGATGAGGTAGAGGGCGCCTGATGAGGTAGAGGACACCTGATGAGGTAGAGGGCGCCTGATGAGATAGAGGACGCCTGATGAGGTAGAGGACACCTGATGAGGTAGAGGGCGCCTGGTGAGGTAGAGGACACCTGATGAGGTAGAGGACACCTGATGAGGTAGAGGACACCTATGCGGACTGAACACAAAATTGTAATTTGGAGCCGTATCTGAATTACTGGTCAGGACGAGGTTTGGATCGAGTAAAACTACAGTGGCTCGAACATTTTTGGGACAATGGAAATTTGTCAGAGATATGGATAGTTCGAGCCACTGACGGTTAATCATGGCGCCAGGTTAGGAAGCAAGTGGCGATAATTTAGGGAATTTTTTTCGATCTTCTACACAATAATAGTATGTTGAGTGTACTCATTAGAATCTCCTCGATGAGGCGATTCTAATGAGTACACGCAGCATATGATTTCATGATGAAATAAGAAAATTTCCCTAAATATTTGTTTTCTTGAGCAATCGGAAGAATTTCGTAGGAACTCAAAAATGAGTTCGAATTAGCCATGATAAAGGAGTCATCGGTGTTCGAGCTATTGGGGTTCGATTGTAGTTTAAGCCCTAGCCCTGTGGCTTTATTTCTTCCTACCAAGGCAATTCTTCTGTTGCAGTTCCTCTTTGTTCGTACATCAGTTGTTTTGTTCTTATTTTTCGACTGCAAATAGACTCTTCCTTTTTTTTTTTCATTGCTCATTCAACATCTCTTCTCCTCTCAGTGCCACGGGACGTCTGTGTCTTCTTGTCTTGTGGTTGTCTTACAGCTTAATAATGCAGCCTATGTATTCTCAATACATTACGAAAACACGCCTATTCAAATATACAGAAAATTTCATCTCCAAAAACTGATAATTTTCAGACAAAAAACTCTGATATTTTTCATATTTCTGCTCAAAACATAGATTGTGGGTACTCGTTAGAACCGCCTCGACGAGGCGGTTCTAACGAGTACCCACATTCTATGTTTTGAGCAGAAATAAGAAATATAATGTATACCCCTGTAAACCCCAGTTTTACTATATAAAAGTGGGGTTTAAGGGGGTCAAAATTATATAGGTATGTTTTCGTGATGAGTAGTAAAAATATATATGTTAAATCTATTTTTTTTGCCGTTTAAACAGCACATAGACCCCTAATTTCAATACCTGTCTGCACATGATGAGCCAATCAGTTGAGGCATAAAACGTTACAAAGTCGTACAACTTCAAATGTTTGATTTTTTGTCTTGTTTATTACCAGTTTCATATTGAGATGATGAAGAAAACATAGATTAATGATTTTATTTTCATTAAAAATACAAAGGATAGAATGTTCAAAGATAATTCTTGGCGTAAGATAAGGCAATAAAAGTGAAAACGAAAGTACCATTTCACTTGGCTAAACACATGCAGAAAAGTGTTGAAAGTAAGGGTGTATGTGCTATTAAAAAAAGCAAACGTTTAGACAGTTTTCATATATGCGTATTACCGAATTTTTTTTGAGTGGTTGTCCCAAAGAGGATTAAAATATAAACATTTTGTTTCACGTCGTCACTAGAGACAAGAGATGAGTGGGGCCAGTGTTACCCTTAAAGCCCTGAGAAAATTTGTAGCAGACGACATTCTAGAATTGATTTCTTATATTTTTCAGAGCAATAAGACTTGATATTTCATGTGAATCGTCTGCTAGGCACTTCAAAGTGTCATCTGCTGCAGATGTGATTAGCGCTTAACGGGATAAACGCCATTTTGAGTAATTAGTATAGCAAAAAAAAAAAAAAAAAAAAATGAAAGAAACATAGAAATAAAGAAACTAATAAAAATAGGCAAACTGGTGTCGATTTGCAAAACCCTTTTTCCGATCTGTAATGTATGAACGGTGTTGAAAGGATTTGACCACTTGGCCACTGGAGTACGGTAATGCGTCTAAAAGTAATAGCTGAATGACAAACAGTGCAGAATCATCATTAAACATATCTGTGTCTACACTGTTTGCTCAGACTGTCTGCCTGAATATGTTTTTTTCTTCTTTCCTTCTGAAAATGAGTCTATCTAAAAGGAAAGAATTTGCTCCCCTTACACTGTTTGCTCAGACAGTCTGTCTGAATATCTGAATGTGTTTTTTGTTTCCTTCTTAAAAAGGAGTCTACTCTAAAAGAAAAGAATTTGTTCCCCTTACACTGTTTGCTCAGATTGTCTGTCTGAATATTTTTTTTCTTTTTGTTTCCTTCTGAAAAGGAGTATACTATAAAAGGAAAGAATTTGCACTCCTTACACTGTTTGCTCAGACTGCCTGTCTGAATATGTTTTTTTTTTTTTTGTTTGTTTGTTTTTTTTGTTTTGTTTTGTTTTGTTTCCTTCTGAAAAGGAATCTACTCTAAAAGGAAATAATTTGCAAATTCTTTCCTTTTAGAGTAGACCCCTTTGCAGAAGGTACTTGATATGTGGGAAAAAAACCATCACGCATGTATATAATGTTGACCTCCCCTTAAACCCCACTTTTTATACAGTAAAACGGGGATTAATTTGGTATACATTAATTTTCTTATGTCTGCTCAAAAAACATAGCTTGTGGGTAATCGTTAGAACCGCCTCGCCGAGGCGGTTCTAACGAGTACCCACAATCTATGTTTTGAGCAGAAATGTGAAAAATATCAGAATTTTTATCTGAAAATTTTCATTTTTTGGTGGTAAAATTTCAGTATATTTGTATAGGCTTGTTTTTGTAATGAAACAGGAAGTGTCCCTTGTAAAAATGGCGGAAAATCTACCATGTGTTTCCAGTCCCTTTAACCATTACCACTCTCTGGGTAAAATCAGCAGATGACAAACTGGTGATATTTTTCTTATTTTCTCAGAACACAAATTTTGACATTTCATGCAAATTGCCTCCAATGGAGACAGTTTGCATGAAATGTCAATCCTGATTTCTGGAAAAAATAAGAAAAAATATTTCAATATGTCATCTGCTTAAACTTTTACCCAGAATGCTAAGCGTTAAGGCAGATGGATTCACAGGATGATTTGAACTTTCTTAAAGCTTTTCTGTGCGCCGCCAAATCTGATTTTTTTAACATTCTGCATCCTTTCTTTAATTAAAGTCTGATTGAGATTCATAGCATTTTGTCTGATTTTCTCAATAAATAATTTAAATATTACCGCACAATCTTTTTAGTCATACTTTCATCCTACGAGCTGACATCTAACCCATGATAATATTCATTTTTATCTCCGAAAAATGAAGTTAAAATTTGCTTTTATTCATCCTTTTTAATATTCATGTGAAATTAGAAGCATGAAATTAGGTTCTCCAGTAGCTAAAGGAATTATTTATATAATGTTCGTCAACTCTAACATGTACCTTTAGATGATTTAGTTCAAAAAGAAACAGGCCTAATTGAAAGCTTTTCAAACCTAGAAGCTCCATTAGTGAATGTGCACTGAGTGTTAAAATACACAATATTTTAATTGAAATTTGCAATGGGTCTGCATTGAAAATCACCAAGGTGTACGAGATCTCCTCCCAGTCAATAAATATGATACAAGAAAAGAAAAAAAAATGCAACTATTTATACAAGAAAGAGCTGCTGATCACATGTCATTTACACATATGTTAAACAAACAGAAAATACATGTATTTTAAAGCACTTTAATAACAATATAATAGCCAGGCCTTGACCCATTTTTCTTGCGCCTGCAAAAATGTGTTTAGAACGGCCATGTCTCTTGTAGGTAGTCATATGCAAAGGTGTTTGAACGTCCAAATTTAGAGAAATTAGAAAATGTGATTGTGAAACACTATGCCCCAACCAAATCCTTATCCATAAATGGGGCATGTATTTGTAATGACAAATCATCAGCACTAAAGTCTTCATTACGTAAACACACCTATTCAAGTATATAGAAAATTTCACCTCTAAAAACTGAAAATTTTCAGATACAAAACTCCGATATTTTTCGTATTTCTGCTCAAAACATAGATTGTGGGTACTCGTTAGAACCGCCTCGTCGACGAGGCGGTTCTAACGAGTACCCACAATCTATGTTTTTGAGCAGAAATAAAAAAATAATATATACCCCTGTAAACCCCAGTTTTACTTTATAAAAGTGGGGTTTAAGGGGGTCAAAATAATATAGGTATGTTTTCGTGATGTCCTAACGCCACAATGTTGATATAAATGCAGAATTAACATGAAAGCTGCTATACCTTAAAGTGTAGGACTTAATTTTATTCTGTAATAACTTTAAATAAATTTTCATCACTGTGACATGACAGCTGGGATTTTTTTCATCGAACTGACAAATGCACAAGTCTGAAACGGGCCATAATTCTGTCAAATATTTACGCAATGTCACCACAAGTTGATCAGGTCATTTACATATTAATCTGAAACAGCATGCAAACGTCCATAAGCCTAGCTCTAGGGATTCTTCAGATATTTTGTTAATAAGCTTTCCCTATAATACATGTCCGAAAAGGGCCATAATTCTGTCAATACTTACGCTATGTCACCAAAAGTTAATCAGGTCATCTACACATTAATCCGAAACAGCATGCGAACTTTCATAAACCTAGCTCTTGGAATTCTTCAGATATTTTGTCCACAAGCTTTCCCTATACCTACAATGCATGAGTATGAAAAAGGGCCATAATTCTGTAAATTATCGACAAAATTTCAGCAGTTAATCAGGTCATATACACATTAATTCGAAACTACAAGCAAAATTTCATGAGCCTAGCTCTTGGTATTCTTGAGATATTTTGTTAACAAGCTTTCCCTGTACATACAATGCAAACGTCCGAAAAGGGCCATAATATTGTCAAATATTTACGCAATGTCACCAAAAGTGAATCAGGTCATCTACACATTAATTCGAAACTGCATGCAAAATTTCATGAGCCCAGCTCTAGGGATTCTTGAGATATTTTGTTGACAAGCTTTCCCTATTCCTACAATGTTTAAGTTAGAAAAGGTCCATTATTCTGTCAAATAATTAACAAGCTTCCCCTATACCTAAAATGCACAAGTCCGAAAAAGGACCATAACTCCGTAATGATAAATCAGACGGCGACGAAAAAATAATTGTTATCCTACTTTTTCATGCCTTATCCATCTATGCAAGTTTCAAGATTCTAGTTCTTAAGGTTATTGAGCTACCCAGTAATGGACGGAGAGATGGACTGATGGGACCAAATCACTATGCCCCCTAAACTTCTTCGAAATTAGGGTCATAATAACGGCTGCCTGTGATTGCAGTCTACAGTGTCTGTCAATATATTCTACCTTTATGCTTTATGGGTACATGTAGAAACAAGGCCGGGTAAAGAAAGGTGGTTTCGCGCGAAAAATAACGTATTTATCCTAAATATTCGGTCAGATAGGCCTGAACACACAGTGCGGACCCAGACCAAACCGCTTCTTAGGCAGAGTGATCAGCGACTATACTGTTTATCACATTTTATAGATATACATTCGGAGCAGCCGAATGACTTGTTCAAATGTTTAGGGCAAATACGGTGAGGATTGAATCTGTCCATATATTTAGAGTATTTACAATATGGATAAATGGCCAGATCTAAACCAATAAAAACGTGGACCCATAAAGTCTGCATATGCATATAGTCTTATCAAGGGTTATTATTTTTCACTTTTTACATCCTGAAAGGATCAAGGATACTGTGTTTGCCCCAAGCATTCGGACCCTTTCACCCCTGAGTTTCCGAAGTGGACTCTTCCATCTTAGAATTTGGATTTGTCCATTGGTACAAATTGGGGATGTTAGCTTTAGCCGTCAATACCAGAATCAAGACCAGAATGGCAAACAGTGTTGATCCAGATGAGACGGCTCATAATGAGCCATCTCATCTGGATCTACACTGTTTGCAAAAGAACCCGTCTCGGTCTACAGGGTTGAATGGGTCAACTCCTCACCATACTTATACTGAAACTGCTGGATAATGACAAATGGGAAACTGCTGGATAATGACAAATGGGAAACTGCTGGATAATGACAAACGGTGTGCTCTTGATGAAGGTCGTTTGATGTGGCAATTGATTAGGACCCATTCTGTTTGCTCAGGCCTGTCGGTCCGAATACTTAGGACAATGGAAACCGTAGGCCGTGACTAGACTGCGTCCTGTACCACAATTGCTTAAATTACTGGGACGCCTAACTCCTTTCTGTACAAGCTCTAAACTTGAAATTAAGGTGGATTAATGCCGTGACGTTCAGGGGAAGCAACTCTGTCAAAATTGAATCTGCCCCCTTGTGAAAAGTGGTCTGCTCTAAAAGGAAAGAATTTTTTCCCCGTGGGAACAAATTCTTCCCTTTTAGAGTAGACCCCTTTCAGAAGGGATTTTGTGTGCAGGCAAGCAAACAGGAACTCATTAATAGTATCCCCCTTATATAAAATGGCAAAAAAAAAAAAAAAAAATAAATAAATAAATAAATAAATAAAAAAAAAAATAAAATAAATAAAACCACCATAAGTATCCAGTGCCCTTAAGCCAAAATTAGCAAGCGCAGTCTGACCAGGGTGAGCCATACAGTCCACAGAAGATTTGGATTCTATCAGTAGGACACTAAGTCAGACTAGCAAAAGCAGTGGTCAAACTGTAAACTTTGCTTGATCAGGGACATCGCCATTTTCTAATATGAGCTGAGACATCAGATTATACACAATTATATACTTAATTCCTGAAAGCATCTTTATTCATCGTACAGGTTTTGTAGAATTTTAGAATGGCTGTTACCAAACACGTTAAAGCGATTGTTGTCATCCTTCTCACTAACAGTACAAGACCCGTTGCCAGACAGGATAGCTCGCATGAACTCGCGTTTGTAAATCAAATAAAAGAATAATGAGGTCCTAAAAACTTTGAAACATGAAAATTCTAAGTCTGTGACCTTGGCATGACCTAAGGTGGTGGGGATGGTACTGCGCAAATTTTGGACCAATATGTATAATATCATACCAAAGATGAATCAAATCGGTGATAAGGTTAGGAAATAATGAGGTCTTAAAAAACTTTAACGCTTTAAAATTTGTGGACGAAAAATAATACCCTTGATAAGACTGTCTGCATATGCAGACTTTATGGGTCCACGTTTTTATTGGTTTAGGGCTGGCCATTTATTCATACTGTAAATACTCTAAATATATGGACAGATTCAATCCTCACCGTATTTGCCCTAAACATTTGAACAAGTCAATCGGCTGCTCCCAATGTATATCTATAAAATGTGGTAAACAGTAAAACGTCGACCCCAACGCCAACGCCGCTGCCAACGCCAGCGCCGAGGGTAGTACAATAGCTCTCCGTGAACGTTGTTCGGGCGAGCTAAAATGGACAAAATGACTACAGGGCAGTGATAAAGTTTTCAGCGCTAGAAAGCCAATCTCCAAAAATATCCATGGGCGTTTGGTTGCAGTTTACGGCGAATCTTCCCCATCTTTAATAGTATCCCCCTTATATAAAATGGCAAAAAAAAAAAAATAAATAAATAAATAAATAAAAAAAAAATAAAATAAATAAAACCACCATAAGTATCCAGTGCCCTTAAGCCAAAATTAGCAAGCGCAGTCTGACCAGGGTGAGCCATACAGTCCACAGAAGATTTGGATTCTATCAGTAGGACACTAAGTCAGACTAGCAAAAGCAGTGGTCAAACTGTAAACTTTGCTTGATCAGGGACATCGCCATTTTCTAATATGAGCTGAGACATCAGATTATACACAATTATATACTTAATTCCTGAAAGCATCTTTATTCATCGTACAGGTTTTGTAGAATTTTAGAATGGCTGTTACCAAACACGTTAAAGCGATTGTTGTCATCCTTCTCACTAACAGTACAAGACCCGTTGCCAGACAGGATAGCTCGCATGAACTCGCGTTTGTAAATCAAATAAAAGAATAATGAGGTCCTAAAAACTTTGAAACATGAAAATTCTAAGTCTGTGACCTTGACATGACCTAAGGTGGTGGGGATGGTACTGCGCAAATTTTGGACCAATATGTATAACATCATACCAAAGATGAATCAAATCGGTGATAAGGTTAGGAAATAATGAGGTCTTAAAAAACTTTAACGCTTTAAAATTTGTAGACGAAAAATAATACCCTTGATAAGACTGTCTGCATATGCAGACTTTATGGGTCCACGTTTTTATTGGTTTAGGGCTGGCCATTTATTCATACTGTAAATACTCTAAATATATGGACAGATTCAATCCTCACCGTATTTGCCCTAAACATTTGAACAAGTCAATCGGCTGCTCCCAATGTATATCTATAAAATGTGGTAAACAGTAAAACGTCGACCCCAACGCCAACGCCGCTGCCAACGCCAACGCCGAGGGTAGTACAATAGCTCTCCGTGAACGTTGTTCGGGCGAGCTAAAATGGACAAAATGACTACAGGGCAGTGATAAAGTTTTCAGCGCTAGAAAGCCAATCTCCAAAAATATCCATGGGCGTTTGGTTGCAGTTTACGGCGAATATTCCCCATCTTATGCTACTGTAAAAAGGTGGGAAAGATGGGTTCAACGTGGTAGAGAGAGTCTTCAAAATGACGCCCGTTTTGGTCGACCATCAACCGATACAACCAAGAAAAAATTGAGACTGTGCATCAGCTAATACCCTATGCTTCATAAAATTCATGCTGCATTGTTAGGTATGTTAGGCGCATTAGATATGCGACGAGCGAAGACAGATTAGCCTGTGCATCTACACAGTGCGATCTGTCTTGCTTGGAGCTCTTAGCGGGTAGCCAAAGATCTCTGCCAAAGATGCCAATCTTCTTCAAGAAGTAAGTGAAGAATCTGACCATACTTAGATGCACAAGTACGCAGGGTGATCAGAGTCTTCGCTGGGCGCACGTTGTAAGGTCCATTACCTCACGTTGCGACTCATATATGTATTAGGGCCTATTTGTGTACGATGCGGCTTATGAGTGTGATGGATGAGGATTTTAAATACCTTTTGAAACTGTATCCGAACTGATAAAAATAAAATTTATCAGGAAGAGGTTTGTCTGCAAGCCTCCAGTCAAAAAAGGCAATAAAAGAAATTTTTTATCATTTTTGCACTAAAACATATATTGTGTCGGTACCGTTTAAAATTGCATCGGCGAGGAAAATCTAATGAATGTCACTAATATTTGCTTTTAGCGCAAAACGTAAAGTAAAATAAAATAAAACAAGAAAAAAAAAATCTAAATTCTAAAAAAAATAAATAAATTCCATTTCATCTGACACCCGTTTGAGAATGATTTATGATAACATTAACTCGGTAATAGAAATTTGTCTTACATATCTATGATAAATGGCTCTCAAAGAAGGAATTTTGTTTAGTTTTTTATATAATTTGCTAGAAAAATATGGCTATTACTAAATTTTAATTAAAATTTTAATTCTGTATTAATTACACAATCGTATTAACATAATAATTATATTTGGCTGGACAAGTCCAGACAGGGTGTCTCTGTAATTCCAATACCTCTATATATTGGGCTTCTGACATTTAACTTTTAGTATGGTGGGGAAAATCAGCTGACGACAATTGAATTTTTTCTTATTTTTCCCGGAAAATAGGCTTTTGTATTTCATGTAAATTGCCTTTGGAGACAATTTACATGAAATGTCTATTTTCTAGGAGGAAAAAAAAAATTACCAATTTCTCTTTTGCTGACTGCCCACAGAGGGGTAAATGTTAAATAACCTTTGACCGGTTAAACGTAAATCTTAGCAAATAACGCCCTCATTTATTTTATTTTATTTTTTTTTTTTTTTTTTTTTTTTTTTTTTACGTTTCTGAAAATGGAGCTTGACATCTCATTCAAACTGATCTGAGACAATTTGAATGAAATATAAATCCATTCTGCCTGAGAAAAAGAAAGAGATATTATGCCTAGAACCTCGGACCCATCAATATTGATGGGTCCGAGCTAGAACATAGTGAAGCGGGTCCAGTAGATGGCAGCTAACTTTAGCCATGTGTCTTGATGAGTCATAAAATACTTAGAGCCCTAATGGTCATACAGTTTATATCAGTTATTTTTTTTGCTTTTTAACCCTTGTCCTGCTGAACCTGGATATATCATGCCTTTGCAAACAGTGTAGATCCAGATCAGTTGGCTTCTGAAGAAGCCAACTGATCTGGATCTGCACTGTTTGTCATTATGTGAATTCATAGCAACAATCCAGATCAAGTTATCTGATTGGCTGAAAATTAGAAGTGGGCGTGGCATCTTAATTTATTCGTTAAATGGCTTACTTGTACTTCATACTCCGTGTCCTGCAATTCGCACTGCCAAAGTATGTATTAACCCATTTACGCCGAGTGGAGTCTTCTATCATAACTCTTTGGACTGGTCCATTTCCAAGTGAAGGGATGTCTGATTAATTTTCTGATACCATCTTTTATAGAAATCCCTCATGCCTTTGCAAACAGTGTAGATCCAGATCAGTTGGCTTCTGAAGAAGCCAACTGATCTGGATCTGCACTGTTTGTCATTATGTGAATTCATAGCAACAATCCAGATCAAGTTATCTGATTGGCTGAAAATTAGAAGTGGGCGTGGCATCTTAATTTATTCGTTAAATGGCTTACTTGTACTTCATACTCCGTGTCCTGCAATTCGCACTGCCAAAGTATGTATTAACCCATTTACGCCGAGTGGAGTCTTCTATCATAACTCTTTGGACTGGTCCATTTCCAAGTGAAGGGATGTCTGATTAATTTTCTGATACCATCTTTTATAGAAATCCCTCTACTTAATGCAAACAGGGAAGACCCTGATCAGACGCCGCATTCTGCGGCGTCTGATCTGGGTCTACACTGTTTGTCTATGTCCCATTTATGGGATGCTAGGCTTCAATGGGTTAATGACTTCCTACAAAATAGAATAGTGCATAGGTCTATGAATTACAAGACTCAAAGACAAGTCGAAGGACCCACTATCAAGTCGATTTGTGAGCCAGTCAATCCGTAAGTCCCGGCGTCCGTCCGTGGTAAGTTAGCAAAAATGGGAATAACTCTTGAACTGACAAGTTGCATTTTTCGTTGCACGAGGCTAAGTAAAAAGATGTGAAAACTATGAAAATGTTTGTAGGTCTTGTACCGTATGGGATATTTTGATACAATTTTGTACAGACAATAATATTGACAAGATTTAGCCAAGGCAGTGTCAAATGTGTTTGTTTTTTTTTCCTTTGAACGAGGTAAAGCCGAGTTCAAAATTCCTTTCTACACGTCCCGCAGAACCTTCAGGTCGGTCGACTTTCGAAGTGTGTTAAAAAGAGTGTCAAATAAGCAACTGTGAGTCCGTCCGCCCGTCTGTCTGCGGTCAGTTAGCAAAAATAACGATAACTCTTGAACCGTCAGTGAGATTGACCAGGTCTAACCATTTCTCACTGGCACAGGTTAAGCTGAGGCTCAGGCAAGAATGAGGTGGGCCTTGGACCTTTAGCTAGTCAAGTACAAGACGCTTAATTTTCTCGCATTACTCCTGAATTCGAGTTTTTAATAACCTGAGCGTGAAAATGAATTTATTTGAGAAAGTTAAGTCGGGTATGTCTTGTACCGCTCATACATATCTGAAAAACTTTGATAGACCCATCAGTGTGATGTCGTGGTAGAAGTAAAAAAATTAAAGCCCTTTCTGCAAATGGTCTAAGGTTATTATGGTCCTTAGTTTTACATCGCTCGTGCAACCTACGTGTGGTGAAAATAATGCAAAAAGTCTGGGAACTAGTTTTCTTGTATTGCATCGGCTCGCTCCGTCGGTAAAGAAACGGGATAACCCTGACAAATCATCTCCGATATTACACTCTACTGTTACCTCCCCTACAACACCGTATCTATAGTGTATTACCATGCCTCATTTAGCAGTGCTCCAAAGGGCAGTCGGTAGCGCGTCTGACTGCAGATCCAGGTGTCACATGTTCAAATCCCAGCACGGCCACATAATCATGAAATCATATCTATGGTCAGTCTATTCATTCCGCTGATTCAAGAAGGGCATTTTTCTGTTACTGGCAAAAGTATGTGCACAAGTACTGGTTAATAAGCCTGGCCAAGAAGCATATGACCCTAACAGTGTTGACTGGGCCGTAAAACTCTAACTCAAACTCAAAACCTGATTTGCTCCGTAACGCACGAAAATGGCCCTGATCTGAGCATTCGTTGCCCGCTTACTTAATCAATGGATACTGTATTATATGTCGACGAACAGAGAATGTCCAGATCAGACTGCACGGATGCGCACTCTCATCTGGAGTTTACTGTTTGTATATGGAATAAGGGCCTTTTTCCTATATTACGCAATATTTGTTAAATGTTCATGTATAACTCTAACGTCGTATTTGTCTGTTTCTCAACAATATCTTAACTGAATCTCGAAACGTATGCAAATATATTATAAACGAAGACGTAGATCTAGTTAGTCTGTGAAAGAGCCCAGCCTGGGCCCAGTTGTTATACCCTTAACGGAGTTGTTAGCTAATGTGACGTTAAAATTTCTATCTTGAAATATGGCAAATACATTAATATTTTTGCTGAAACAGTGTGAGTAGCTCATATTTTTGCAGCAAAAAATATCAATGAATTTGAAAATGCAGCAAGTCAATGTATTTGAAAATACCTTAGCTACAACAATGAACAAGTTTGCCATTAACAAGCCTGTTAAGCTAACGATGCTTTGAACAACTGGGCCCTGGTATTTCTTTTCATTTTTCACCAGCAGATAGTTGTATTTAACCCTAAATATTAGGAAACCTCAATCCTTAAAGCGCTAAGCAAATTTGTAACATAATATTTTAGAGAAAAAGACTTGACGTTTCATGTGAATTGTCAATTCTTCTTTACTCTGAAAAAATACAAGAAAAATAGAAGAAAAAAAAATGTCTGCATGTGTTAGTTTGTTTGTTTGTGTTGAGGTTTTACGGCCAAGTCAACCCAATGGGGTCATATCGAGCGCGGTCAGTTTACCTAACCACACGTTTACCGGGCAGGCTTAGTCCTCTAAGCGGTTAACCAGTATTGTGCACATTCTTTCGCCAGAAACTGACAACTGCCCATCTTGAATCAGCGGAAGGGAGTCTGCATGTGTAGATTAGCGCTTTAAGAGTAAGGTGCCAGTGGGTATTCCACGACGTAGCGGATGCTCAATGCTTATACCAGCCAACAGCCTCTCAGAATGTCTACAAATTCTCTCATAAGAGAGTGGAATGCCCTGCCGATAACAATCACTCACAAGGACAGTTTTGAAGCACTCAAAGCTGCTCTGGATGATCCCACGGCAGCCTCTTCCATCCAACATTGATTTACCAGGTCAGGTACATAAATTTAAATTGTTATTCCTGGAATTTCAAAATTTGGAAGATGATGGTTGTCGCATCCTCACAAAACGTCAATTTTACGGTCTGAGAAGACTCCTGAACTAAACCGGCAAGAAGAAGAAGAAGAATTGGCCTGCGTCAGCGAAAAAAAAATGCCTTCAAACATGCACAAAACGCGCAGATTAAGATCATCCTGCGCATGCGCAAAGTATCATCCGGGCCTTTGCTCTCCATAAATTCTGTTGTAGCCAATGGTTTTGTGAGCGGACAGTGAGGGCCCTGATCAGACTGCGCGCATGCGCAGGCTGATCTGGGCCTTTGCTGTCCGCATTTGCCTGTAGACACGTTTTTGCATGACGCAGCCCAACTGACATCCCTTCAAGGGAGACAACGACTCCGTCAAAATTGTTTTGCCTCCCTTCTGAACAGGAATCTACACTAAAATCAGTGTTTACTCCTTCTCTTTTTAGAGAAGACACCTTCACTAAAGGGAATTGGTGTGCAGAAAGGCAAAAACGAATGTCTAAAAAGTTGTCTCCCTTGTCAAAAATGGCGGAAAATGTACCAAGTGTATCCAGTCTCATTGATTTCTTACCATATTGGTTCTACTAAAATTTGAACAAGTCAATTTGCCTTTGAACAAGTCAATTTGGCTATCTGTTATATCCGTAGCTCTTGATAAGCCGGCCTCTGTGGCTCAGTTGGATGCGCGCCCGACTCGGGACTAGGAGGTCGCGGGTTCGACCCCCGCCGAGGTCGGCAACATTCTTTCATGGAGATTGAACATGACATATTTTCTATGGTCATTCTCTCCCTTCGGCTAATTCAAGAAGGGCAGTTGACAGTTTCTGGCGAAGGAGTGCACAATACTGGTTAATCCCTTAGAGGACTAAGTCTACGCAGTAAATGTGTGGTTAGGTAAACTGATCGCGCTCGACATGACCCCATTGGGTTGACTGGGCCGTAAAACCTCAACACAAACAAAAGCTCTTGATAAAACGCTTTTTTTCCACCAAAAAGTATCTATATTTTTCTTATTACTCGACGAAAACATATGTTATGGGTACTCATTAGAAGCGCCTCGCTGAGGCGCTTCTAATGAGTACTCACAACATATGTTTTCGTCGAGAAATAAGAAAACTATTTACCTGATACTCATTCTTATCTAGACCTATGGTGCCTTAAGTGCCAGATAAGTGGCAAAAAGTGTAGACCCTATTCAGACACCGCATTTTGTGGCGTGTGATCTCGGTCTTCACTGTGTGCTCAGGCCTGTCTGTCTCAACACTAAAGGTCAATATGATATACATTATATCTCCTAATGAGCAGAGAATCTCTTGTCAAAACAAAGCAAATGTGCTGGACCTGCAATGTTTGCATGTGGAGCAAATGTTTTAGAACTGGCCATAATGATAGGTCTTGTTTTACAGTAATAACCCCAAGCAAGTGGCATATAGGCCACTTGCCCCAAGTATATGGACGGACAGGCCTGAGTAAAAAATGGAGACCCATTTCGCGTGGCAACCTAAAGTGCGACGTCTGATCAGGGTCTATGCTGTTTGCCACTCATACAGCCATTTCTCAGACACCTCGACAATTTTTATGGAATAGTCATCACAAAAACATGCCTATATAGTTTTGATCCCCTTAAACCCCACTTTTATACAGTAAGACTGGGGTTTACAGGGATATACATTATTTTTCTTATTTCTGCTCAAAAAACATAAATTGTGCGTTAGAACCGCCTCGTTGAAAATATTCAGTTTTTGGTGGTAAAATTTTCAGTATATTTGACTAGGCATATTTTTGTAATGGTTCTTTAGATAGCCAAACTTGAGGATACCGAAACCTGTCTCTAGTACAATATGAACTGAGCTTACTAAATTTGGTGTATGGCTACAGCCAAATGACTTACTAAATTTGGTGTATGGCTACAGCCAAAAAGCCAGTTTTATGGAACAGTGTTATACTAGATTTTTCTGAATGACACTTCTGATAGGGTTCAGTTTTTCATTGTGCAAGCACACTCATTATGTATAATCGGAATAACTTGGGATATATTTTAGATCTTCTAAAAAAAAATTGTGTGTTAAGTACTCATTAAATGAGTTTATTTAACCCTTGCCTTGCTGAATAAATTAAAATGTCACGCCCACTTCTAATTTCCAGCCAATTAGATTACTTGATCGGGGTTTTTGATAGAAATTCACATATTAAATGACAAACAGTGCAGATCCAGATCAGTTGGCTTCTTCAGAAGCCAGCTGATCTGGATCTCACTGTTTGCTAATACAGGGCATGTCATGTTAAGCGAGAGACGGGTTAAGACCAGAATGGCTCTACTGACCCCAAGCATCTGTGCACTTTGATACCATTTTGACCAAAATCAGACCTATGCTAAATGCTTTTTACACCCTGGTAAAATATTCAGCAGGCCTCATTTTGAAATATTTTTCTTTTTCTTTTTCCCATAAAATAGGCTTTGACACATCATGCAAATTGTCTCCTGCATGAAATGTCAAAGCCTATTTTCTGGGAAAAATAAAATATCATCAATTTGTCTTCTGCTGAATTTGGCTAGAGAGTGGTGGTTAAAAGTAATATAGAAGCTACTGTAGCCTTATACCTGAGCCACAATTTTATCATTTGATCATTTTATCAGACATACATAAGTAGACAGTCCGCTCTCCTTGTCTCAAATTATAAAAGACCAGAATTTTTGGTTTGCAGTAGTTTGAGATAAAAGGAGTTGAAATGTTAAGAACATCTAGCAAAATACACCACTATTGTCCTTTATTTAGTTTGACTTAAGCAGTAGTCTGAGTTATCAGTGTTTGAAATAATGAGTGTCAACTGTATATAAAAAAAAAGTATCATAGAAGCGTTTATTTATGTTTTCTCTTTCATGACCTATGCTATAAATGCATTTATATACCATCTACATATATACACACAAGAACATTTTGAACCAAACGGCTCTACCCCAAGCATCTGTGCACCTTGATATCCATTTTGACAAAATGGATATCAAATTACTGTATATGAAGAGACTCAATAAAATGGAGTCTCTATTTTTGTTCTTTTTGTGTGTTCTTTGTTTCTAAAGGCAACCTTTTAAATTTTAAATTTCACTTCACTGCAGCTGTTGTTAAATGCCTTGTGGCAACTGTAAAATGTCTCCAGGTACTTAACCACAGTGCAGATTATATTTTCATTTCCTTTAGGATCATTGAGCCCATTCTGAAAAGCCAGTGCTAGGGATTGTATACTTTTGCTGTATGTGAAGAGACTTAATAAAACTGAGTCTCTGATTTTTGTTCTTTTGTGTGTTCTTGATTGCCAGGGCCCAGTTGTTCAAAGCATTGTTAGCTTAACAAGCTCATTAGTGGTCAAAATGTCAACTGTTTTAGTAAGTACAATATCAAAATTACAGGTATTTTTGCTGAAGAAATGTGAGTACTCACATTTTTCCAGCAAAAATATTAGCATATATGCCATATTTAATGATCAAAGTTTTAACAATATGTTAACTAACGACATCGTTAGTTTTAACAACTGGGCCCTGATTTTTATACACTAATAAAAGCATTGCAGACACTGCCTGATGCCCCATCACTGCCACAACTAGTACCGGTATGTAACCTTTCTCAAGATATTACAAAAAATAATACAGAATAAAATGGGGTATAAAATGTAATACAGAATAAAAAGGAGTATAAAAAGTAATACAGAAGCTATTGTAAGGTCAAACCTGAGCTACAAATTATTATCAATTGGGCTGGACCAAGTGAAAAAATGCCTTCAAGCATGCGCAAAATGTGCGGATTCACATCATCATGCACATGCGCAAGGTCTCATCCGAGCCTTTGCTCTCCATTCACACATTCTATAGTAGCCAATGGCTCTGTTAGCATGGCGCAGCCAATTTTATTTTTACATAAAAGTAATACAGAAGCTTTTATTTACAATTCTTTCCCATGACCTGTCATAAATGTATTACAATTTGGCATCTGTACACATTGATACCATTCTGACCAAAATTTGATATATACTAAAAAGTAATATACATGTAGAAGCTGTTGTAAACTCATACCTGAGCTATAATCTGGCCGGTGTCAAGCGAAAAAGTGCCTTCTCATTACCAAAAACATGACTTTTCATATATATTGAGCATTTCACCACCAAAAACCGAAAACTTTCAGATGAAATATTCTGGAAGTTTTCGATATTTCTGCTCAAAACATAGACTGTGGGTACTTGTTAGAACCACCTCAGTGAGGTGGTTCTAACAAGTACCCACAATCTATGTTTTTGAGCACAAATAAGAAAATTAATGTATACCCTTGTTAACCCCAGTTTTGTTGTATAAAAGTGGGGTTTAAGGGGGTAAAAACTATAAAGGCATGTTTTCGAGATGGAATATGTGCAAAATGTGCAGATTGCCTCATCCTGTGCATGTGCAAAGTATCATCCTGGCCTCTGCACTCAATTCTTACATTCTGTAGTATCCAATGATTCTGTTTGCAGACAATTAAGGCCCTGATCAGACTGTGTGGATGAGCAGGCTGATCTGGGCATTCGCTGTCCGCATATGCCCTAAGACACATTTTCTCATGGCACAACCCATTTGATATACTTTTATATTATTATAATGCTTATATATATACACATTCCTTCCCAAGCATTATGCTGTTGCATTTAGACTCAGGTGTCGGTTAAAAAGATGAATACCACAATAACCCTTAGTATTGGGACAGATAGGCCTTTGCAATTAGTGTTGACCAAGATCAAATGCCGCAGAATGCGGCGTCTGATCAGGGTCTACACTGTTTGCCATACATGCAACAATATCTTAGACACATCAAGAGGCTGTAGAATGGACTATTTCAAATTTTAGAACAAGTATGGTAAGTAGATAAGGTGTCCCAATACTAAGGGTAAATATGTTATTTATAAATAATGTGACTGAATCTTTGGGTTGAGCACAGCTCTAGATTAGATGGTGTATCCACGTTATGTTTTTCCTATTTCTCCATGAAAACATACATGTTGTGGCTATTCATTAGAAGGGCCTCAGTGAGGCACCTTTAATGAGTACCCATAACGTACATTTTCATAGAAAAATAAGAAAAAATATCACTAGTTTTCAGCTGAAAAAAAAAAAATGCCATAGAGAGCTATGCTTCAGACCAGTTGTGAGCACAAAATATTAATTTCTACCTACAGGTATTTCCACAGGCATTGATAAGTTAGATGCATGTATGAGTGACGGTGTAAATTATCCCCTTTCTCAAATTCTTATCGTCAAAATACCTGAATCCCATTTTTAGTTTTGCAATATCCATATATGCAATGCATTGTAATTTATAATTTGTGATTCCAGAATTCCCCACACCTGAAATTCCTGAATATCACTTAACCATGAACAAAATATTGAAGTATCCCGATATCCCATACAAATAAGGAGAACTGATACACTTTCAAGGGAGACAACTATGTCAAAATTGTTTTTGATCCCTTCTGAAAAGGGGTCTACTCCAAAATGAAAGAATATGTTGCTTCCAGTGGGAGACAAGTTTCTTTTAAAAGTAGACCCTTTTCAAAAAAGGGCTTGGTAGGCAAGCAAAAAGAAAGTAACAAACATTATCTCCCTTCTGACAAAATGCAGAAAATCTATCAAGTGTATCCAGTCCCCTTTAACCCTTGTCATTCTGAATAAATTAAGATGCCACACCCACTTCTAACCGTCAGCCATTCAGATTACTTGATCCAAGTTGTTGATACAAACACATTCTAAATGACAAACAGTGCAGATACAGATCAGTTGGCTTTTTCAGAAGCCAACTGATCTGGATCTACACTGTTTGCAAAGGCCGGGCATATCCCGTTCTGCTGGACCAGGGTTAATATCTGCATTCTAAATATCCAAGTACAAGCCTCAACCCTAAACACTTAAAGTATGGTAAATGTCTTAAAATATTGTACACTATAAAAGTCTTAACAAAATGGCATAGGCAAACAGTGCAGACCCAAATCAGACTCCTTCAAGAGCAGTCTGATCAGGGTCTACACTATTTGCTATTCCACTAATTGTATTTTAAGTAGCAGCTACATAAAAACCAAAATTTAGGTTATTAAAAAAAAAGGGCTGAATAAGTGTTAGAAACTTTTGGACATTTACCTTTACCTTATCTATTTTCTATCCACAGAACCAAACTAAATTTCAACAAACACCATTTCAAAACAATTAGATGTTTAGCCCATTGTAGTCTGGAGAGCCCCAAAAGGTTATTTGGCAAACAGTGCAGACCAAGATCAGACACCACAGAATGCAGCATTTGATCAGGGTCTCCACTGTTTGCAAATAGTTCAGCCATTTTTTCTATAGGAATATATCTAAATCACAGAGCCTGATATACCTAGATTCAAAATTAGAATCTGCCAAACTATTGTGTGGGGTAGTTCTTTCAGTCGACAATGGGTCAGACTCAGTAAAGTGTATATAACAGCTAAGTTATGAAACTGACCTCAGTGCAAACCAAAATTCTTAAATGGACTTCCAATCATTATTGCAATAATGCTGTTGTGTATTGTCATTATTTGTTCCTAATCTCTTTTTTCTTTCAGTGCTTCTGGAAGTTTGTGCTTCATGACTGTGACCTTTCCTGATGGACTTCATTTATATTTTTTTCCAAAATTATGCTGCCAAAAAAAAGCTATTCCAAACGAAACTGGTGAATTTCACACATTTTACCATCAAAAGGTGTGTCTGAGGTGCGTGTAACAACAAAGGTAATTCCATTTAAGTCAAAGCTTAAAGCAAGTGGTCTTTCAGGACATCCTTCTCTTAACACACGGATGGGTAGACCACAAGAAGATAAAATATGAATGGAGTTCCGTAACTTGTCACAAACATAAACATTGCCATCGCCATCCAAACTTAATCCTTGAGGCAATTCAAGTTCTTCATGTGTGTATTTAAACTTCGGATTACCCTGAAGATCAAAACAGTAGACAGCCTTGTCTATTGTACATGGCTGTATTACATGAGATTTTTTGTCATCTATGGCCATGTAATCAAAGGATTTTAGGACTCGTCCTGTTTTATCACGATCAAAATAGAATTTTACTTCATGACAGTAACAGCCAGTAGGTGTGATAATACCAAATGCTACTGGATCCGCCAATGCTACTGCCAAGTCACCGTTGCTGAAGCCATGCAATGCCTTTGGGGTGTGCAAAGTACTTAATTCTCCCTTGATTTCAAGACCTTCACCTACACTAACAAAGTATATTTTCTTACTTGAAGGAACACTAACAGCAACCAGATTATTACTCATGTGTGTAGCACCGTACGGTTTTCTTGTTTCTTCCTCCTTTTCAGTGTTGTATGTCATGAAATTGCAGGAAGCAACAGGATTATAAGTCTCATTCAGTAAACAGCAATACCCATGGTTAAAATCAACAAGCAGTATTCGGTTGTTTGGACAATAAACTGCATCAGAAAAATAAGGCCAGCTGCCTGGATAGTCGCTGCTTGACACATCATGCACATCAACTTCTCTAACGCTACAATACTTCAGCAACTGTCTGCCATTATATTTAGGAAGATGCAAGTTACTCTCTGTTTCTTTGACAGCAGCCAGTTTCTCAGTTTCATTTATACTTAATTCCATTAAGCTGTCCAATAAACCTTCAACCTGAAGTATCAATCCGTACTTTTTAAAGTCATCTGCCATTTCAAGGAATGCAGTTTCACATTCTTTAAAGTCTTCCTTAAGTTTACGATGAAGGGCATAGCTTAAGGGTTTGGAGTCTTGTTTAACACCTACCTCCATTAATGTGGAATACATACTTAGCTTATCAATGACTTCCTGTACTATCTTTATGTTTTCATTGGCAGAAAGAGAATATTTTTTTGTAAGAGCACTGCACTCATGGTCACTGCTGTTCTCCAGCGCATCAAGAAGTTTATTGATTTTGGTCCTCATGTCTCCAATCTTCTTCTTTATATTTTCTGCTTCAATCTTATTTTCTGGTTCATTTGCCTTAATTGCTTCAATAACTGTCTGCCCATAAACAATTAGATCATGTACTGATTTTGAAAGTTTTCTAGAATCTGTGTCAATTCCTTCTTCAGTTACATACAGCTCTAGTTCAACAACAGTGTTACAGTTTCTGTGGTGTAGAACGGCACAGGTCTGACAGCACAAAATATCATCATCTGTACATAAAAACTGAAAATTTCTGCGTGGATGCTCAGGGCATGCTAAGCTTTCAAACACTGTCCGAGTCATCTCTTTGTCAGCTCTTATTTTACTCAGATTTCCACCTTCTTTGATTTCAATGGTAGTGTGGTCTTGTAAATTCCTGAATGTGTGCCCTATATCAGAACACATTTTACAGAAAGTATCCTGGCAATCAAAGCAGTATCTCACAGCTGCAGATGACTTTCTCAGCTTCTTGCAGGTAGTACACAACTCCATACTGGCATACAATTTAACTTTTAATACAGTCTCTGTATCCAATGATAACGTATTGTGTATCCATTCAAGCGTGTTGTCATTATTTGATGGACATGGATTAAGATGCTTACAGACTGGACAATGAAAAGCACTACATCTTTTGGTTTTCAGGTTATCCAAGTAAGTAAAAATACAGTGTTCACAAAACAGATGACTACATGCAGGAAGTTTCCGTGGTTGTTTCAAGAGTTCAAAACAGATAGGACATGTCGGTAAATCCTCCATAATGTACTTGGAAGCAGTAGGCAATTTCCATTTAAGCTCAGAGACCCATTTCCAATATCTAGCTTAAAACGGATTTTGTTCCATCCCTCAATGCTGAACATGTTTATAAAGGTATATTGCACAGATGTTCTGGTGCTGGACATGGGTATCTGCACCAAAAGCGAGTCCTTCAAACTGCTACTGAAGATGATGCCCAATAGTGAAAAAATGATGTTGCTCTTTAACGTTTTCAAACTGAAAATATAAATTGAGCAGAACAAATTTTAAGTTAAAAATGTAAAATCAAGAAATGAGATTTATGCAAATTTAAAGACTTACATCAAAATAAAATATACTGTTAAATCCAGCATGGCGACCAGATAGTCACATTCATAGGAAACTAAGGTTTTGATTGTCAGGAGTACTGTTACAGTACTGAAAGTACTTTAGCACCCGCATTGGTAGCACATATTAATCAGACATTATATTGGTATAATCAATGCAGCTGTGTTTTTCTTTTATACATGTAGGTTGAAATTTGAGCTATGACTGGTGCAACTTCAATCTTTCTAGGCAGAATGTACCGTTTCCGAATGAAATGCACTTTTCTTCTTGTTCGCTACAAACAGGTACTGAGAGAGAACTTGTTAGAAATAAAATGTTACTGAGAACCTGTTATTACTGGAAAAGTCACTGTGTAAAGGTATTTTGCTAAATAGGTTATACAGTCACACAAAGTCATGAAAGATAAATATCAAATTTACTCTAAGTATTGGGACACCTTACCTACTAACCATATTCATCCTAAAATATGAAATAGTCCATTCTACTACCTGTTGATGTGTCTAAAATATTGCTTATGTATGGCATACAATATAGATCCTGATCAGATGCCTCATTCTGTGGTATCTAATCTGGTTCTACACTGTTTGCAAAGACCTATCTGTCCCAATACTTAGGATTATTACAGTATGCATTTTTTTCCCTGATACCTGACTCCAGTCAGTCCACTGATTTCCATTAACTTTTTAGTCTACTTAATTTGATTACAGTGATGAAATGATTAAATGGGCTATGAGAAATAACTCAAACACCATGGGGCCTGGATTTGTGTTGTACATGACATATCTTTTCAAGTTTGTGTACAATCCTCCTAAGTATTATCAGTACAACTCAAAATGTGTTGGGAGTTATCACAATTACAAGGGTTCTATTACAAAATACTGTTAGGGGAGATAACTAAAAAATTGTGGCACCTGGAGTTGTGGTATGTGTACGTGGCACACCTTCTCAACCTCTTAGACAATCCTACCAAGTATCAACAATATATCTGAAAGGATGTTGTAGTTATGGAGAACACTACAAAAATTTGCCTTAAAACTCTCTGAGGTAAAATTTAAAGGGCAGATAACTCCTTCTTGCACATGACATGCCCCCAGGACTTAATCCACAAATTTACCAAATGTTGTTCAAATATTCCAAAGTGTATGGGAGTTATGGCATGCACAAAACAAGAGGGCAATGATGGCCCTGTATCGCTCACCTGAATATCATAACACTTACAGTAGCTGACCTAGAAATGATCAAGGGAAACATTCTGACTGAGATTCATAATGATCATATTAACAAGTAAGACAATGTAGCATGCCTAAACATACATGCCATAAGCTGTGGACTAAATAAAATTGGTGAGATAAGGCAAAATTTTATAGGAGATTTGACAAAATTCAGTGAGATTTTCTTAAACATCACTTTGGAGCTCCCCCAATATACTTGTGAAAACCACAATAGTGTGTTATTTATGTTTATTTCTTTATAAAATCAGTTGTAAAATGGTCTGCAAATTCTGTGAGGTTTGAATTTTTTATGGGAATTGCCTTTCAGATTTGGCTATTTCTTCTACATGATTTAATGATAGTACTTAAACAGACAAATATGAAGTCAGTATATAACGTCATCACTATAACATGACATTGGTGGTCACCCAAAGAACATTCCTGTGAAATCATTTCAAAATCTTTCAACTGGTTAAGGAGTAGAAGTCATTAAAAGGTTTTTCTTTTTGTTTTTTAGCTCTGGCGGCCACCTTGTTCAAGCAAGCAGAAGGGTTTGAGCAATTTTGATAGAGGGTCACTCAAGAAACATTCCTGTGAAATTATTTCAAAATCCATCCATTGGTTAAGGTGGAGAAGTCAGCTAAAGGTTTTTTCTATTTTTAGCTCTGGCGGCCATCTTGTTCATCCGAGCAGAACGGTTTGAGCAATTTTGGTAGAGGGTTATCCAAGGAAAATTCCTGTGAAATAATTTCCAAGTCCATCCACTAGTTAAGGAGGAGAAGTCATTTGAAGGTACACTGTATTTCTATTTTTTTGCCCTGGCCGCCATCTTGTTCATCCAAGCTGAACGGTTGGAGCAATTTTGGTAGAGGGTCACCCAAGGAACATTCCTGTTAAATTATTTCAAAATCCATCAACTGTATATAGAGAAGTCGTAAAAAGGTTTTTTCTATTTTTAAGTCTGGCGGCCATCTTGTTCATCTGAGCGGAATGGTTTGAGCAATTTTGGTAGGTCACCCAAGAAACATTCATGTGAAATTATTTCAAAATCCGCCCACTGGTTAAGGAGGAGAAGTTGTTTAAAGGTTTTTCTATATTTAGCTCTGGTGGCCATCTTGTTCATACGAGGGGAACAGTTTGAGCAATTTTTATAGAGGGTCACCAAAGGAATAGTCCTGTGAAATTATTTTGAAATTGGGCCAGTAGCTTAGGAGGAGATGTCATTTTAAGGTTTTTCTATTTTTAGTTCTGATGGCCATTTTGTTTAGCAGAGCGGAACCATTTAAGCAATTTTGGTAGAGGGTCACCAAAAGAACATTCCTGTAAAATTATTTCAAAATCCATTCACTGGTTTAGGAGATGTCTTTTAAGTAAATTGTTGACAGACGCATGACGCATGACTGACATTGAGTGGTCACAAAAGCTCACCTTGAGCCTTTAGCTCAGGTGAGCTAAAAAAAAAACTCATTAAGAGGAGATAACTACAAAAATGTAGAAAGTGAGAGCTGTCATTCTTGGATGCAATACCCTACTGAATCTGACCTACAAAAGTACATCCCTACCAAATATTACCAAAGTATCTCAAAGGCTTTCAGAGTTATGGTGCTAATAAGAACGTGTTGATGGATGGATGCTGGGCTGATCTCAATATACCCCGAACATTTCTCGGTTGGGGGTTAAAATGCAGGGGATCAAATTTGGACCATATATATATACATGTATGTATGCTCTACTGATCCAAGTGTCTGTGTTCTATTGCTGTTCCTCTGTTTCTGACAAGGTGCTGTTTTGTGTAGTCATGTTGTGTGATTAAGAACTTATCTGTTGCCTTAGAAGCCTCCTTCAGCCACAGAAGGCAGGGCTGGATGCAGAATTTTGGAAATCAATATGGACAGTTTTAGGCAAAAATTACACAATCTTATCTAGTTATTACAAATTCTCCATGAACTTTAATATTTCTGGCATGGCAGAGTCTGACTGTCACCCCTAAACTTCCTCTGGATCAGGCCCTGCAAAGTACCAAAAGTAAGACAAACTAGAAAGCTCAGTTGATGGCGTGCCATCGCAAATCCCCACACTCGTTGCTAACACATGTAGCATATGACTGACGGACGGGCATGCTCTCATACACCCTTACCCTGAGGAAAGGTTATGTACCAAGTTGCGTTAAATTCTATCCAGTGGTTTAGGAGGAGATAGCGTGACGGACAGATGGACAGATGACAGATACACTGAAAAATTACGTTGCTCTCGCACAGCCTTACCATGAGGAGAAGTGATGTAGCAAGTGTGGTTGAATTCCGCCCAGTGGTTTAGGAGGAAATAGCATACATTTTTCTAATAGCTCCACAATAAATATAATAGGGGTGTGCAAAAACTGATACACCAGTATACGGTGCTATTTCTTTGGCGTGGTATGTACTGCGGTACATTTGACAGTACCGCGGTATTCTGATGATTCTATTTTTAGCAATACTCCATTGTAGAAAACCATAAATCTCCAAAATATTGAAACAGCTGAAGTTAAAACAGCTTCAAATGGTGTGCCTCAGTTATATACTATTGAATTTCATTCGCAAAAGGTAATGTCTTTGGTACCGGATGAGGTGAAAAAGTTCATGTCTTTGGCACTGGATGAGGTGAAATAAGTATAACTGCAACATTACTTGTTGTAAATACATGTATATTTAACAATACATGTTGATACATTTGTACTTTATGAAAGTATTGTAACGGATTAGGTATATATATCACTTCTACAGCCTCGCTGTGGAAGCCTATGACTTCTACAGTCTCGCTGTGGAAGCCGGCTTTTATGGCGACACTGATAGAGTGATTGGCTTTTTTACGAATTTAAGTGATGGAGATCACGGTTAGTACCTGGATGGGTGACCGCGGTGCTCCCTTACAGTATAATAGCTGTTATAGGGATGTAAATAAGCATGCAGTTATAAAATTGTTATAATAAGCAGGAAGATGTTTCTACAGCATTAAATGCTTGAAACTGCTGACTTACGGCCCTACATGTATCTCCAGTCTCCACTGCTGATTTTTAATTTAAAATATAAATTTCAATTACAATATGCAATGTAATATTTCATTGAAAATAAAACTCAGAACAGATAATTGAGGTGGTTCAAACTTATACACCATCAGATGTTGGCATATCAACCAGATGGCCACTACTGCTGGCAATTTCACAATGACCTCTGCAAAATTTAAAAATGTTGCGGTATACTGTGGTATGTACTGCGGTACTCTGCTAAATACCACGGTATACCGTGGTACTTTATTTTTCACTGTACCCAGCCCTAAAATATATGTTTTGGGTACTCATTAAAAGTCCCTTGTGGAATGACTAAATTATATATTTGAAAGAAAACTAGTAGAGAGCATAAGCCAACTGATGTTTAATGTATGTGCTTGATATATATGGCTATCCTGTTGTAATCACCCAGTTATCATGGTTATATAAATAAAATTCTATTTTTTCATATTTGCATACATTGGCTGCAGCTGTCATTACAAGAGAAATGGTCAATTCAGAACCGGATGCAACATCCAGCAAATGAAGTAACCAAAAACAAAAAACAAAAAAGTAGATATCGATACAAAAGTTTAAAACCTGCCAAGAATAAATTCTCCCATGAAAATACATGTACCATATGACAAAATAGTACAATTTTGAAAGAAATTATCTGCAATTTCATGATTTGTTTCCTTAATCTGTCCAATTGTTTTATTTATTTATTTATTATTTATTTTTTTCTTTTTTGTAAAAATAAGCAAACCGACATTAAACCTTGCCAAGTTTTTTTAAAAGCTAAACTTGTCTTTAAGAGCTTCGATATTTTTTGTGCGTTTTTTTATCCAAGCTGTCAATCTACATTATTTTATAAAGACATTTCTTCAAAACAAAAGCAGGGCTATGGCATTTTTTTGTATTGCGAAGTGGGGGAACAAAATTATTAAATATTTTACCCGAGTGCTCTGTTTCAGAAGCTGCCGTTGCGGTGTCGACAAGCTCGTCTACATTATACAAATTATCCGGGATATTTTAACAATCATGAGCTTTCATAAAAGGTAAATAAAGTTTGTACTTAAACAGATTCATTTGTTGAACTCAAATTTTGCCAATCCCAACTTTTCAGACCTGCAGTGTCGTGCATGATTTCGGATATCTATAGCATTCCGTCTAGGTTTATGCCCAGCTATAAGAAATATCTATAACTAAATTTAAGATAGATTTATTAAATTCAAGATAGTTTTATTGACGCTATAATTAAAAAGACCTCAAATGAAATTCAAATCTTTAATTGAATGAAAACTATCTCGAACTGCATTATATACATCTTTAATTCCTTAATAGTTAAAGGTAAATTTAACCGGATTAAAGGTATTTTTAAATTTCATTGAATTAAAGATACCTTAAGCTGAACCACATCAGTGACCTATATGCATTAAATACTGACCACATATGCATTAAATTTGTTGCTTAAGCATAATTTTCAGTTAGATATCTATCAGGCACGGATACAGTCCGAGGTTCTGAGGGGCGGGTGAACATCGTAAAAGGGCCCAGAACTACAGGTCTACCAAGGCCCATAATAGATTAATTTAGAACTAACTTGGGGTGAAGAGAACGGACCTGCACTGCCCCCATTTCCACTCCCCGGGTTCTCTAGATTTGGCCTCGGGGTGTGTGTGTGGGGGAGGGGGTGGGGTGGCTGGGTAACTTCCTATATATGGCAAGTACGGATGTATGTGCCGAATAGCCCCCTTTTTTCAGCGCTGCCAGGTATATGATTAGCCCCTTTTTTTCAACAAAAGTATATGACTGACCCGATTTTTCTTGATTTGTATGTGAAAGGCCCCACTTTTCTGACATCCCGGTATATGCGCTTATTTTTCGCTCAGAGATTTTTCGAGGCTGCTTTTTCTCTTGGTATTCAATGAATTGATGCTATATTTGTCTAACTACCAGCAATAAATGGGTATACAAAAGCAAAGGGCAGTATATGAATAGGTCAACATTTCGGATGGTCAAGTATATGAACGGGTCCGTTTTTTCAAAGGCCAGGTATATGAATGGGGTAGGTTTCGAAATACTGGCTCGCACACCCGTACCAAAATTACCCCCAAGTTACCCCCTCCCCCCATCCCCGAGGTTTCGGCGCAGTATTTGATTCAATTTAAGATATGTTTATTTAAATCAGAATGGCATACTGATTCTAGTTTGAATCAGAGATATCTTTAATAATGATTACTGAATGGTACCTTTTTTTCCTTTTTTAGTTAGAGATTGAAGATGTCTTTAATTCCGTATTATATTCAATTCATTTAGAGATGATCTTTAACTCAATAAAAGATATTTAAGTACAGTTAAAGTAGTTTTAATCGAATTGATATCTTTAATTCAATTCAAAATATCTTTACTTTATAAATTTAAGATATATCTAGAGAGAGAGAGAGAGAGAGAGAGAGAGAGAGAGAGAGAGAGAGAGAGAGAGAGAGGGGGGGGGGGGGACGTTTTTACTTACTTTTGAAATCCTGTCTTTAAGTCATCTCTCTCTATAGAGATGACTTAAAGACAGGATTTCAAACGTAAGGAAAAACGTGGATTTGAGAAAAAGTCAAACATACACACTGTCTATCCGTCGAAATAATCTATGTCAGGATAAAAAAGGTACTTTTGATGGTGTCGGGGTTTAACGACACGTCAACCCTTGTGGGTCATTTTGTGTCGTCTTCTTGAGAAAGAGAGAAAAGAGATAGAAGAGATAGCAGAGGAGATGAAAGAGGGGGCAAGCAAGAAAGAGGAATAGGAATGAAAGTGAAGAATCAGAAGAAATAGAAACAGTCCCCCTCTACCCTTACCCGCTACAAGGATAGCAGGCCTTGCCCATCTATAAGCCAATATCAGTTGGTCACCTCGTAGACGTAAGATACACGACGCCTTCGCCACACCTGACCACCCCATACGAAAACAAAAATGTCTTTTTGCATATGTGGACAGGGAAGTCATAGATCAGCCGTGCATATGCATACTGGCGTAGCCGGCTTATTACGCATATTAAGCATGTCCATAAGGGAAACTATTTGCAATAGAGATTTCATCATATAAAATGTATTTTATTCCTTTACCATATCCTTTGCATATGGGGCTACTCTAAACCCATTGTAGACTGAATAGACTCTCCCATACTATATACTGGAAGAGTTCAATTTCAATTTTAGGTATGTCCAGTTACGATATTCAGATATTCCTACAGAAAAAAATGGCTAAACCACTTGCAAACAGTGGAGACCCTCATCAGACACCGCGTTCTGCGGCGTCTGATCTGGATCTGCACTTTTTGCCAATTACCATTTTATGGGTCTCCAGACTACAATGGATTAAAGGTGAAAATGCTCCCTCTGGGAATAAATTAATTCCTTTAAGTTTGGAAGCGACACAAGGGAGAATTTTTTAGATTTTATTGGGTGTGCGTAACAATAATTCCATTCTGGCTACGCCACTGCATCTACACCGTCTCCTCAGGGTCTTCAATGTATGCTGATATATATTCGACAATCGATGTGAGAATCCAGCCATTCTATAAACAGACAACGGCCGCATTGAAGGGACAGTGCGGATGCGTGGGCTGATACGGATCTTTGCTTAATACGAATACGCGAAAAATTATCCTTTGCTCATTTTGGGCTATGGATCTTTTAACGAGGCTGGCTACACCTGGAAACTGTCCGACTAGTTGTAATTGTATTTGCACATTCATGACGATCATTTGCAACAAAAGTTAGTAAAAGGTTATAAAAATATCGTTTTGGATGCTTTCATTGGAATAATCATTTGCTGAGATTGATATCAAACCAACATAAAATCATAGCTACATCTTTATCCTGTGATGTGACGTCGTTTGCTACCAGTGGGAGCAAATTCTTTTTTTTTTTTTTTTTTTTAGAGAAGATCCCTTTTCAGAGGGGGGACAAAATCAGTTTTGGAGTTGCTTCCCCTGAATGTGTATCAATTAAGAAACAGATCAGCTCTAGCAGTGATTTGTTGAGTAATAAATCACTGTTTGGAGGTCAGTTGTAAAGTAGATCAAATCACGAGCGCGGAGCGTGAGTGATTTATCTACTTATAACTGACCGACAAACTGTGATTCATTACTCAACAAATCACACACAAGAGCTGATTTTAACACATTGAAAACGACGAAAAAGTAATTGTATTCTTCAGATTCTTCCAACTTTCCGCCATCGCATAAAAAAAATTCCGCCAACAGTTTTGACAATAACGCTGTTGTTAACATGCATTTCTTACGTCGTTGACGCGAAAAAAAAAAACGACATTACACTATCTAGCGTCGTGGAAACGAAGACTGACGCCAGCAAAGTGTCAAAATGACGTCGGTAAGCGTCGCGCGCTTCCACCCAGTGATTTGTTGCAGAATAAATCACTGAATTTAACCATTGGCTATATAGGCGAGGAGTGTTAGACTTCCCCTTAACGTCACCTGGTTACGATATCCAATGAAGCTGTAAGCGGACAGCGAACGCCTCAATCAGCTTTGGCATACACACACGGACTTATTAGCCTGGGCCCAGTTGTTCAAAGCGTCGTTAGCTTAACGAGCTCGTTAAAGGTCATTTCGTTAACTGTTTTAGCGGATTCAATATACAATATTCTGATATTTTTTGCTGATAAAATGTGAGTAGCTTTTGCACTCACATTTTTTTCAGCAAAAATTTCAGCATATTTGCGTATCACTTGATGTAAATTTTAACGAATCGTTAACTAACGATGTCGTTAGCTTTGAACAACTGGGCCCAGTTCGTCAATAATCTATGTACATTGTACGGTATTTTATGCATGGATTACATTTGCCCCGGAAACCGTACGATTTATTTGTCTACGATTTTCCGTACGATTTTTCAGGCATCACAGGTGGCTACGGCGTATGTGTTTACAATGTATTATAGCAACGTGCGATTTTAGCGACAGACCGGGGCAAAGCCGTACGGAGACCGTGCGGAGATCGTACGGAAATGGTGCAGTCAACGGCAGTCTCCGCAGCTTCCGCACTGAAATCGTAGGGAACCTATGTGGCTTCCGTATGGAGGCCGCGCGGAGATGGTACGGTGACTGTGCGATCATCGTAGTTTTGGACGAGGGCTGCAATAATCGCCTGCTCCCTTCTCCTGTTCTGCCTTAATTGCAGTCGCAAGAGTGCCACTCTGAGCCTGAGTAGTGGTAACAGTGCCATCTTCGTTTTTTCACTCGTCTGAAGACAACTGTTGAAATAAAAGGAACATCTGGAGATGACCAATATATACCCATCTGGAAAATGTTGACCCTTCGCAAGGCGACCGCTCGGTCATGGTGCGGTCGCCGTGGGATTGTCCCAAGATACCTGCTTTATATCCATGTGATTTTATGGTCACTGCACGGGCACCGTGCGGCAACCTTGCAATAGCTGCGCGGGGTGGAGGTGGGAAGAGGGTAGGGGCGTACAATTATCCCAAGAACCTACAATTATCGTGCGATTTTTTGTTTTGGCCCAAATGACCGTCTACAATTTTGCGTTGTCCGCACGATCAGCGCGCGGCCTCTGTGCGGTGCCAGTGTAGGGATCGTGTGATACTACTTACGACGTGTCTACGGGCTACGGGCTTGCGATTTTTTTTTTTTTTAATTTGTCATATTGCGAAGCTAAACAAAATCGTAGAGGCTTCGACGCCCGTGAATCCTAACGATAGTCGTATAGCCGCCGCCTGTCTCCGTACGGAGGCCACACGGGAAGAGAGATACGGGCATCTTACGGGCGCCGTAGGCTCATCGCAGACCAAATGTAAACTAGGCATTAATGGATGGTCTGGATAGGGTTTATTGACTACTGATTAAATGTCTTATTTTTATGACTGCTGATTTTTGGCCTGATTTTAGTGACTACTGATTTTGGTGATGTAGAATTTAACGATTAAGCCCGAAAAATCCAAAATATACTGATTTTTGAGAAAACAGCTTTATCGATTACTGATTAAAGGGCTAAAACTTTAAACATTACGAAAACACGCCCATTCAAATATATAGAAAATCTCACCCCCAAAAACTGAAAATTTTCAGATAAAAAATTCTGATGTTTTCGATATTTCTGCTCAAAACATAGATTGTGGGTACTCGTTAGAACCGCCTCGCCGAGGCGGTTCTAACGAGTACCTACAATCTATGTTTTGAGCAGAAATAAGAAAATTAATGTATACCCCTGTAAACCCCAGTTTTACTACATAAAAGTGGGGTTTAAGGGGGTCAAAATTATATAGGCATGTTTTCGTTATGATTAGCGAGCGATTTTTGCTTACCCCATTCAGAGCCTCTAAACAGGGTCGTTGTTGTACATCGACAATTCTATATTTGAAGTCACTATGATAAACAACATTACAAAAAAAAAAAAAAAAAAAAAAAAAGGCAAATCAAACCCTATCACGAAAACATGCCTATATAATATTGATCCCCTTTAACCATTTTTATATAGTAAAACTGGGGTTTACAAGGGTGTATATTAAAAAAAAAGGCAAATCAAACCCTATCACGAAAACATGCCTATATAATATTGACCCCCTTTAACCACTTTTATATAGTAAAACTGGGGTTTACAAGGGTGTATATCATTTTTCTTATTTCTGTCCCAAAACATAGATTGTGGTACTCGTTAGAATCGCCTCGTCGAGGCGGTTCTAACGAGTACCCACAATCTATGTTTTGAGCAGAAATATGAAAATATCAGGTTTTTTTTTTTGTTTGTTTTTTTTATCTGAAAATGTTCAGTTTTTGGAAGTGAAATGTTCTATATATTTGAATGGGCGTGTTTTTGCTACAGGCTTCTTGAACATAATAAGTACCTCAAATCCATTGCATATAAAACTCTTGTCCGACCGCAGTAGGAATTCGCCTCGACTGTGGTCTCAACATAGTGCAACTGGCATCTATAAATTAGAAAATCAGTACAGTGGCGAGCAGCTGGATGGGCTACTCGGGATCACCGCTATACCTCGTGTCACTGGCGCCCCTGAGACCAACGGCGAACAGACAGCCGGCTGATCATGATTTACAAGATCACATATGACCTGGTGGCAATCCCAGCTTTGGACTACCTTACCTGCAATCAGTTTCACTCCGGATACATCCACCTCATTGCAGACAGAGTGATTCTGACACTCAAAGACTATTACAAATATACTTTTCTCCACCGTCTTACCATCTACCCTAGTGCAGTTCAGCCACGCTGCTTGCCAGGAAATCCACATCTCACTCTAAATCCAAGTAGCTGTTTTTATCTTTCAACTATATTAACCCCCCCCCCCCTTTTCCCCCCCCCCCCCACCCCACACACACTTTTTTTTTTTTACTCATTTCACAAACCTTATACATCTTTTATTCCACTAATCCGCTCCAACTCCTGGTATACCGGAACCCCATCTGGTCCTCTTATGAAGTTAAGGTGTATAGGAAGCTAGATAGATAGATAAATACATAGATAGATAGAGAGATGTTTAAGATGACTTGATACACGTGGTAAATTTTCTGCCATTCTTTTTTACGAGGGGAGACAATTTATGTGACCCCCAGTTTGCTTTCCTGCACTGTAAGTCCGTTCTTAAATTAAGTCTACTCTAAAATAGGAAGCATTTGCTCTCAAGGGAAGAAACTTTCCTCGTAGAGTAAATCCTCTTCAGAAATGACGCAATGCAATTTAAAAACAAGAGTTGCCTTCCTTAAAATTGTATTCATTCTCCTCAAGCGGGCAGCAAAGATCCAGATCACTCTCTGCATCTAGTCTAATCAGGACATTTTATGTTCGTTGATATATAAGTTCAGAAAAAGAAGTATTTTGCCACTTTAACCTTTGCCAATCTCTGGGCTAATTCAGCAGATGACAAATTGATGATTTTTCCCCTAGAAAACAGGATATGACATTTCATGCAAATTTGAATGAAATGACAATACCTTTTTTCTGGGGAAAATAGGAAAAATATTTCAACATGTCGTCTGCTGAAAACTTTACCCGGAGTGCTAAGCGTTAAAGAGGGTTGTGCATTGACATGACATCACGAAAACATGCCTATAAAATATTGACCGGCTTAAACCCTGCTTTTATATAGTAAAACTGGGGTACAATTTTTTTTTCTTATTTCTGCTCAAAACATAGATTGTGAGTACTCGTTAGAACCGCCTCACCGAGGCGGTTCTAACGAGTACCCACAATCTATGTTTTGAGCAGAAATATGAAAAATATCATTTTTTTTTTATCTGAAAATTGTCTTTTGGAGGTGAAATTTTCTGTATATTTGAATAGGCGTGTTTTCGTAATGAGATAAAAGGTTATTTTCGGATGTTCAGACCTCCAGACAGCAAAGGCAGATCAACCCGCGCATGCATACAGCCTGGTCAGGGCTTTCGCTGTTGTTGGATATATTCTATAATATTTGAAATGTGAGAAAACGTATCTTCTACGTGTGCGCCCAACACTCAAATCAGCCTGCGGATTCGCGGTCTGATCAGTCTTCCTTGTCCGCATCAAGAATCTTTGCATCCTTGGGTATCCAAAAATGCACCCAGTGAAGATTCTGATCAGACTATGCGAAAAGATGTGAGTCTTCGCTGGGTGCACATGTCAGAAGGTATGTTTCCTGACATTGTGGCTCATGTAATGAGGCCCTGCCAGGGTTTTTTGGAGAACAGGGGAACAAGGTCATTTATTTCAGGGGAACAAGCGAACAAAAGTCTAAAAATTAAATTTTGATTTAGTATTCTTCAAACATGGACATTTTAAATTTATTATCCAAGAAAGGTTTAATAAATTGATAAATCATAAAATGTGACACTTGACAGCCTGTTAAATTTCAGTTAGTCTCTCATTCTTGAAATAAAATGATTTTTTATCGTATCTCTGATAAATGTTTAATTCAGAGATATGATAAAAAATCATTTCATTTTTGATCCAATTCAAAAACAAGAGACTAACTGAAATTTGACAGGCTGTCAGATGACACATTTTATGGTCGTATTAATGCTATATATCAATTCATTTAACCTTTCTTGGATAAAATATGTCTATTTTTGAGGAATATGGAGCCTTTAAGGGAAAATGGGGATAAAGCCAATTTTGGGGACCAGGGAACATGGAAAATCAAGATTTTAATTCAATTTTGGAGAACAAGGGAACAGTCTCCCCCCCCCCGCCCCCCCCCCCCCCACACACACACACACCGGGAGAGCCTCTTTAATGCTTTTAAAGCACAAAAAAGCATGTGCATTTACAGGGTCCGCTGTACACTACCCAAAGGATCAAACATGCTGGTAACCAGGAGAGACATAAAATGTTAGGTGAGAAATTTGGCCTGAGCTCTGCGAGTTACCCAGCTGTCATTGCATGTAAAAAGTCCCATATGTTTCACTGTTGTCTAACCGGCCTTGGTGCTAAGGTTGGTCAAGCAGACCCGTCGTAAATCTAGTTGGTATGAGTTTCAATATGGCAGAATGAAGAATGATGTTGTTTTTGTCGCACCTGCCGGCATGGTGCGACATAGGCGTTCGGTGTTCCATCCGTCTGTCCGTCCGTCCGTCAACAATTCATTGACCCTTGCAATCTCATCGACTACAGTTGACATCCTCTCTCAGCACGCACCTTGACCCGGCGACCTTCACCTTAGTTTACGCTCCAGTGACTTTGACAAATTTCGTGTCAACCTTTTGCGATCTCATTAACTATAGTTGCTAGAACCTTCAAACCTTACATAGTGCTTCTCCTTGACATCCTCACTCAGCAAGCACCTTGATTGAGTGACCTTGACCTATATTTTACGCTCCAGTGACTTTGACAAATTTTGTGTCAACCCTTGCGATCTCATCAACTATATATATAGTTGCTAGAACCTTCAAACCTTGCATAGTGTTTTTCCTCCACATCCTCACTCAGCATGCACCTTGACCCGGTGACTTTCACCTATAGCTTACACACCTGTGACTCTGACAAATTTCACGTGAACCCTTGCGATCTCATCAACTTTCGTTGTTAGAACCTTCAAACCTTGCATAGTGTTTCTCCTCGACATCCTCACTTAGCACGCACCTTGACCCGGTGATCTTGACCTATATTTTTTACATATTAATGTAGGCCCAACTGCCTTGTCCCCCAGTAGGTGCGACACCGCCTTCCGCGGAATTCTTGTTTCAAGCTATAATGTGAAGCCATAAGAGCAGCCAGTCCAAGGCAAAAGCAACATCATCCAGAAATCCAGCATGTGGACTAGATTTATCCTAAATATACCTAAAAAGAGATGGAAAGTTATCCTGAGTTTCCCGCCCAATTTTTGACAGCTTCTTACAGCTTCTGTGTTATGCATGTATATGATTGGCTGCACAGTTCTTGAAAACAGACATACGTATATTATTTATATCTATTGCAATGGCATGTAGTAAACTTCTAGATGTGACACACAAGTAGAAGAAGTCGTGTCTAAGGGGGTGGGGGTCAATTATTGTATTTTTTTTTCAAAAATTAATATTTTTATCATGTGTTTTCAAGCTATACTTATAATAGCCTAAAACTTCAGCAAAAAATGATTTTTATGCACAAATCATGGGTGCATTATATCTATGAATTTTATCCATTGCACATGGACAACCAATGTGATACCATAATACTCCGGCACTATCATTTGGCGGGTATAAAAAAAAAAAAAAAAAAAAAACACTGGGTAAGTGGTAAATGATGTAAAATTTGATATGGTGCCATGTTCTGTGGTTTCTGATCTGGCTCTATACTGCTTTTTCAGACTGTTTACCCTAAATATTGGAACACTTTACTTCCTTCCTACTAAAATCTGAACAAGTCAGTTTGACTGTTGATATGTCTAAAATCTGATGGATGAATGGTAAACGGTGCAGACCCACTGATTAGACATAGCATTTTTTAGTGTCTGATCTGGGTCTACAGTGTTTACAGTGTTCAGGCTTATCAGGGTAAATACAGGATTTAAGCAATTTCTCAGAAAATAAGTTTGAAAATTGGTGATTTGCTTGGAATGGCAAACTTTATTCTTTGAAAAATAAGAAGACTGCAGAATTTTCCCAGAGGTTACTAAGCTGGCAAAACCAATATTGAAAACAAATTCTTTGTCACTGACAGTGATATAAAGTATCTGTAATAGGTAAGCAGCTCTAAGCATGGACATTTCATGCAAATTGTCTCTGATTAGACAGTTTGCATGAAATGTCAAAACCTATTTTCTTGGAAAAATAATAATAAAAGAATTCAAAATGTTGTCTGCTGAAATTTTTACCCCTCATGGTAAGCATTAAGGAATTACCATTCACCATAAACTTGCGACCTCCAGCACTTCAGCATATTAAATAGAGTTTATTTGGGTGTTTTGATCTTTTACGAAGAAATAATTCACTAGTGTTCTAAGGCTTGCGCATAAAAAACGAGTGAGCGAAGCAAATGAGTTTTTTACAAGCAAACCTTAGAACAAGAGTGAATTATTTCTCCATAATCGATCAAAACAACAAAACAAACTGTTTATTACATTTTCATTCATGTTTTACCTTTGAATTTTCACGTTCAGTCATTATGATTTCCTACCAAAATAGTTCCAGTCAGTGCATGAATTTCAGGAGGCGTGGTTTACTTTGGAAAATCAGTCGCCATCTTGTTTTCACTTTAATGCAAAAATCACCCTATGCTTGAAATACACTCAACAATGTCCCGAAAGTAGAACTGGAATATCAAGAAAATCATACTTTATATTTGTGCTGCAGGTCTTTCCTCAAAAACACCAACTGGACGTGAAAATTGCAGTCTGATTTCCATGATTTTATCAAATTCTCCACAAAACGTCAACCATTGTTATTGTTGTTACCAACAACGTCAGCAAAATCGCCTAGCACTTATGACATCAAAACATTTGAAATGAAATAATTCACTTGGTAAATTATCGGTTATAATTCACTAAGAAATCTCAGAAAATCACTGCTGAAAATGTAATAAAGTTTATTAACATTTACCATGCTGGGTAAGCATTTCAGCAGACATTTTTAGATGTTTTTCTTATTTTTCCCAGAAAACAGGTTTGGGGAAAAAAGAAGAAAATTATCATCAATTTGTTGTCTGCTGAATAAGCCCAGAGAGTACTAAAAGTTAAATGGTGGCTTAATGTTAAGTATGTTTGTATATAAACTAAAAACTAGGATTTCCAGTTTTAGAAAATGCTAGCTCCCAGACTACTTGTTACGAAATTAGCAGGTTGCAAATTTGATATTTTTTTATTTTATTTTACAGAGAAATAGAATCTGACATTATATGTTAATCTTGTCTAATGGAACTGAATCAACTGAAATGGCAAGTCCTTTATTCTTGGAAAAATAATAAAAAATATTTTAAAAGTTTGTCTGCAAATATTAAAATTTGGTTCTTTAAAGGTTAACGTGTCAGAATGGCAGTCATGTAAACAAGTTCTAGATCCTTCTTCTGTAATAGGATTGTTAAATACAAGATAAAAGAATGTTTACTTTTCAATTTTACTCATACAAAAATATTGCACAGAAAATAACCAGTCTATTAATTTGTATATTAAATGCCATAAAGCAATCACAGAATATACATATACAGTCATTTGGCTAGTTCCGGGTAAGATTATGCTTCATAACGATCTCCGAATAACTTGATCTTTTTAGGCTGATACAGAGTACTATCCTTCCTTGAAATACCACACCAAAGAATTTGTCATTCGCCTTTGGTTATCTGCCCTTGTGATGACTGTGAAGTACACCACTGATCTGGCCAGTTCCGAATAGTTTTGCTAGTTCCGAATAATGAATTAGGGATCTGTTAAAAACCTGTCAGATAAGCAATAGCCTCTATATATTACTTTATTAACTTGTATTATGTGCTACGGAGAAAATTAATTCAATATAAAGACATTCGTCACAAAGGGACAGGACACGTTTGTTCTTGTTTGAGCCATTACAAAAGTCCCTTTCCTCAAAGATGAAGTGTACGGAGTTTAAATGTGAAAACGCAGACTGATTAGAATTTCCATCGTTTTGAAGCGTAGTATTCACACTGCTTGCTGACATAATGCATTCTGTTGGTGATATGCGTAGACCCAGATCAGACCGCCCCGATACATAGACTTGTTGATCTTGTATGTGCTGGTCTCAAATGTCATAAGGTCATTTCTATTGGAAAGGACTCACACATAAACGAACAGTGCGGACAACCAGATCTGAATGCAGCCTGATCAAGATCAAAGATTTTAGCTCTACACCAAACTGAACTGCTTATGCCAAACCTGTGAACTGCCATTATCGTTTTTAGCAATATTTCTTTCTTTAAAAAAAATGTATTGTCGCTTAGAATTCGGTAACGAAACTTATTGCAAGAATTATCTGTCATTAATAGTAATCATTTCATTAACCTGTTCAGGCGAAAATGTCCCTTTGTGTATATGTGTAAGTCAGATCAGAATGCGAGACGCAGTCTAGTGCAGGATGGTGTCCACTCAATTCGCTGATTAGGTCATTGGTATAAAACACTGTAATACATGTCTCCAGCAAGTGCACAGACTGACCATATTTGTAACAAATGATTAGGTCCATTTTGGGACCTATCATCTCTGTTGGGACATTACCTGTTCAAATAGGATGCACTGAGCATATCATGACAATCACGCGGTCAGACAGGAAATATTTTGCTGGAGGCGTTAATCCCCATGACGAAAACGTTTTCGGCGTGCTTATTGAAACTTTTGGCACGCTAAACTTAAATATTAGCACCAGATATTATCGAAGGACACAGTGTACGGACGAGCAGGACTGACTCATATCAGAATGCGCGGATGCACATGCTAATTTACAATTTCGCGTGCAGCGCTTTCTTACTATCGCATGTGCTCACGGTTTGCAGAAATGATCAGATCAACTTTGTAATTCTGGTATAGCGGTCACACGACTTACCGAAACACTACCGAAATACCCGTGAAAAATACAGGAATACCTGTGAAGACACCAATACTGTCTTGTTTGTTTGTGTTGGAGTTTTACGGCCCAGTCAACCCAATGGGGTCATGTCGAGCGCGGTCAGTTTACCTAACCACATGTTTACTATGCAGGCTTAGTCCTCTAAACGGTTAACCAGTATTGTGCACATTCTTTCGCCAGAAACTGACAACTGCCCTTATTGAATCAGCGGAAGGGAGAGATATTTCATGATCAATCTCCATGAAAGAATGTTGCCGACCTCGGCGGGGGTTGAACCCGCGACCTCCTGGTCTCCAGTCGGACGGCGCAGCCAACTGAGTCACCGAGGCCAGCCCAATACTGGCTTGATTACGAAACGAATATACTGTGAGGACTATCTTGAAAAGCCCAGAGGCCAATTCCCTTTTCCCTCAAATTAGTTTCATCCCCTTGTTCTCTACGGCGTCTGATCTGGGTCTACGCTGTTTGCATAGGCATATCTGTTCCAATATTTAGGTTCTTTAAATTTTAATACGTGCCAGTTTCGTATGCATTTCTGACGAGAAAAGGCTCTATAAAAATAAAAATAAGTTTGTTTTTCTCCCGAAAAGGTTTCCCGCCACGATTTCACGTGACATACCGCTACGAGCACGTGGTTTCTTAATGCGGGGCAAGGGAAATGTTGTTTTGTGACTGTTCATTTTCTGGGTATTTTAATAATTATAATGTTCTCAATATATACATAATGTAAAAAACAAAAACAGTACTTATATTTATTTATACCCTTGTAAATGCGAGTAAGGTCCTCATTCTTTTAAGTTTTACTGTTTAAAGGGAGCTAATTCATATGCCTTGATGACGAGTCGGACCCAGCATATTCTTATGCATCAGGGGCGGATCCAGGATGATTTCTGAAGGGATTCGATTTGATCGAATTTCCGTACTTTACGTATTCGGACAGACAGGCCTGAGCAAACAGTGTAGACCCAGATCAGACGCCACAGAACGCATGTAAAACCTTCACTGAAACGATGATGTATTTTAACCAAAGACTTATAATCTCTCCAAGAACTGAAGTTAACATGCCCGTTTGTTACCACAAATGGCAAAATCTGACCGCCTTTGCGTCGGAAGATGATCTGATCTTCACTGGTCGCACGTCTTATTGTCCTAAAGGTGTTTTCCAAATTTCCATGTCCCTGTTCCCACTAACTAGTTTCATTCCCTCTTTCTCTGCGGCGTCTGATCTGCTTCTACAGTTTGCATAGGCCTATCTGTCCCAATACTTAGGTTCTATTTTAATATCTGCCAGTTTCACATGCATTCCCGACGAAAACATGCTCTATAATTTAACGAATATAAGTGTGTTTTCCCTCTAAGCGGTTTCCGTCACGATTTCTCGTGATGTTACCGTTACGAGCATGCGGTTTCTTCAAGCGGGGCAAGGGAATGTGACTGTTGCATTTTCTGTATTTTCACATATATTTTTGTAACCTGCAATGAAAATGAGATTGTCCCAGAATTGCGTGACGTCGCCCGGTGGCGTATCTGAGCAGACCCATGAAAATCTACGTAGGTATAGCAATAAGACATACGAAGTAGTGGTGAGATACACGAACAAACAGCAAATAGTCAGATCGTACAGCGTGGATCCATAGATTTTATCCTGGCCTTCGTTTTTCAACAGGAATATTTATCATGTCTGCCACAAGGTAACAAGAGTTCTAGATCGCCTGCGCATAATCTAACCCTTATCACGCGGACAACCACACGACTGTCGCGTGGAACTGGCTAACATTGTAATGGAAGTCTCTCTCTTTTTTTTTGTGAATTTTCAGTCAGTATCTTCTGGGTTTGTATAAAATTAAAATACGGTTCCCATGCCATTTATGTACATAAAATTCGTTATGACACTGCTGTGTGCATTTATGTTTTGCGGTGGCTTTCAACACTACTACTTTAATTCCGGTTCCGTAACGAAAAAAAAAAAAAAAAAAAAGAAAAACGTTACCGAAATCAGAATGTGCTGATAAAAAATCACTTAAAGAAAGGTGTGTTCAAAATTTTAGAAATCCCCTTTTTGCAAAACCACTAATGTTCAAGATTTTAGGACATTTCCAGAAATTATTTTGGGCAAAAATATTAGGTGTTCGAAATTTTAGAGTGTTTGAAATTTTAGGACATTTACCGTATTGAACTAAAATAGGCCAGAATCTATCAAAGCAACCAAAGATGAAATATCAGTTCAAAGATAAAAAGATTTCAAGGTCAAGAGGAAAAAAGTAGGGTCCATGTGGGAACTAAAAATAAAAGATTTTTTTTTTTGGTGACCTTTGCTGACTGATCTTTAACCCTTGTCCTGCTGAATAAATTAAGATGCCACGCCTACTTCTACTTTTCAGCCAATCAGATTACTAGATCAAGATTATTGCTAAATATTCACATACTTAATGGCAAACAGTGTAGATCCAGATCAGTTGGCTTCTTCAGAAGCCAACTGATCTGGATCTACACTGTTTGCAAAGGCAGGATATATCCGGGTTCAGCAGGAATGGGCAAATTCAGCATATGACAAATTGATGACATTTTGAAATATTTCTCTTATTTTTTCTAGAAAATAGGATTTGACATTTCATGCAAATTGTCTCCTTAGGAGACAGTCATGCAAATTGTCTCCTTGCATGAAATGTCATCCTATTTTCTGGGGAAAATAAGGAAAATATTTCAAAATGTTGTCTGCTGAAATTTTTACCCAGCATGCTAAGCGTTAAATATCATTGTTGTGTTCTTGATATTTTCAGCAAGCAGGAACAGAAAAGTCATTTGAGTAAGTATCACTCAGTTTGTTTGGTAAAAAGAAGAGTTGTATCACAAAAATATTGCAAGTATAAATACCACTCCACACAAGCACCTCCAAATAACAGCCACTTTTGTGGACCCCAATATGCATTTAATTGAATGAATGCAACTCTTGTAAAGATGTTTTTGCCTTCCTTCTGAAAAGGGATCTTCTATAAAAGGGAAGAATTTTCAGCAAGCAGTATTGCAATAAAGAAAGGTAAACACAAATCATCATCCTTCCAAATATGCTCAACAACATGGCTATCATTTTTAGCTTACCTAAGCCGAAGGCTCAAGATGAGCTATTGTGATCACCCACAGTCCGTCGTCATCATCGTCATCGTCGTCCTAAACCACTGATTGGAATTTGACCACAGGAATGATCCTTGGTTGGTCCTCTTTCAAAATTGTTCAAATGGTTCCGGTCCATTGCATATCAAGGTCACGAGCTAAAAATAGATTTTTTAACTAAAAAAATCTTCTTGTCCGAAACCACTGGACCGATTTCCATATAATTTTGCAGAAATGTTCCTTTGGTGATCCTCTACCAAGATTGTTCAAGGCATTTGGATTCATCAAAAAACATGGCCGCCAGGGGGCGGGGCTTATTTTCCCCATATATCTATATAGAAAACTTTAAAAATCTTCTTGTCAGAAACCACTGGACGGATTTCGATATAATGTTGCAGAAATGTTCCTTTGGTGATCCTCTACCAAGATTGTTCAAGCCATTCGGATTCATCACAAAACATGGCCGCCAGGGGGCGGGGCTTATTTTCCCTATATATCTATATAGAAAACTTTAAAAATCTTCTTGTCCGAAACCACTGGACGGATTCCCATATAATTTTGCAGAAATGTTCCTTTGGTGATCCTCTACCAAGATTATTCAAGCCATTTGGATTCGTCAAAAAACATGGCTGCCAGGGGGCGGGGCTTATTTTCACTGTATATCTAGATAGAAAACTTTAAAAATCTACTTGTCAGAAACCGCTGGAACTATTTCCATATAATTTTGCAGAAATGTTCCTGTTGTGATCCTCTACCAAGATTGTTCAAGCCATTTGGATTCGTCAAAAAACATGGCCGCCAGGGGGCGGGGCTTATTTTCCCCATTTATCTATATAGAAAACTTTAAAAATCTTCTTGTCAGAAACCACTGGACTGATTTCGATGTAATTTTGCTGAAATGTTCCTTTGGTGATCTTGTACCAAGATTATTCAAGCCATTTGGATTCGTCAAAAAACATGGCCGCCAGGGGGCGGGGCTTAATTTCCCTATATATCTATATAGAAAACTTTAAAAATCTTCTTGTCCGAAATCGCTGGACGGATTCCCATATAATTTTGCAGAAATGTTCCTTTTGTGATCTTCTACCAAGATTGTTCAAGCCATTTGGATTCATCAAAAAACATGGCCGCCAGGGGGCGAGGCTTATTTTCCCTATATATCTATATAGAAAACTTTAAAAATCTTCTTGTCCGAAACCACTGGACGGATTCCCATATAATTTTGCTGAAATGTTCCTTTTGTGATCTTCTACCAAGATTGTTCAAGCCATTTGGATTCATCAAAAAACATCGCCGCCAGGGGCGGGGCTTATTTTCACTATATATCTATATAGAAAACTTTAAAAATCTTCTTATCCGAAACCACTGGACCGATTTCCATATAATTTTGCAGAAATGTTCCTTTGGTGATCCTGTACCAAGATTGTTCAAGTCATTTGGAGTTGTCAAAAAACATGGCCGCCAGGGGGCGGGGCTTATTTTCCTTATATATCTATGTAGAAAACTTAAAAAAACTTCTTGTCAGAAACCAATTGACTGATTTCCATATAATTTTGCAGAAATGTTCCTTTGGTGATCCTCTACCAAGATTGTTCGAGCCATTTGGATTCGTCAAAAAACATGGCCACCAGGAGGCAGGGCTTATTTTCACTGTATATCTATATAGAAAACTTTAAAAATTTTCTTGTCAGAAACCACTGGACCGATTTCCATATAATTTTGCAGAAATGTTCCTTTGGTGATCCTCTACCAAGATTGTTCAAGCCATTTGGATTCGTCACAAAACATGGCCGCCAGGGGGCTGGGGCTTATTTTCCTCATATATCTATATAGAAAACTTTTAAAAATCTTCTTGTCAGAAACTGCTAGACTGATTTCCATATGATTTTGCAGAAATGTTCCTGTTGTGATCCTCTACCAAGATTGTTCAAGCCATTTGGATTCGTCAAAAAACATGGCCGCCAGGGGGCAGGGCTTATTTTCCCTATATATCTATATAGAAAACTTTAAAAAGCTTGTCAGAAACCAATTGACCGATTTCAGTATTACTTGGCAGAAATGTTTCCTTGGTGACCCTTTACCAAGATTGTTCAAGCCGTCATGATTTGTCAAAAAACATGGCTGCTAGGGGGCGGGGCTTATTTTCCTTGTATATCTTTATAGAAAACTTGAAAAAATCTTCATATCAGAAACCACTGGACCAATTTCAATATAACTTGGCAGACATATTTCCTTGGTGACCCTTTACCAAGATTGTTCAAGCCGTCAGGATTTGTCAAAAAATATGGCTGCTATGGGTGGGGCTTATTTTCCCGATATATCTATATAGAAAAATTAATGATCTTCTTGTCAGAAACCACTGGACCGATTTAAATATAACATTGCAGGAATGTTTCTTATGTATAACCCTCTATCAAGGTTGTTCAAGCCCTCATGATTCGTCAAAAAACATGGCCCCCAAGGGGTGGGGCTTATTTTCCCTATATATTTATATAGAAAACCTTAAAAATTTTCTTGTCAGAAACCACTGGACCGATTTCAATATAGCTTGGCAAAAATGTTTCCTTGGTGACCCTCTACCAAGATTGTTCAAGTAATCGTGATTTGTCAAAGAACATGGCCGCTGCGGGTGGGGCTTATTTTCCCTATATATCTATATAGAAAACTTTAATAATCTTCTCATCAGAAACCACTGGACCGATTTCAATATAACCTGGCAGGAATGTTTCTTTGATGACCCTCTACCAAGGTTGTTCAAGCTGTCAAGATTCATAAAAAAAATATGACCACTGGGGGGGGGGGGGGGGGGGGGGGGGAGGGGGGGGTGGGGGCGGCTTATTTTCCCTATATATCTATATAAAAAACTTTAAAAATCTTCTTGTAAGAAACCGTTGGACCAAGTTCAATGTAACTTGGCAGGAATGTTGCTTTAGTGACCTTCTACCAAGATTGTTCAAGCCTTCATGATACGTCAAAAAACATGGCCCCCAGTGGGGGGGGGGGGGGGGGGGGTGCTTCTTATTTTCCATATATATCTGTATAGAAAACTTTGAAATTCTTCTTGTCAAATCCCCTGACCGATTTCGATGTTGCTTTGGTGACCCTCTACCAAGAATGTTCAAGCAATCCTGATTTGTCAAAAAACATGGTTGCTAGGGGGTGGGGCTGATTTTCCCTATATATCTAGATAGAAAATTTTGAAAATCTTCTTGTCAGAAACCACTGAACTGATTTCAATTTAGCTTGGCAGGAATGTTCCTTTGGTGACACTCTACCAAGTTTTTTCAAGCTGTCATGATTCCTCAAAAAAAAAAAAAAAAAAAAAAAATGGCCGTTAGGGGGTAGGTCTTTATAGCTATATAAAACACTTTAAAAATCTTTTTGTCAGAAACCACTGGACCAATTTCAATATAATTTGGCAGAAATGTTCCTTTGGTGCCCTCTTTCAAGATTTAGTTGCAGGGCTATAAAATTTAGAGCAGTGAACTTGGCTGAAACTTCAACAGTAAGTATGCAAATCTGTTTGCTCAGGTGAGCGATATAAGACCATCATGGTCCTCTTGTTTTACCATAACCTGCATTTCAAGGTCTAATGACTTTGCCATATTTATGTACCCTAGCATTTTGCTCCACTTCTGATTATGTACGTGAGCTACAGTCATCAAACCTGGCATACACTTCCTCCCTACATCAAGTGATACATTAGATAGTATCCGATGAAGCATACTGGTGGCCGATTTGTTAGTACTCCCGACTACGGGTCACGAGGTCCCGGGTTTGAATCCCACTGGAGGTGTAATTCCTCTCATGACTGGACGGTGCCTTTCATGATCACCCTTCCTTCATCTCTATGGCTTAAATAATGTATTTGACCTAATTATCACACTGTGCACTTAGGTTTTCAAAAATCACTAGAAAAAACCTGTAGTAAAATCTCCTAATACAGATACATTTTAAAGAAAGATCCCAGTCAGCATTCTACGTAAATCTATATCGGGCCGTCATCGGCCCGTCAGGGTAGCTGATGGGCCGATGACGGCCTGATGTAGATTTACGTAGAATGCTAGCTGGGATCAGCAGAGAACTTCATGAGGGATGTATTTAATGATACTTATGCAATATTTTTCTGACTTTCTTTATAAAAGCATATGTTGTTGGTACTCATTTAAATTGCCTCGACTTGTAGAGGCAATTTAAATGAGTACCAATAACATGTTTTTATAAAGAAGATAAAAGTACATTGGCTGTAATCTAAGGACTAAAAATTACTTGACTGTGCCCTTATAGGAGCATGTGCGGTAATTAGGTCAAATACGGTAATGCTGAAAGGGACGTAAAACACCATATCATCATCATTCAGTGATTCAATAGGTACCCTATTTACCCTAATTATAGGGGCATATTAACATTTACCACTTTCTGGATAGATTCAACAGAGGACAAATTGTCGATATTTTTCTTACTTTTCCTAGAAAATAGGCTTTGACATTCATGCATTTTGTCTCCTAAGAAAAATATTTCAGAATGTTGTCTGCTGAATTTTTTACCCAGCATACTAAGCATTAACCCATTGTAGACTGAATGAACTCACCCACACTATATATTGGAATAGTCCAGTTTCAATTTTAGGTATGTCAGGCTGAGATTTAGATATTCCTAGAGAAAAATGGCTTAACTGTTTGCAAACAGTGAAGACCCTGATCAGATGCCACGTTCTGCGGCATCTGATCTGGGTCTGCACTGTTTGCCAATTACCTTTTTAGGGGTCTCCCGACTACAATGGGTTAACTCATCACCATACTTGTCATAAAAAATCCATTGCACTACCTGTTGGTGTGTTCAAAAACTCCTGGATTAGTGGCAACTAGTATGGACTCTGAACAGATGCCACATTCTGATCTGGGTCTACTCTGTTTGCCCTCGCCTGTCTGTACCATTACTTAGAAAAAATATGGTAAACAGAAAAGGCTCTGGTCAGACTACACAGATATCCAGGTTGATCTGTTCTTTGATTTCAGCCGCACTGTGTGCTTAGTTTTTCAAAATTACTGGGAAAACTCATTTGTGGTTACCTTTTTGCTTGACTTGATTTAAATATGTCTTCTTTATTTTTTTCAGTCCAAAAAACACAGGCTGCTCCCCCACCAACTCCAGTTATTGAAAGGGCTGCTCCCCCACCAACTCCAGTTATTGAAGAGGTAAGATGACTATTTTATATTATCACATTTTTAAACTGTAATTTGTTTGATTGAAGGTAAGGAGGTAAAAATCTGGGAGGGGGAGGGAAAGTCAGGCCCCGAGGTTATATAACTTTTTTCATGCTCAACTCAGCTGAGCATGAAATTTTATCTGCTAATAAATATGAAAATGCCAACAAGTTGGCATTTTCATATTTATTAGCAGAGAAACTTTCATGCTCAGCTGTATTTAGCAAGAAAGAAATTGCAATTGTTAGTAATTTGAGATTTATTAGCAGGACAAATTTCATGCACAGCTGAGTTGAGCAAGAAAAAAGTTTTATAACCTTGGGGCCAGGATTAATACTCAGGTGTACTTTTTCATGTTGGTTGGAGTCTGGAATAGGAAATGAGGGTTGCGGAAAGGAAAGTACAATGTTAACCCTTGTCCTGTTGAATCCAGATATACCCTGCCTTTGCAAACAGTGTAGATCCAGATTGATTGGCTACTGAAGAAGCCAAATGATCTGGATCTGCACTGTTTGTCATTCAGTATGTGAATTTATATCAACAATCTGGATCAAGAAATCTGATTGGCTGAAAATTGGAAGTGGGCATGGCATCTTAATTTGTTCAGCATGACAAGGGTTAATAAAATGTCATGTGAAAACACATCTTTGGAACATATGCAAGTAATAAAGACCCAGATCAGCCTGCTGTTCTCATTGCTTCAGATGGTAGGAGTATACAGATAGATACTGTATTCGATCTAATTACTGCACTGTGTGCTTAGTTTTTCAAAATTACTGGGAACACTCATTTGTGGTAAAATATGTATCTACCTACTAAGGATACACTATAAAAAAGATCAGAAAAGAACTTATTTGATGATGATTATGTGATTTTTTTCTGATTTTCTTTTTGCCTTTATAAAGAACAACATATGCCTTTATAAAGAACAACATATGCCTTTATAAAGAAGTAAAGAAAAAGTACACTGGCTGTAATCTGAAGACTACGGAATTTCTTGACTGCGCATATAGGGATATGTGCCGTAATTAGATTGAATACGGTAGTTTTCTTACACAGAGGAGTATAGAGATAAGTGGTTTTCTTATTTCTCCTCAAAAATGTATATAGTTGGTACTCATTAGAAATGCCTCAGTGAGTCACTTCTAATGAGTACTCATAGCATATACAATGTATTTTTGTGAAGAAATAAGAAAAACTATCAATATTTTTTAGTGTAAACAGTGCCTTATCTGGAGCTATGAGTTCTGTACTATTTCATAATAGCCTTTGGTATCCAAAGATCTATTGAATATGCAGTATTTTCATAGTGGACAATGAAGACACTCTGGTATTATGGGGTGAATGTGTCAGCTGATATAGGCCAGAAAACTCATTCTTGCATGCTTGTCTTGAAAAGAGGGTAGTAGATGTTGCAAGAATGATCTATGTTCTGAAAACAATCATGTTACTGTTTGGACAATTGCTTGTTTGAACATTTGTATGAAGGAAGATCATTTTTAGCTCACCTGAGCCGAAGGCTCTTGTGAGGTATTAGTATAGCAAGGCTCCGTCCGTCGTCCACACTTTCAAACGACATCTCCTCTGAAGCCACTGGGCCGATTGGGCTTAAATTTTATCTGTAGCACCAAGTTTGTGTTTTTTAGCTCACCTGAGCTCTGCTCAGGATGAGATATTGTGATCACTTTTCGTCCATCAGTCCGTGCGTCCGTCCATCCGTGTGTCCGTCTGTTAACGTTTTCAAACGACTTCTTCTCTGAAGCCGCTGAGCCAATTTTGCTCAAATTTCATATGGAGCCTCCTTAGGGTGGAGGAACGAAAATTTGTAAAATGGTTATGGTCCGTTGACCAAGATGGCCGCCACGCCCATATATAATAAAAACCTTTAAAAATCTTCTTCTCCAGAACCGAGAATGCCTTGGGGCTGAACCTTAGCAGGAATCATTGGAGACGGGAGGTCTACCAAAATTGCTAAAAGAATTGTTGTACGTTGACGTTTGACCTTTTTACGGCAAGGTCAAGTTTGCTTCCCTATGTATTTGTATGGGAAAAACCTTTAAAAATCTTTTTCTCCAAAACCAAGCATGCCTTATGGCTGAATCTCTGCATATATCTTCGGGAACAGGAGGGCTACCAAAATTGCTAAAATAATGGTTGTACATTGACATTTGACCTTTTTACGGTAAGGTCAATTTTCCTTCCTTATGCATTTGTATGGGAAAAATGTTCAGAATTTCAAACAACTCCTCTGGAGCCTCTGGGCCAATTTTGCTCAAATTTCATATGGAGCCTCCTTAGGTAGGGGGAACAAAATATTGCTAAAATGGTCAGGGTTTGTTGACCAAGATGGCCGCCATGCCCATATATGGTAAAAACCTTTAAAAATCTTCTTCTCTAGAACCGAGGATGCTTTGGGGCTGAATGTTTGCATAAATCCTCGGGGACAGGGGGTCTACCAATGTTGCTAAAATAATGGTCATACATTGGCATTTGACCTTTTTACGGCAAGGTCAAGTTTGCTTCCTTATGCATTTGTATGGGAAAAAACATTTAAAAATCTTATTCTCCAAAACGGAGGATGGCTTGTGGCTGAATCTTTGCATATATCATCTGGAACGAGCGGTCTACCAAAATTGCTAAAATAATTGTCATACATTGACATTTAACCTTTTTACGGCGAGGTCAAGTTTGCTTCTGTATGCATTTGTATGGGCCCCATACATTTGTATGGAAAAAATGTTGATAATTTCAAATGGCTTTTCCTCTGATGCCTCCAGGCCAGTGTTGCTCAAATTTCATGCGGAGCCTCCGTGGGCAGGAGAATGAAAGATTGCTAAAATGGGTATGGTCCATTGATCAAAATGGCTGCCATGCCCATATATGGTAAAAACCTTTAAAAATCTTCTTCTCCATAACCAAATAAGCCCTGGGTCCTAATCTTTGCACAAATTATGGGGGACAGGAGATCTACCAAAATTGCTAAAATGATGAGTCTATGTTGACATTTGACCTTTTTACCTCCAAGGTCAAATTTGCTTCCCCATTTGTATGGGCCATATACATTTATATTGAAAGTATCGAAGTGACTTGTAGATCAACAGTAGTTAAAATTGTTCTGATTGGAAATCTAAGATGGCCATCATCTGATTTATATTTATAATATTTCCCTGCCACTGTGCTGTTAACATGTATAAAATCATGATTCTTCAGAAACCACTTAGCCAATTTCCACCAAATTTTACATTGATCCTTCTGTTGAAATGTGATTGATAGTTTATTCAATGATCATGCTCCATTGACTGTCAGGCCCATATATTCTTCTTCAAAACTAAGAACTGCTCAAATGATGATATTTTCATTAGTTGTGATGATAGGATTGGAAAAATGTTGCATAACATCTGCATGTCTGCAGTGGCTATGTCACTCAGGTGAGCGAATCGTGGCCCATGGGCCTCTTGTTATGAAAATCGGCTGTTTAGTTTGGTTGCTATGGCAACCGTATGTTTCTATTGACTTATAATGGGGAAAATGGAAAAATTGCATTAACTGCCAAACAGTTGTAGTTAGTTTGACCAAACTTTTATACAAATGTTCCTGTTAATATTCTTCTAATAGCCATATGCTTTTATGCCACTGCTTATTTTTATTGGTTGCCATGGCAACCAAAATGCAAAAAATAACTAAAAATACATTCAAAAGTCTTCTTTGTCGGAACCACTGGGCCAATTGGGTTCAAATTTTATATGTAACATCCTTGGGCTTAGGAAATGAAAGTTTTTGTTTTTTATTAAAATTGGTTGATTAGTTTGGTTGCTATGGCAACTTAAAGTTTCCATTGACATAATGGAGAAAACTGAAAAATGGCATTTACTGCCAAACATTTGAAGATATTTTGACCAAACTTTTTTAAAAATGTTTCTTTTAATAGCCATTTGCTTTTATGCCATTGCTTATCATTATTGGTTGCCATGGTAACCAAAATGCAAAAAAAAATAACTAAAAATACCTTAAAAAATCTTCTTCTCTGGAACCACTGGTCCGATTGGGCTCAAATTTTACATGTAGCAAATTAGTTTGTTTTTTTATGAAAATTGGCCTGTTAGTTTGGTTGCTATGGCAACAAAGTTTCCATTGACTTTTTAATGGAGAAAACCGAAAAATGGCATTTACTGTTAAACAGTTGAAGATATTTTGATCAAAACTTTATAGAAATGTTCATTTATTTATGAAAACCAGCTTATTGGTTAAGTTGCTTTGGTCTACTTTCACTTTCCATGTACTCATAATGGGGAAAATTGAAAAATTTCAATTAGTGACTAACCGTTGCAGATATTTTGACAAGCAAAACGATCCTGTCTTCCACAACCACTGAAGGAATTCATACCAAATTTTGTATAAAAACTGAGGAAACTATGATCATCATACTTGGGGTTACAAATGTCCCGACTGCAGGCTATGGACTTGGGCAAAAATGCAAGTTGTGAGGAATGATCAAATACACAAATTTTTATGAAAAACATGTTCAAGGGCATGTATGCTCCTCGCCTAAGCCATATACATGTGGAAAAAACCATGCTTTCAGATAAAACCTCCTCTAATACCACTAGTACTGGGCCCTTTCGGTCCGTATTTCATATTTAACATGGTGGCAAAAGGGAACAACAAGTTAAGTGTTTTTTATGCAAATCCATAGCTCAGAATGGCTGCCATGGCAAAAAATAGACTTTAAGCAAAAAATCTTCTTCCAATCAGCTGAACCCATGGCTAAAAATAGACTACACAAAAAAAAAACTTCTCCCAATTAGGACCAAATTTGGCATGAAGTACTGGGGAATTACCTTTCATTTTTTTTTTTCCATCATCAATTTCTAACAATTCTCCATTAGCACAATTGGCAGGTGAGCGAATTGTGGCCCTTGGGCCTCTTGTTGTTTTCTGGTATTGTAAGATTTTAATAATACATAAAAAAAAAATTTAATTCATAGCAATTGGTGGGCAAATGTCTTGGTACCAGGTTGGAAATTTGATTTAGCATCTGATTGGATTTGAATTTACAAAAGATATCTTCTTGTGAATAAAATGTCTCCAAAGTTTGCTTTTATTTATTTGTGAATGAGCGGCAACACACGAAAATGTGTCTCATAACATGTGCTAAGGAAAGACTTGGATGAGTCCGCACATTTGTACAATCTGAGCTGTCATCACCAGGTGTTTTATGGCTAGCCAGGGAGTGAAGAATCACATGTACAATTGACTCTCATTATCTCCACCTCGCTTATCTTGAATAACCGCTTATCTCGAAGTGAAAATGTGGTCCCTGCCTAAACATGAAAATCTAACAACAGGTAAAAAAATATTGTGGAAAAGAGGAGGAATTGCTCCTCTTTCCCACAATATTTTCAATATATCTCTTAACTTCAAGAGTCCAAAAGCATATATATTTGTAAAATGTGGTTGTTTGAATTATTTTTTCCTCAATTCTGCAAATCTGATGTGTCCAGGTACGGATATCTCGAAGTATTTCAGAGAGTCCCTCGGAATTCGAGATAATGAGAGTCGGCTGTAGTTGGAAAGGGTGAGGGTTGGATAGCTATAAATTTACTAGGTTTAAGCCCCCCAACAGTTTTACTGTTGACTATTCCTAGTCAGTTCTTACTTGTTTTTTGTTCTCTTTACATTTGATTTGTTGCCATTAAAGTGCAGTTTTTCATGTTTTTTTGAGTGGAGAGCTATACTCCGTATTTGTGACCTTTCCTGGATGTCTTCAAATTTAATTTTAGAAAAATTTTATTTTACAATAGAATGTTTAGTTAATCATTATTGTACCATTGACAGACAAACTACCATTCAGTCAAGCTATGCTGTAGAACAGTACTTGATTATGCTTTTCATTTATCCATTTGCAGCAGTCTGTGGAGCCAGTTGTCTTTCAAGCTCAAGAGCCTGTGCATTATGACAACAGGACCTCTTTAGTGGAGCAGGAAGGTCCCCACCACACCAGGAACAGATGGTTATTGAGCTGGAACCAGGCCATGTACAATATGCTGTAGTGCAGAAAAGGCCAAGGGACAGGGAACCAGAAGTGGTGAGAGTACCAACACCCGAACCAGCAGATCAGGAGGAGCAGATTATTGTGTGTCAGTTCCGTGATGAACCTTCTGGAGATATTTACCAGCCGAAAGCAGAGGAGGAGTTTAGAATTGTAACTGAACCCATGTAAATTACAGTGAAGAAAAAAACAGGAAATTTGAAAATGGTTAATGCTTAAAGACACATTTTGGATTGCATAACACCCTAATGACTCTAAGGAGATTAAGATAAGAAATTCTTGGTGACTTTGGCCCCCCTTACAAGTAGGGGCCTGATAAGGGGAAATTAGATTTTATATCAGCAAAGTTTATGATGAAGACAGAGAAATAGATAAGGTGTGTAATTTGGTAATTTGATGTTATTTTCTGTTTATTCATTAAAATATACCTGGTTTTTATTCATTAGAATTGCCTCTCCCAGGCAGTTCTAATGAAACCCACAACATATTTTATTTAGAAATACAGATATTTATGCCTATGGTAAATGTCCTAAAATTTCGAACAAAATTAAATAATTTCAGTTCTTGCTGTTCGAAATTTTAGAAAGTATAATTTGCTAAAAAATTTACTGTTCGAAATTTTAGGACAGATTCATTTACAGCCAAAATTGACCTGGCTATCAGAAGCTTTCGGACACCCGAAACGACAAAAAGGACCTACACGACGAAAGGGTTTTCCTATTTGCTATGTGTGATTGGTAAATTGAATGTGAAATTGTATGAACTAATAAATATAAATTACCACACTTATTATACCCCTGACATACAAAGTATGTGGGGGTATATAGTTTTTGCTTTTCCGTTTGTCCGTTCATTCGTACGTACGCTCGTTCGTTCGTTCGTTCGTCTTTCCGTCACAGGGTCAAAGTTTTTGCGTTATAAACTTTGACCTCATATTTTGAAGACTCTTCAATGGATTTCATTCATATTTGGCCTGATGGTAGATATAGGTCTAAAGTTTTTATCAGCACCATCCCCACCCCGGGGGTGACCTTGGGGCCCCAATTTTCATTAAAAAATCAATTATTTTTGTGTTTAAGTTTATATAGCTATATCATCAACACCTTTGAGGAATTTCATTTATATTTGACATGTAGGTAGATATAGGCCTAGAGTCTTACTCAGCATGATCCCCACCCTGGGTCAAGGTCAAGGTCACAGACTTAGAAATTTCATATAAAAGTAAAAAATTTTGTGTTTAAGTTTATAAAGCCATATCATCAAGACCTTTTGTTGATTTCATTATCCCCTAATTGAAAGGTTGAGGGGATATAGCTATCAGCAAGAAATCTGTTCGTCTTGTCCGTCCGTCCGTAAAAGCATTATTTATTCATACTTTATTCTTGTCTTAGGGTCAAAGTTTTTACGTTAAAGTTTATATAAGACCTTATATTATGAAGACCCTTCGATGGATTTCATTCATATTTGGCCTGATGGTAGATATAGATCTAAAGTTTTTATCAGCACCATCCTCACCCCAGGGGTCACCTTGGGGTAAAGGTCATGGACTTAGAATTTTCATAAAAAAAGTCATTTTTTTTTGTGTCTAAGTTTATATAGCTATATATCAACAGCTTTGAGAGGAATTTCAGTTATATTTGACGGTAGATATAGGTCTAAAATTTTATCAGCACCAACCCTACCCTGGGGGATTACCTTGGGGTCAAGGTCATGGACTTAGAATTTTCATAAAAAGTCAAAATTTTTGTGTTTAAGTTTGTATAGCTATACCATCAAGACCCTGTGAGGAATTTCATTTATATTATACATGTTGGTTGATATAGGTCTAGAGTTTTACTCAGCATGATCCCTATCCCGGGTTATGACCTTGAGGTCAAGGTCACAGTCTTAGAATTTTCATATAAATATAAAAGTAAAAATATTTGCATCTAAGTTTATATAGCTATATCATTAAGACCTTTTGATGAATTTAGTCATCCTCCTATCGATAGGTTTAGGGGCAGGGCTCAGGAAAACCGGAAAAATAGTCGGTCTGGACCGAAATTAAGAATTCTGGACCAATTTCAAACACCCCAAAACGCTAATAAATCAGTCCAACAGGTTTGTGCCTTGAACCCCATTTTTCCCCAACCAACCAATTTTCACGAATCAATGATGTCTAAAAAATCACAAACGGTCAAGTCTTCCCAAACTGACAACGTCCGCGCACCTTTTAAATGCGATATTATGGTAGTTAAAAGGCTCTAAACGGTCATTTGACATGTATATTGGAGAGACAGCTGAATAACGGCAACCTACCGCAGCACAAATTAATTACGTCATTATCCAAACATTGTCAAAAAATCAACACTTCACTGACCTTTGTGCGGTAAACAAGCGATTAACACGAATCATCTGATAATTAATCCGTTTGTGTGACACGTGTGAATACACTTGAGACTGCAAAACATCCAGGTGCAGTCGGCGTGTCCAAAAGATCAAAGGTCGCTTTACTGAGTGATAAAAGAATGCACCGCTTGAACGCACCCGTTTTCTTCCTCCTATTTTTTGTTTTGATCAACACGGTTTGTCGGTCCCAGATTCGATAAATGAATTCCCAAACCGTCCTGATCAGATGTTGCATACAACGGCGTCTGATCTGGGTATTATTGATTGCTTCTTTTTTTTTTTTTTTTTTTTTTTTTTGTTGTTGATTGCCGTAACACGCGAGTATAATTCAAGGTAGATTGCACGGTAAAAATAAGTAATGCACCACTTGCGCTAGACAAGATTGGTCAGTGCTTAAAATTTAAGCAGTGTCTGATCAAATCTTGAAACACTGAAAACTGCAAAACCGCCCGTGGCGCAGGCCTTTTTTTATTAGATCTAATTAGGTCCATGAAAGTCGTTTCGTTCCGTCTCTCCTAGGGGTGGTTGGGTGGTGCGAAGGTGTCCTTTATCTTACGTCACCGGGGCGCCCAACTGATATTGGCTTACAGCTGGGCAAGGCCTGCTATCCTTGTAGCAGGTAAGGGTAGAGGGGGATGTTTTTATTTCTTCTGTTTCTTCACTCATTCCTGTTCCTCTTTCTTCCCTGCCCCTCTCTTTCATCTCCTCTACTATCTCTTCTATCTTTTTTCTCCCTTTCTCTGGGAGACGACACAAAATGACCCACAAGGGTTGACGTGTCGTTAAACCCCAACTCAATCAAAAAAAAAAATCCGTCTCTCCTGTTTCCCGCCATCTTCGCGCTTATACAAGACGGGAATCAGTTCTTTATAAATAGTTTAGGAAAACCCTGCGGAGGTGGAAATAACAACAAAACCGTTTTTCTTTTTTTTTCTTTTTCTTTTTTTTTTTTTTTCCTTTCTTTTTACAAACCTGACTGTATTTATTGATGACGCCAGCTTTGATCATGCTCGTTATACCCGGACTTCCGTCATATAACGGAGTTGAGGTGTATTATTTAAAAGGAGTTATAGGACTGCCAATTGTCATTAGTTTTCGTGACAGGTGATATATACATATTTTTTTTTTTTTTTTTTTTTTTTTTTTTTTTGGAAATGGGTTCATTGATGACGTCATCGTCATCGGCTGGACCGATTCAGATTTCAAAATTTCCAGAGCCCTGTTTAGGGGATATAGCTATCAGCATGGAATCCATCTGTCCATCCATCCATCTGTCTGTCCATAAACACATTATTGTGCACCCTTAACTCCTAACTACCCTTTGAGCTATTTTCATGAAACTCTGTCAGGTTGTAGAGGGCATTTGGTTGGGGTGTTGGGTACAAGAATGACATCTCTAACTGACTTGGTTCATGAGTTGTCTCCCCTTGTCTCCAGAAATTGTAAACATTTTGTGCGAACCATATTTTTAAAACACGTTAAGATATTTTCATGATACTACTACACCAGTATGTAGAGGACATTGAGCAGGCATATCACATTCAAGAATGACACTTTAACTGACTCCTTTCTGCATTTTCTCCCTTGGTTATTTAAATCTTGTGTGGGCAATAACTCTAAAAATTCTTTAAGATATTTTTGTGATACCTTACAGATATGTAGAGGACATTCAGTAGGCAGGTCACCTTAAAATTTTCATTAAACTTATATAGCTATATTATGAAGACCCTTTTGTTGGTTTCATTAATATTAAGCATGATGGTATATATAGGTCTAAAGTTTTTCTCGGCACCGTCCCCAAGCTGGAGCATGGTTTTTAAGTCAATGTCACAGACTTTTCAAACAAATGTCATTTTTACTTATATCACAAAGACTGATTGATTTCACTGGTATATGGTGATAGTTATAGGGCTAAAGTTTTATTTCGCTCAAACTGCATGTGTGCCTGACTTTTGAGATCAAGGGCTTCACATTTTGTGTGATTGAATTCTTTCAATGTTATAACATATAGCATACAACTGCCATCTCCAGACTCAAAGCTACATACTTTGTGCTCTTTAAAAAGTGGCGGTAGCACTGGTCGGGGGTGTACATGCCCCACTGGGCACTTTGTCCAGTGTTTGTTTTCAATTCCGTCCGATTAATTCTATGTCGAATAACAAAACAATTAATTATCCAGTACACTAATTAATCGCCAGATCCATTTGTTCAGCACTCCTGGAATGTGCCACTTCCTTAAAATGGGCTGGCTTAGTCCACTGTCTTCTTACGTAACAACTCTCTTCACTTTACCGCACTGAGATACACAAGCTGACCAAAAATACTTCAAAAGGTTACCGCACGTTTGTTCTTGTTTTGAGCCACTACAGAAACACAAAAGTCCCTTTCCTCAAAGGTGAAGTGTACGGAGTTTAAATGTGAAAAGCGCAGACTGATTAGAATTTCGGGCGTTTTGAAGCACAGTATTCACACTGCTTGCTGACATAATGCATTCTGTTGGCGATATGCGTATACCCAGATCAGACCGCCCCGATACTTAGACTTCACGGATGCGCATGTTGATCTTGTCTATGTTGGTCTCAAATGTCATAAGGTTGTTTCTATTGGAAAGGACTCATACATAAATGAACAGTGCGGACAACCAGATCTAAATGCAGCCTGATCAAGATCAAAGATTTTAGCTCTACACCAAACTGAACTACGTATGCCAAACCTGTGAACTGCCATTGTCGTTTTTAGCAATATTTCTTTCTTAAAAAAAAATGTATTGTCGTTTAAAATTCGGTAACAAAATTTATTGCAAGAATTATCTGTCATCAATAGTAATCCTTTCATTAGATCCCTGTTCAGGTGAAAATGTTCCTTTGTGTATATGTATAAGTCAGATCAGAATGCGAGACGCAGTCAATTCGCTGATTAGGTCATTGGTATAAAACACTGTAATACATGAATCGCAGTCTCCAGCAAGTGCACAGACTGATCACATTTGTAACAAATAATTAGGTTCATTTTGGCTTGCTGTGACCTATCATCTCTGTTGGGACCATTACCTGTTCATATAGGATGCACTGAGCATCATGACAATCACGCTGTCAGACAGGAAATATTTTGCTGGAGGCATTAATCCCCTCGACAAGAACGTTTTCGGCATGCTTATTGAAACCTTTGGCACGCAAAACTTAAATCTTTGCGGCAGATATTATCGAAGGACACAGTGTACAGACAAGCAGGAATGACCCAAATCAGAATGCGCGGATGCACATACTAATTTACAATTTCGCGTGTAGCTCTTTCTTACTATCACATGTGCATCACGCTTTGCAGAAATGATTAGATCAACTTTGGAATTCTGGTATAGCAGTCACACGACTTACCCAAATACCGGAATACTACCAAAATACCGGAATACCCGTGAAAAATACAGGAATACCTGTGAAGACACCAATACTGGCTTTAATTAAGAAACGAATATACTCGGAGGATGATCTTGAAAAGCCCAGAAGCCAGTTCCCCTATTCCCCCAAATTAATTTCATTCCCTTGTTCTCTGCGGCGTCTGATCTGGGTCTACGCTGTTTGCATAGGCCCATCTGTTCCAATATTTAGGTTTTTTAAATTTTTAATACATGACAGTTTCGTATGCATTTCTGATGAGAAAAGGCTCTATAAAATAAGTTTGTTTTTCTCCCGAAGAGGTTTCCGCCACGATTTCACGTGACGTACCACTACGAGCATGTGCTTTCTTAATGCGGGGCAAGGGAAATGTTGCTTTGTGACTGTTCATTTTCTGGGTATTTTAATAATTACAATGTTCTCAGTATATACATAATGTAAAAGAATAACAGTACTTATATTTATTTATACCCTGCTAAATGCGGAGTAAGGTCCTCACTCTTTAGGTTTTACTGTTTAAAGGGAGCTAATTGCATATGCCTTGATGATGAATTTTACGAGTCCAACCCAGCATTTTTTTATGAATCCCGAGTCGGATCCAGGATGATTTCTGAAGGGATTCAATTTGATCGAATTTCCGTACTTACTCTGCGTATTCGGACAGACAGGCCTGAGCAAACAGTGTAGACCCAGATCAGACGCCACAGAACTCGTGTAAAACCTTCACTGAAACGGTGATGTATTTAACCAAAGATTTGTAATCTCTCCAAGAACGGGAGTTTACATGCCTGTTTGTTACCACAAACGGCAAAATCTGACTGCCCTTGCATCCGAAGCTGATCTCAGTCGTCACTGGTCACACGTCTTATTACCCTAAAAGTGTTTTCCAAATTTCCATGTTCCCTGTTCCCCCTAACTAGTTTCATTCCCTCTTTCTCTGTAGTGTCTGATGTGAGTCTACAGTTTGCATAGGCCTATCTGTCCCAATACTTAGGTTGTATTAAAACCTGCCAGTTTCATATGCATTTCTGACGAAAAAATGCTCTATAATTAAATGAACATAAGTATGTGTTTTCCCTCTAAGTGGTTTCCGCCACGATTTCTTGTGACGTTACAGTTTGAGCACGCGGTTTCTTCATGCGGGGAAAGGGAATGTGACTGTTGCATTTTCTGTATTTTCACATATATTTTTGTAACCTATACTGGAAATGAGACTGTCCCAGAATTGCGTGTCGTCGTCCGGTGGCGTATCTGAGCAGACCCATGAAAATCTACGTAGGTTTAGCAATTAGACATACTAAGTAGTGGTGAGATACACAAACAAACAGCAAATAGTGAGATTGTACAGCACGGATCCATAGATTATCCCGACCTTCGTTTCTCAACCGGAATATTTATCATGTCTGCCACAAGGTAACAACAGTTCTAGATCGCCTGTGCATAATCTAACCCTTATCACGTGGACATCCACATGACTGTCGCGTGGAAATGGCTAACTTTGTGATGGAAGTCTCTTTTTTTTTCTTTTTTGTTTATTTTTTGTGAAATTTCAATCAGTATCTCCTGGGCTTGTATAAAATTACAATATGGTTCCCATGCTATTTATGTACATAAAATTCGTTATGACACTGCTGTGTGCATTTACGTTTTGCGGTGGCTTTCAACACTACTACTATAGTTCCCGGTTCTGTACGAAAAAAAAAAAAAACGTTACCGAAATTAGAATGTGCCGATAAAAAATTACTTGAAGAAAGCTGTGTTCAAAATTTTAGAAATCCCCTTTTTGCAAAACTGCTACTGTTCGAGATTTTAGGACATTTCCAGAAATTATTTTGGGCAAAAATATTAGGTGTTTGAAATTTTAGAGTGTTCGAAATTTTAGGACATTTACCATATATGCTAATTTATCACCAAGTGCCCTCTTTATCTGTTTCTTTGGATCAAATACAGAAAATTAGGAAGATAGATAGTATTTTATTTAGTTATTTATGTATTTATTGAAAAAGAGAAGCTTTTTGGCATAAAATACACATTCTAAACTGTCTAAGAACTTTTTGACATATTCCATAATGTATTGTTTTACTTAAATGGAAATGGAATAATTGTGCAGTGTTCTTATTTACTTTAGAAAATAAATAAATAAATAAATATTTTCAATTTTATATTTCTTTTTCAGTTTATTTGTACTTTTTTCACAATGCAATGTATTTAGGAAAAAAAGAAACTATCAAAAATAAATAAATAAAAAAATAAAGTGATACAATACAAATCAACAAATTAAATGGAAAATTTGCAAATGAATTTATTTGGTTATTTGTTTCTAAATTAACATGTTGAATACTGCTCAGTTTTATGAATTAACCTTATAGGGCCCCACCTATGGAGACTTACAGCCTTATAATGACTACATAATCACTTAGATAAGATAAGCCTTTGATGTGGGCTCTATTATCAGGACTGTATATTGGGGGTGATCATGAAGGGGGTGTCTAGCCAAAGAAGGAAAAAAATGTGTCTTTAAGGTGCCATTCAGAATTGTAGTAGATCATGTTCTAAAATTATTTTGTTTTTTATTTTTCCAAGAAAATAAAAGGCTTGACATTTCATGTGAATGGTCTGGAAATATTTAAAAACAAAAAAGAAAGGGTACTTTAGAATTTTGTGTTGTGACTGGCACTTAAAGGGTTAATCTCATGAAATGCCAGTTGGAGCCACCCATTACGAAAACACGCCTATTCAAATATACTGAAAATTTTACCACGAAGAAATGAAAATTTTCAGATAAAAAATTCTGATATTTTTCATATGTCTGCTCAAAACATAGATTGTGGGTTCTCGTTAGAACCGCCTCACTGAGGCAGTTCTAACGAGTACCCACAATCTATGGCTTTGAGCAGAAATAAGAAAAATAATGTATACCCCTGTAAACCCCAGTTTTACTATATAAAAGTGGGGTTTAAGGGGGTCAAAATTATATAGGTATGTTTTCGTGATGCTGAGAAAATGGTCTTATTCATATATGCAGACAGGGAATGCCAGATGGCCTTCATGTTATAGATAAACCATGGTTATTGTTGAGGTTTTGGGTATACTGTAAATTATACCATAGTTTGGTGGCCTTTCACTGTCTGACCCCAAACGAGGCGGAGCCGAGTTTGGGTCAGACAGTGAAAGGTCACCAAATTATGATATAAGTCTTAGTTATACCATGGTTCGTGCGCATGTATGATGCGATAATGCACGAGCCTGAGCGAGTGCATTATCGCATGTACATGCGCACAACCATGGTATAACTGACTTATCACATTTGCATGCATGTAAACCATCTACATCGTGAGATATTTCATGCTGAAGTTGGGAAATTAGGCCAATATGTGATAATATCTACTTATCGAATCATTGCATACTAGAGAATATGTAGATGTATGTAGAAGGCCATGATCAAACTGCATGGAATGTGCAAGGTATCAGAGTCTTCACTGGGTGCACATGTCATATGGTTCATTTTCTCATATTGTGGCTCATATGATGATGATTACACATTCTGATGTCTGGAAAGAATAGTTTAAATATATCTTGTCAAAAAGATATCTTTCTTGGAAATAAAAGAAAATTAAAGAAAAGTATAGCCCCAGATATTAGGTGTATCAGGAATATTTTCTTGTTTATTCACAAAAGCATATGTTGTAGGTACTCATTAGAAGCACCTCACTGAGGTGCTTTTTATGAGTACCCACAATATGTGCTTTCATACAGAAATAAGAAAAATATTAACAACTTTTTGTTAAAAAAAAGGACCATATCTGGAGTTATGGGAAAGGGGTATCAGTTCTTGAAATACTGATATTCTGTTTCTGTTGATGTAAATAGTTTCCTCTGCTATAGGGAGCACCACTCGTTGAGTGTAGATAAGATGGTAAATTTTATTTTTCTCTAAAAGACTACTAAAACATATATACAAATAGTCAGATGATGTAGACAGCCATTATTCCCCTAACTGCTGAAGATAGAGCTTTCTTGTATGTATTTTGTATAAACAATCCCTTCCAATTTCTTCAAGGCAACTTTCAACCTTCTTTAAGTCAGAAACCAGTTGAGAAGCATATTCTACACACACAATAGTTTTAACAGTCACTGTCCAGTCTTTGAAGCAATTTCTCAAATATCTGTTCCAGAACATCCTACAACCACACTTTTAAGCTGCTGCACCATAAATGTGCTAATAGCGAAGAAAGCAGGGCAATGAGACAGCAGATGAAATATATCCTCATTCTCTATACGACAATGGAAACAAACTGCATCAACTGTCCTCTTGCTAAATGTTAACTTCATGTGTGGGATCAGGCCACCAGGTCTGTTATCAATCTGTGTGCCATATTGTTGGGGAGTTAAGAAGTTGAGCAGCCTGACATTACTTAATTGTTCATGAAGGTCAAGTGAGTAGCCCCAAGAAAAAAGCCAAATATTTTTATAATTTTTTATGTTATAAACAGCCTTATTCTTATGTTTTGTGTAAATACAAAATTTTACAAAGCAATAAAAAGACATTTTTATATGAGATCATTTGCTTGTCATATTGTGTCCCTGTTAAACCGTTTCCTTGTCATATTGTGTCCCTGTTAAACCCATTTTCGATGGGACCCCCACCCCCCCCACCCCCGCAAAAGGATAATTGGCAAACAGTGTAGACCCAGATCAGACATCACAGAATCTGGCATCTGATTGGGGTCTACACTGTTTGCATGAAAACCAGGAATTTCTATAAAACATGGCAGTAATAAAAACTAACCAGACACTCTGCTATTGGAAATAGATGGGTCCAAAAAGTTGTGGTAGAAAGGTCCAATCAACGTAAATGGGTTCAGATACATAGATTCACCTGGAAGATTTTGCTGCTGTTTTACAGACTACTACTTACACTGTTTCAAAAAATGGGGGCTACTCATCAAGGAAAGAATTTGCTCCCTCCTTAAGAATAGCCGCCCCCCATGAGAAGGGAGGCAAATATTACCATACAAGACTTATTTCCCTTGGAGTTGTATCCCTTGTCCTTAAGTTCTCAGGGCTGCCAAATTGTTGAGATCCAATGCACTCATACTGGAGTAAATCATGGCTATTCAGCCATATCTGTATATTTGTATCTAGATGTCAATGTGCCTGTGAGTCTCCATTTCAGACCGATGGATCCTGGTCAAACTGCTCCTGGTTGTCGCAATATAAAGGGTAAAATAGGGTAGAATCATTTTGTAAAGTTTTCCAGGCATCAGCATTCATCTATAGCTCCACATAAGCCACTTTTTTGCATCCAAAAAATACTCATATTTTTCATGTGTCTCTATGAAAACATGTTATAGGTACTCATTAGAAGCACGTCAATGTGGCATTTCTAATTAGTACCCATAACATGGTTTCATGGAGAATTAAGAAAAATGTTTTTGGATACCCTCTTATCTGGAGCTTTGAGCTGTATGGGCTTCACCATTACGAAAACACGCCTATTCAAATATATAGAAAATTTCACCTCCAAAAACTGAAAATTTTCAGGTAAAAAAACTCTGATTTTTTTCAGATTTCTGCTCAAAACATAGATTGTGGGTACTCTTTAGAACCGCCTTGATGAGGTGATTCTAACAAATGCCCACAATCCATGTTTTGAGCAAAAATAAGAAAAAATAATGTAAACCCCAGTTTTACTATATAAAAGTGGAGTTTAAGGGAGTCAAAATTATATAGGCATGTTTTCATGATGACATATAGTCTATTTGAAACTGAGCAATAATGTCCACCAACACTGAAAATTAGGCTGACATTGTTTTGAGGACTGCTTCCCTCTACCATCAGCTTAACCCATTTAAGTTGGGAGACCAACAAAAGGGTAACTGGCAAACACTGCAGACCCAGATCAGATACCGCAAAATGTGGTGTCTGATCAGGATCTACACTTTTTGCATTAAATACAGGAGTTATTATAAAACATAGTAATAATAAAAACTTACCAGACACCCTGCTGTTGGAAATAGCCTGATCCAAAGAGTTGTGGTAGAAGAGTCCATTTGACATAAACGGGTTAATCCTGTCAAGTTTCTGAAATTAACTCTTCCATCTTTGATTGAACACACCCAATATTGCAAGCAGTAGTTTCCATAAAAAAAGTCAAAACTAGATTATGAAGTGAGCATATGCTCACTAATACCCCCGGCCATGGCCATCAGTATAGCCAGACCAACAAAGGGAAATAACTCTAAGGGACCTGGCTCCATGGCCCTTAATTTCTTTCCCACAATACAACTAGTTATACTTGTCATGTGCACAAAATTTCAAGTTTCTAGGTAAAGTAGTTCCTGAGATATCCTTGACACAAATGCCATGGCCATCAGAATAGCCAGAAAAACAAAGGGAAATAACTCTAAGGGACCTGGCCCCATGGCCCTTATTTTCTTTCCCACAATACAACTAGTCATACTTGTCATGTGTACAAAATTTCAAGTTTCTAGGTAAAGTAGTTCCTGAGATATCATTGACACAAATAAATGCATATCAAAATAATGAAATATAACAAAGGGATATAACTCTAATAAACCTGACCCTGAAGCCCCAATTTTCATATCACACGTGTAGTGCATAAAGGTGTATGTGTAAAATAAATTTTATTAAAATCTGAAAACGGGTTTAGAAATTAAGAAAAATACATAATTTAATAGCAAGAACAACAAAGGGAAATAACTCTAAGGGACCTGGCCCCATGGCCCTTATTTTCTTTCCCACAATACAACTAGTCATACTTGTCATGTGTACAAAATTTCAAGTTTCTAGGTAAAGTAGTTCGTGAGATATCTTCGACACAAAATTGACACAAAATAAATGCATATCAAAATAACGAAATATGAAAAGGGATATAACTCTAATAAACCTGGCCCTGAAGCCCCTGTTTTCATATCACATGTGTAGTGCATAAAGGTGTATGAGTAAAATAAATTTCATTAAAATCTGAAAACTGGTATAGAAATTATTAAGAAAAATACAAAATTTAATAGCAAGAATAACAATGGGAAATAACTCTAAGGGACCTGGCCCCATGGCCCTTATTTTCTTTCCCACAATACAACTAGTCATACTTGTCATGTGCACAAAATTTCAAGTTTCTAGGTAAAGTAATTCCTGAGATATCTTTGACACAAAAATTGACACAAGATAAATGCATATCAAAATAACGAAATATAAAAAAGGGATATAACTCTAATAAACCTGGCCCTGAAGCCCCTGTTTTCATATCACGTGTAGTGCATATAGATGTATGTGTAAAATAAATTTCATTAAAATCTGAAAACCGGTATAGAAATTATTAAGAAAAATACAAAATTTAATAGCAAGAACAACAAATGGAAATAACTCTAAGGGACCTGGCCCCATGGCCCTTATTTTCTTTCCCACATTACAACTAGTCATACTTGTCATGTGTACAAAATTTCAAGTTTCTAGGTAAAGTAGTTCCTGAGATATCTTTGACACAAAATAAATGTTAACAGACTGACTGACAGACAGACGCACAGAATAGACAAAAACTATATCCCCATTGCATTCTTCGTATGCCGGGGGTATAAACAGAATAACAACCCATGTAGATACAGATAAAACAGTTGTATATAAGCAGTCCCATCTGGTTCTACCATAATGATCCAAAGTATTGGGTCAGACAGGCTTGAGTAAACAGTGCAGACCCTTATCAGATGCTACACTGTTTGCCTCTCTGTTCAGTAGTTTTAAACACCTCAACAGTTAGTAAAATGAACTTATTCAAATTTTAGGATGTCACCATTTCAAACCACATCATCACATTGTCAAATGGGCTTGTTCAGAATTCAGGATAAGTCTGGTAACGAGATATGGTCAAACTAAAAGCTTTGGATCTAACTGCCTCTCTTTTCTAAGGGAAACCTCTCTAAAAACATTTTCAGTTCCTGATTAAAGTTTCAACTGACCTATACGTATTGTTCGTCTGTCATTACTGACAATGACCAATCCTAATCAGCTGTGTGATGTGTTATTATTTGTGTGTTCTAAGATGGCTGATGAGACCAATCTTGGCTCTAAACTGCCTGTTGCAGATAAAACATGAGAGGTCTGAGGAAGAAAGTGCCGTTGGTGATGCTTTAGCTCTGGCTTTCCGCTGTGCACGTTTCTGCTGACCTATAGTCATAGTGCATAGGTCCAGATAACACTACGAAAACATGCCTATTCAAATATAAATTGAAAATCTCACCTCCAAAAACTGAAAATTTTCAGATAAATCTCTGATATTTTTTCACATTTCTGCTCAAAACATAGATTGTGGGTACTCGTTAGCACCGCCTCAGCGAGGCGGTTCTAACGAGTACCCACAATCTATGTTTTTGAGAAGAAATAAGAAAAATAATGTATACCCCTGTAAACCCCAGTTTTACTATATAAAAGTGGGGCTTAAGGGGGTCAAAATTATATAGGTATGTTTTCGTGATAAGAGTGGGTATCAACATTATACTTTTTTTATTTCTCCATGAAGACATATGTTGTGGGTACTCATTAGAGGCCACTTGGCAAGGCACTTCTAATGAGTACCACAAGATATGTTTTCATGGAAAAATAAGAAAAACATCAGTACTCTTTGGTTGAAAAAAAAAAAAAAGCCTTATCTGGAGCTATGGTAATAATGCCATTCAATACTGTTAATTCAAGCAGGACAGACAGACAGATGATATATATATATATATATATATATATATATATATATATATATATATATATATATATATATATATATATTGATACAGTAAAACAAAATAATGATTTATTTGATTTAAAAATTACAGATGGCAACTTTGCTTTTTGTTTTCAGAAAGCTGTCCATTGATTGGGACCATACTCCACAGCACCAGCTGTCAAATGTATAGAAAAAGAATATTAACATAGAAAAAATATGCTATTCAGTTCATAATTGGTGGTTTTAACCCTTGTCCTGCTGATCCCGGATATGCCCTGTCTTTGCAAACAGTGTAGACCTGTACTGTTTGCCACTCAGTATTTGAATTTGTATCAACAACCTGGATCAAGCAAACTGATAGCTGAAAATTAGAAGTCTGCCTGGCATCTTGATTTATTCAGCATGACAAGGGTTAATGGTAACTGATACACTTTCAAGGGAAACAATTCCATCAAAATTACATTTGCTCCCTTCTGAAAAGAGATCTACTCTAAAAAGAAAGAATTTGCTCTCCCTCTGGAGCATATTCTTTCCAAATTCTCCCTAGGAGCAAATTCTTTCCTCTTAGAATAGAGCCCTTTTCAGAAGAGAATGAGTTTGCAGCAAAGCAAACAGGGAGTTACAAAAACTGTCTCCCTTGTCAACAAAGGCAGAAAATTTATCAAGTTTATTAATTCCCCATTTCCCCAAAATATGCAGCTTTTTCTATAAAATCTAATCAATTAAATTAAGCCTAAGTATTTGGATAGATAGGCCTGAGCAAACAGTGTGACCTCACACTAAATGCTACAGAATGCAATGTCCAATCAGAGTATATGTTCTTTGCCATTCATCTAACAGTTTTTAGATGTATCAATAGATAGTAAGATGGGCTTGTTCAAATTTTAGGACAAGTATGGTATAAGGCAAATGTGTTTGAATATTTAGGGTAAATGTGGGAGCTAAAGGTACATGCAATATTCTAAACACATCAACAGGTATGGAACAGACGTTTACCTTTTACAAATTATAGGACAAGTATGATAATGAGTTAAGGTGTCCCAATATTTAGAGTATATACAGAGACCAGTGTTTTAGACAAAAAAAAAAGACCCCCCCCCCCAAAAAAAAGCAACTAATATCTAATATCCACCACTACTTTAATCAGCTGTAAAGCTAGTCTCGGTGATGTATCCCAGCAAGTTTGATGAAAATCTAACTGTTTCAGATAGTGTGCACACACGAAACCATACAAAAATTTTACATTGTTTGTCCTGTGCTGACCTTGAAAATGAGATCAAGGTCACCATTATCTAATCAGTTCTAGAGTTTGTCCTAGTGATGTATCACTGTAAGTTTGAAAATCTGTCAACCCATTCAAAAGATATCCTGCGAGCAAGAAACTGTCACGCTGAGGCTAACACAGTGTTGACACAAAAACTTATGAGCTCTGGACAGAAAACAATGTCTCCTTCCATCTCCAGATGGGGGACATAATGAATGGACAAAGAAATTTATATCATTATTTTTTTTTAATATAAATGTAACTGATATACAAAGTTTTTATTTTATACTGACAAAATCTTCTGAGTTAAAAGTTTTCATCCTCAGAGTTTCATTCAGATCAACTGTATCATTTTTATCACATCAATATAAATTATCAAATATCATTATTAACATCTTATTATTTTATCTACCACAGTCTCTTTTCTCATAGCACAGCTCATATGTATATTTACTGTTAGCCACAGAAATAGAGAAGTCCTGATCAGACTATGCACATGCTCCCAGTCTAGGTTTTTGGGTATTTCCCATATATATCAAAATACGAGGGCGAGTCAATAAAAAACCAGCCTAACTTATTTCTGGGTGAGATCGATCTCTTCTTTTTCGATGTAATTGCCCTCTAGAATGATGCACTTGGACCAACGGTGTTCCAGTGCCATCAGCTCAGAACTAAAGAAGCCAGGGTCCTTGTCTCTGACCCACTCCTCAACTTCTTCGTTGGACCGGAAATGACATCCATGGATATCCTTTTTCAAGTTTGGGAATAGGAAATAGTCACTAGGAGCTAAGTCCAGAGAATAGGTGGGGTGCAGTATTAGCTCGTACCTATTCCGCTCAACAGCATCCATTGCAATTTTGCAAGTGTGGACTCTCGCATTGTCCTGTTGGAGCAGAATCCCTTTGGAGAGTTTACCTCGGCGTTTTTCACGGATCACAATTCTCAGTAAGTCGAGCAAATTTGCATAATACGCACCTGTTATTGTACATTTCTTTGCTAGAAAGTCCAACATAATAACGCCTTGTGCATCCCAAAATACAGTTACCATCACCTTGCCAGCAGAGGGTTGTGTTTTGAACTTCTTTGGCCTTGGAGACCCCGGCCCTACACTGGCGACTTTGTGCTTTATTCTCTGACTCATAATAATGGACCCAGGTCTCATCTATCATCTACAAGCACCAGACGTGAAATGAAATCGTCTTCCTTTGACCTAAACTGCTTCAACAATGCGCTGCATACTGATGCTCTGGTTGCCATTTGCTCGTCGCTAAGGGATTTTGGGACCCTATGGGCTGTTAGCTTGTGCATACCCAAGCGATCATGTAAAGTTGTTGACACACTACCATGTGAAATGTGTAATGCATTCGCTATTTCTTCCACCTTAATTCACCTATCAGAGTACACCAGATCCCGTACTTTGTTACACATTTCTTCATCGGTGGCAGAAGACTCATAAACATTGGTCAACTCGCAATGTATTTCCTGACCTGTTTTCCCTTTCAAATACAAGTACCGAATTACAGCATGGTGCTCAACTTTTGACGAAAAGCTTACTCTTGCATCACTAGCCATGTTTGACATTCAATATCTTATGAGTGAATGACAGGATAAGGGTACAATTTTGCCCTCAGGCCTAAAACGTATTGAAGCAAGGCATGAAAATCTTGGGTGTCTCGGTCAATTGGAAATGGGATAGGCTGGTTACTTATTGACTTGCCCTCGTACTTGGACAGTCTGGCCTGAGCAAACAGTGTAGATCCAGATCAGATGTGACAGAATGTGGTCAGGCTCTACATTGTTTTTCACCCATCCAGAACTTAGGTGTTCAAAACATCAGCATAACGGGCTTGTTAATGACAAACTCATTGATTGTTTTAGCTAAGGTATTTTCAAATACATACATTGATATTTTTGCTGCAAAATGTGAGTAGCTTTTGCAATGCAAAAGCTACACATATTTTTTCAGCAAAAAATATCAATGTATTTGCCATATTTTAAGATGTATTTGCCATATTTCAAGATAGAAATTTTAACATCACTTTAGCTAACAACTTTGTTAAGTTTTGAGCAACTGGGCCCTGGTAGGTAGTAAACAAGGACTTGTTTGAAGTTTTGGACAAATATGATAAGGACTTATTGCTAAGCATGCTGGGAAAACATTTCAGAAAATGATATTTTGACATATTTCTTTTATTTTTCATAAGGAGACATTTTGCATGAAATGTTAAAGCCTGTTTTCTGGGAAAAATATGAAAAATATCATGAATTCATCATCTGCTAAGTTAGCCCAAAGGAAAGATATCCAAATTCTTATTATAATGGTGGTACAGTTACACACAATCCAACCCTGCATTTATCTGGGCCCAGTTGTTCAAAACTAACAATGTTGTTAGTTAACATATTGTTAAAACTTTGATCATTAAATAGTGCATATATGCTAATATTTTTGCAGAAAAAATGCTACTAGTGGAGCGCTGTGGTGCAGTGGTAAAGCATCGGACTCGAGATCAAGAGGTACCGGGTTCGATCCCCACTAACTGCAAGTGTTGTTTCCTTGAGCAAGAGACTTTATCCACATTGCTTAGTACTGGTTTCTACCCAGGAAAAAAGAGGGCCACATGGAAGGTTAGTACTAGATTACTAAATGTGTTACCCTCTATAAATAAAGTCGATTATTATTATTATTATTATTATTACTCACATTTTTTTCAGCAAACATACCTGTGAATTAGATATTGTACAGTTAACATTTAGACCACTAACAAGCTTGTTAAGCTAACAATGCTTTGAACAACTGGGCCCTGATCGCCTTCTTTTTGAAAGCTAAAAACTGCTACATTACACTCTTCAGTTGAGAATTTAGTATCGTAAGTCTTTTCCTAAACATTATCTTAAAACAGACCAGTTTTTTAAAGTCTTTTAAAAAACAAACAAACAAAAACAAAACAAAAAAAAAAAACAAAAAAAAAACAACAGCAACAACAACAACAAATTGTAGTTCTTCATGTCCAATTTAATCAATAATAAGTAGCTTTTCAAATGTATTCAATTTATAAATGTTTTCTCCTTGATCACAAACAGCATAATTAATAATCCAACAAACATGAAACTACATTAAAATCTATGGGAATTTACTTTTTGGAAAATACTTTTGGCATACACTGTACAATCAGATTTAAGAGGTTGACTCTGAATTTTGTAACTTGCAATGAGATGCATGCATATGAAATGGAAGATATTAACAAGCAAAAGACAATCATCACATATTAACTTCCAATTCTTGAAGATGAATACATGTCCAGATTTAACTTCATCAAAATCAGCAGACAGCAAATTGAAAATACTGGTATATACTTTTCCTTTTTTCCCAGAAAACTGGGCTGACATTCATGTAAATTGTCTCCTTAGCAGACAATTGACATGGAATGTCTATCCTTATTTTCTGAAAAATAAATAAATAAATAAAAATGCTGCTATTAAGTCCAGCAGATCAAAGGTCAGTGATTACAGGAAGCATTATTAAAAGTGTAATGACAATGAAGACCCTGAACTGTGTAAAATGTTGGCAGTCGTGCATTCCAAAGGACACACAATTTTTTTAAACCCTTAAAGCGCTAGGCACAACTGAGGCAGATGACACTTTGATTTTATTCTTTTTTGGAGAAAAGGCTTGACATTTCAAGTGAACCATTCACATGAAATGTTGAGTATTATTTTCTCTGAAAAATAACAAAATTAAACTAATAAAATCAATTTTAGAATGTCACCTGCTACACATTTCCTTAGCTCTTTAAGGGTTAAGACAAGGAAATTAATCTGGCTCCAGAAAATTGGTTATTTTTAAGATAAATACCGATATGATTTGCAACCTGTGAAAACGTACCTTATAACCTGCATACTCAGTATATACAGAGATCAGCCTGTACATCTGCACAGTTCAATAAACGTCTATGCTGCCAACATGAAGAAGCCTTGGAACTTTGGCTCCACAGTGTGCCCCATCACAAAAATATACCTATATAATTTTGACTCCTTAAAACACATTTTTATATAGTAAAACTGAGGTTTACAGGGGTATACATTATTTCTGCTCAAAAATGTAGATTGTGGGTACTCCTTCAAACTGCCTCAGTGAGACAGTTCTAACAAGTATCCACAATCTATGTTTTGAGCAGAAATATGAAAAATATCAGAATTTTTTATCTGAAAATTTACATTTTTTGGTGGTAAAATTTTCAATATATTTGAACAGGCGTGTTTTCGTAATCAATAAAGACTGATCAGAGTTTTGTGGATGCGCAGACTGATTTGTCTTCACTGGGTGCACATGTCAGAAGGTATTTTTCTTGTATTGTGGCTTATTTATTTTTTCTTCTTCATCAACACTTAAAGAGATATGGAATATTACAACAGAAAACATTCCCATATATTTTTTCTTTTTTTTTCAAAGAAATAAGGTTTGACAATAAGGCTTAACATTTCATGTGAATCATCTTCCTTGCAGATGGTTCACAGGAAATGTGAAGCCTTATTTTCTCTCACTAATAATAAAAATATATTTCAAATGTGCTGTAATGTTTGCCATTTTAACCTTTATCACTCTCTGGGCTAATCCAACAGACGAGACATTGGCGATATTTTTCTTATTTTTTTTCCAGAAATCAGGCTTTGATATTTCATGCAAATTGTCTCCAGTGCAGACAATATGCATGAGATGTCAAATCCTGTTTTCTGGAGAAAGTAAGAAAAATATCACCAGATTGTTGTCTGCTGAATTAGCCCAAAGAGTGATAACAATTAGGGTTTACTACATTTCTTCAGTATAGTTGTGTCATGATTTTATCACGTCAATTTTATCTTATTTTTTGTGTGTGGAACACTAAAAAAATAAAATGTCAAAATACACCATTTGTCTAGAGTCCTGAACTTATTAATGACTGTTTGAATAATTTGATCATGGTTTCCACTCAATAACTCTGACAGCGATCTGGGCTGCTCTTGCCACAGCTGGTATTTTGTCATCAAGATGTTTCTTTATCTGAAACAGAAATATCATTATCAGAACTACTGAGTTCAAGTACCAGAGAGTATTTGGTGTTGATCTGGGCTAATTTTCTCCATTTCTCCACAAAACATATGTTGTGGGTACTCATTAGAAGCCCCTCACAAAAGGGTCCCTAATGAATACCCATGGGTCTTTGATTGTGCTGGGGTTTAATGACACATCAACCCTTATGGGTCATTTTGTGTCATCTCCTAGAGAAAGGGAGGAGAGAGATAGTAGAGGAGATGAAAGAGAGGGACAGGGGAGAAAGAGAAAAATGAAGGAAAGTGAAGAAACAGAAGAAACAAAAACATTTCCCTTCTACCCCCACTTGCTGCAAGGGTAGCAGGCCTTGCCCAACTGTAAGCCAATATTAGTTGAATGCCCCGCTGACACAAGATACATGACACCTTTGCCTCATCCAACTATCTACACCCATGGGTCTACTCTAAAAGGAGAGAATTTACTCCCAAGAGGAGCGAAGTCTTTCCTTTTAACTCTTTGCATGCTGGGTAATTTTGCAACTTTATTGTCATCTGTGGATTCTTTTTTTAAATTAACTTTTTCAAAAAATCTTTAAGGAATACGATATCTTTAAGGAATACGATCACAGTGTCAGACAGTTTAGATCCAGATCAGGCCCCACAAAATGTTGGGCCTGATCTGGGTCCAAACTGTTTGCAAAGGTTATCAGCATACGACAAAAGTCGCGACTAGGCAGGAAAGAGTTAACAAGATGAATACACTTTCAGGGGAGGCAAATGTGTCAAAATTGTTTTGTCTCCATTCTGAAAAGGCGTCCATACACTTTCAGGGAAGACAACTGAATAAACACAGTTTTTCTCCTTTCTTAAAACGGGTCTACTCTAAAAAGAAAAAGTTATTTCCTTTTCATGCAGACCCCTTTCAGAAGGGTTTTAGTGGGCTCAAAAGCCAAAAGGAAATCACAAAAGTTATCTTTTTTTGTACAAAATAGCAGAAATTCTGTCAAATGTGACCTGTTCCCTTAAAGATTCAATAATTTTGTTGTCCTTCAAAATTTGCATCTTGCATTTTACAATGAGTTCTGCAAAAAGTACCGTACTACATATTGCAGGCAGCACAGACTTTACTCAGTCTGTGTACCTCCACAGTGAAGTTACAGTCTGTGCTGTGTATACATAGTTCTTGTAGAATGAAATAGTTCTGATCAGTCTGCACACACAAGCCAGTCTGAGTCTACACTGTTTGAATATGAAATGAGGAACAACAAATGCTCTAATATGAAGAACAAATGCTCAAGTCAATTTGCACACACATACTGTATTAAATACTGCTGGATAAGTATAGACCCTGGTCAAATGTCTGGATCTGAGCATATAATCTGGGTCTACTTTGCTTAGGTCTGTCTGCCCAAATACTCAGGGCAAGTATGGAAAATTGAAGTTCAAAAAGATTTTCTTTTAATATATGTTTTAATTGTAAGACCAAATATTTTGGAGGAAATTCTATGGAAATCAAACTCCAGTTAAGAAAGATATGCAAGTTTATGATGTAATAAACTCACCATCCAAACAATAATATAATTAGAAAAGTGTCCATGGAACACGGATGAGGCCCTCCAAAGGGCACTGGGAAACAGGGGAATAATGTCATTTATTTCAGGGAACAGGAGAACACAAGTCTAAGGAGGGCCTCACAGATGCCCCCATCTGGTGCCCTTTGTATCATACAAGACTTAAATTATAGGCAAAGAGTGGTGGTCCAGAGAGATAATGCAAACAACATAATAGAGATCTAGTAGGTAAGACAATAGAATCCATCACTGATGTTCAGTAGCATACATGCCATACCTCACACTGTGAGACAGAATCTCAGAATTTTGGCCCTTCTGGATCCCATTTCCCATAAGATTTTCAAATCTCACAGAATTTTCGTACCATTTAATAAGCTATCGTTTGAAGAACTAGAATTAAATCACACATTAGCATGGCTAACCCAAGCTTGATTCATTAAAATAATGGCTTTTAACTTACTTATGAAAAGTAGAAAGTGATTTTCATAAAAATCTCACAGAATTTCATCAAATCTCCCCTAAAAATTTGCAAAATCTCACAGTTACACTACATGGATTACACAATTACACTACATGGATTTTAGGCAAGGGAGTTAATTCAAAAAAAAAATGAGCCAGATTTGTCTTCCTTGTTCCTGACACATCCTCTCAATACGATTTAGCCATCTGGTAAGTTTCATGAATACATTCCATACAGTTTAGGAGTTATGAGCCAGACACTAAGAAAGCATTACACTACATGGATTTTAGGCAAGGGAGTTAATTCAAAAACCAAAATAGCCAGAGTTGTCTTCCTTGTGTCAGAAACAAGGAAGACAACTCTGGCTATTTTGGTTTTTGTCACAAACAAGAAAGACTTGATTTAGCCATTTGTGAAGTTTCAGAAATACATTCCATACAGTTTAGGACTTATGAACCAGACAATACATGAATTTTATGCAAGGAGACCTAACTGAAAAAACCAAATAAGCCAGAGTTGTCTTCCTTCTTTGCAACACATAATCTTGATATGATTAAGCCATCTGTGAACTTTCATGAATATATTCCATACGGTTTAGGAGTTATAAGCCGGACACAAATTTCCAGCATTACACTACATGGGTTTTTGGCAACTGAAGCTAATTCAAAAAATGAACTGAATTAGCTGGAGTTGTCTTTCTTGTTTGTGACATATTGTCCTGATATGATTTAGCTATCTGTGAAGTTTCATAAATATATTCCATACGGTTTAGGAGTTATGAGCCAGACAGGAATGCTTGGATGGACATGGGTAAAACTTAATGCCCTTCCACTATTCTTCTAATGGCAGGGGCTTAACAAATGTGCAGGGATCTTAGGAGACAATCTGCATGAAATGTCAAAGCTTATTTTCTGAGAAAAAGAAGAAAAATGTTTTCAATTATTCTCTGCTGAATTTGCCTTTTGAGTGGTAAAGCCCGGCAGGCACATGACGTAAAAACAACGTCGCCTCAACGTCGATGCAACGTCATGACGTTGCATTGACGTTGAGGCGACGTTGTATTTACGTCATGTCCCCGCTGGGAGGTTAATCATCATTTCTGGGTTGATTTATTTGCATTCACTCCATAGTATACATACACCAAAATTTCCTTAAGGTTCTTGTCCACGTGAACATCACTGACCAATGAAATCAAACCGCCCATCATTTTTAATATAATGAGTAATCAAATACCAAAAACAAGTTGATTTGCATTCCCTCGGAAATTGTTATTCCTTCTTTTCTTAATATTGTGATGAACCAAACATAATTTATATACAACATAACCGTAGGGAGGGAGCAAATTCTTTCCTTTTAGAGCTCCAATGCAAATATCTCTGGGAGCAAATTTTATTTATTTTTTTTAAAAAAAAAGGAGCCCCTACTTTGGAAGCAACAGTAGAGAAAAGTTTTCTAGAATTTTCCAGGGTGTGCATAAAAGTAATTCCTTTCTTGGTACACCACTGGTATATACCCTGAAGACAACATTGCACATGGTACAGCTCACATAATCACTGAGACGAATCTGTTCATTTTTCAGGGATAAGGATTACTCGCCCAGTTGCCCTAAGCGAGTGAAAATTCAGCTGGGCCCCTAAAATAATCATTACATCACCCAGCTTGCGAGCATGATTGTTTGGCGACCATGATTTTAAATGAGATTGATTATTTATGAACATGCAGGCCATTTTGTTGCGATTGCACTGAAGGGATATCAAGCGTCTATTTTGATGAGTTAAAATCCATCACCTCGAAGTCCGACTTTACACTTTTATTCTGTTCTAAATATTCTTTTCACGAGGCAGTTTCAATGCTACCCAATACCATCCACTCTGTAAACTGCTTTGACCTACCCATCTCCCATTAATATTATAAAAAACATAAAAAATTAGTAAAATTTGTGACCTTTAAAATTAAAGAACGGAACAACTTTGTTAATTCGTTACAGGAGAGTACCGCTTTTTACTCGTACTAGTCCAGCTTACTTTCAGTGGTCCTGCATTTTACCAGTAATGACTAAGGAGTTTTCTCCCTTCTAAAACTTGTGTCGATCATGAGTATTCTACTTTTGTTTCTCCTTTAAAACGACTTATCGTTTCATGCGTGCATTTGCAAAATTTGGCACTACATATCCTGGGCCCCTAAATTTTGGGCTGGGCCCCTAGAATTCAAATGATAGGGACCCGGCTGGCTCCTGAGAAAAAAATGACAGTCCTGATCCCTGTTTTTACCTTATCAACATGTCCTAATAGAGTGCTTCTTCCTTCAGGTGCCTCTGACAGACATGTTAGTGCCTGTAAATAGAACAGTACCACAAAGTTTATATTACTTTAGTAGGAGGAGAAAAAACTGTACAAAAAAAAACTTTCAAGCTCCCCATTCAGGCATTTAGCCAAGGATCTCTCAATTACAAAGCAAGCATACAACTCCCAGGCTAAAAGGTAGAGACTAGTTAGACTGGTAAGTTATGCACTTTACATACATATTTACAAATCTGTTGGGCTTCTACTACAGTCCTCCATCATACAAAGGAATATTTGTATCAAATGTTGTATGATTTAAAATATTGTATGGTAAAAATATCCTAAAATTTCAAACACTTTATCCTTTACTTTTTGCCTGAATTCTGGATTTTCTGAAGTTACCAGTATCAATAAGTCATGGAATGGCAAACTAGACTGACAGGAGCAGTCTGGTCTGGATCTGCACTATTTGCACATACCATTTTATCAGAAACTTTAGTGTACGAAATTTTATGATATTTACCTTAATTCCAGGTGCAACTATCAATTTAGGTAACACAATGACTATCACCGATGGGAATGCTTAAAATAAGAAGAAAAGCAGCAAAAATGCAGTTCTCAAAAAAAATCTTACTGGCAATATCATATTTCATCATCAATACCTGGCCACAGACCGATGTGTAAATGTGTGTATGTGCATGTGTGTGTTTATGTTTTGGAGGGGGCTATATGATGCAGGAAATCATTTACTGAACATGTCATGGTAATGCTATCACTTCTATGATGTTATTAAATATGTGTAATATCAGAAGTTGTAATATCTCTACATACATATAATAACCTTAACTGGCCTAAATATTGGGACAGATAGACCTTTGCAAACAGTGTAGACCCAGATCAGAGGCCGCATTTTACATATAATAACCCTAAGCATCGGAACAGAGGGGCCTTTACAAATGGTGTAGAGCCAAATCAGATAGATGCCACAGAATGTGGCATCTAATCAGGGTCTACACTATTTGCCAAACATACAAAAATATTTTAGACATGTAGTAGAATGGACTATTTCAATTGTCAGGACAAGTATGTTAAGTAGGTAAGGTGTCCCAATACTTAGGGTAAATACTGTACATATATTATAATAAATCACTCTACATAATATGATAAATGAACTGCATAGCAAATCTCCAGATGAAGGAGGTATTCAGAACATATTTTTTAATATACTATGCATCAGAAATTATCTTGTCAGTGCTTATGAGAACCATCTCAGTGAGGCCATTCCAATGAGCTCCCACAAGATCCAAAAATTTCCCTAATTCACCATATCTGGATCTCTGAATTCTATGGTGATATAACTTGCCTTGTCTCTGCAGGCTACAGAGTAAAAGTAGAATGTAGATTTACCTTAAGAGAATTGGCCCTCACTTCGCTTGTCTCATCATCCACTAAACTGACCAGTGGAGATATTGCTTTGGCATCTATTGCTGTGTACTTCCCTTTTGTTGTTATTGTGATTCTGAAATAAGCAGAGGAAAATCTAATGGTTAAAACAAGGCATCGGCTCCAAAGAAGGCAGTATGCATATTTTCTTCTTCAACCCTTTCATCCCTTAGTTTCTGAAGTTGACTCTTCCATCTTTGACTCTGAACAGAACCATTGTTCCACATAGAGTCTCAATCAAAAATCAAACAGAATGGCAAACAGGGTAGATCCTGATGAGATGGCTCATTATGAGCTGTCTCATCAGGATCTACATTGTTTGCAAAAATTGTTTTGGTCTGCAGGGCTGAAAGGGTTAATCAATGATTTAGACTTAGCTCTAGATAAAACAATCATGCAAATAAATATGAGCGAGCACATGACAAACCTACAATAAGACCTATATAACCAGCAACGACTCAGACCAACCTGTATATCCACCCACTATGGCATTCCTTGTTTATCCTTTTTGGATAGCCTGGAGGCTGTAGAAGTCACATGCAATCAGAAAAGACACTGATCAGACTGTGTAGATGTCCAAGCTGATCTGAGTCTTTGTAAGTTACCTAAGTCTTATTGTAGGTTTTGTTGTGTGCTGGCTCATATTATAGTTTTTATTCCTCTGTGAAAACATATATTGCAAGTATTCACTGGAAGTATACTGAAGAATTATAAGTGTTTTGTTTTACGAGGGTCCTGCAAAAAGTTTTGTCACTGGGTTCAGATTACTTCAGTGCTATGTTTTATCAAACATATTTTTATTACAAACCTTCAAAGTATTACCCCTTTACTGAAACACATTTTTGTAACCTTTTTACCCAGTCGCGAAAAGATAAATAGTCTTGTTTTGGTATCTGTTGGAGACACTGATAAACAGCGCTGCCAAGAGAACTTCTAGACGTATACTTATTTCCAGAAAACATTTTCTTAAGCCTTGGAAATAAAAAGAAGTCACAGGGACTCAGGTCAGGTGAATAAGGTGGATAGTTTAAAACTTTCACGTTTTCAGAAGCCAAAAAAGACTTAACAACCTCACACTTATGAGAGGAGGCGTTGTCATGTAAAAAGTGGACTCCTGACCATCCTTTGCTTGGTCATTTCTTATTGTAAAACTCTTTCACTTTCTTCAGTACAGAATTCTTGTAGAATCGGCCAGTGACTGTATGACCAGATGGACAAGGCACTTGAACGACTGGCCCACTTGAATTAAAGAAAATTGTGTATAACATCTTTTTCGAACTTATGGTTCTCTTGGCAATACATGGGCGTTTTTGATCTTTTCGCTTCCATTGCTTATTATCAGCCCTTCTTTGTGGCTTAAACATGTGCACCCAGGTTTCATCACCTGTTAGCAAGTTAGACTATTACAGCCTTTGTATGTTTTCAAAAATATTCTGGCACATTTAAGGCATTGTGTCTTTTGCTCCTCAATGAGCAAACGAGGTACCCACCTAGCGCAAACCTTTCTCAGGTTTTTCAGAATTGTTTGCACACTGCCTTCTGATATGCCAGTACAACTAGCTATATCTTCGACCACAATCTTTACAGCAGCGATGTTAGCCTTGGTAACAGAGGTTTTAGGCCTTCCAGGATGGGTATCATCTTCAACAGAAAATTTCCCAGCTTTAAAAGCTTTAACCCACCTAAAAACTGTGCTCATTGAAATGGTCTGAGGTCTATATATACCACACAATTCATTAAATATCTGCTTTGAATCTACATTAAGCCTAATGCGGCATTTAATATAGCTACAAATTTCAGTCTTCTGGTCCATGTTCCAATGTAACAAGTAAATTGGTCAGTGTATATGACTGCATCTATTTCAATTTGAAATAACTCGGTCAGTTGGAAAGCAATTTGCACAAAATAAACGGGTATCATAGGCTATTCAACACACCTTTCAAGTGCAGTGAAGCATTTTAAAATATACCTGGGATAAAACTAAGTAAGCCTATTAGTGACAGAACTTTTTGCACGACCCTCGTACCATATATAAGTATGGTGGCCATCTCAGTCAACAGACCATGACCATTTGAGCAAACACCAAATACTTCTTCAACAGAAGGCTCCACATGAAATTTTGTGAAACTGGCTATTAAAGTCATTTAAAAGATGACATGATTTAACACATGTATATAGCCCAGGGGCAGGGCGGATAACCCTGGGGGACAAAGGTTTGATTGTGACTGAAGGGTGTTGCTACCCTGATCATATACTTTAAGATCATGATGCAGAGTTTTAATGCTACAGAACAAATGAATCACATAGATATAGCACAGTTACTTAAATTCAGCAGATCAAAGGTTAACCATAATGAAACAATAATTTACCATGAACAGCTAAAGACAAATGGGACAGGAAGTAAAATAGCTTGCAAAGGGAGGCACATTTAAATGTTTACCTGTCTGCAAAGCAACAAAAAAAAACATCAACAAAAAATGTCGATTTATCTTTGCTACATTCATGTAATTGAACCACTATGTTAGATGCTGTACTTTCTGACATGTGCATCAAGTGAAGACTCAAATCAGCCTGCACAGCCATGCAGTCTGATAAGAGTCTTCATTGTCCACATAAAAAAACTTTGCATCCTTGGCAATCCAAAATGGGCCCATTGAAGATTCTAATTGGACTGCTCAATATGCAGGTTGATCTGAATCTTTGTTGGACACACATGTCTGTAAGTACATTTTCTGATGTTGAAACTCTAATTAACTTTAACATGTTTGGTCACTTTTTTTTAATTTCTGGAAACTTTAGGGAAACAGATATACAGTAAGGGAATAATTCTGACGTGGAAATAGTTACCATTTTTCTCAATGGGGACTAGTTTTAGAGGAAAGAATTTGCTCCCCTTGGGAACAAACTTTTTCTTTAAGAGTAGCTTCCATTTTTGAAAGAGTTTATATTTGGGAAGTAACTTCCCATTTGCAAAGATCATCCGCTTTGAAAACTGGCAGCAAAATCTAAAGGTGTATCCATTCATCTTAAGTACACTACTCCCTCTTTATAACATATTGCTTGGATCCAAAGCAAAAACCATGTTAGCTAAACAACCATGTTGTATCCAAACTGAAATGTATAGACTATAAATGGTAATTTTTCTATATAATCTATACATTTTTGTTTGGATACAAAATATTTAAAAATGTATAGATTAAATAGAAAAATGACCATAAATTGTCATTTGTGTATATAATATATACATTTTTCTTTGGACTCAACACTTTTAAGAATGATTAGAAAATACAGAATATTGATCATAAATGGTCATTTTTTCTATATAATCTATACCTTTTTGTTGAATACAAGACATTTTGGGTCCACCTTTAAACTGTCTTATATCCGAAACTGTCTTATAATGAACTGTCTTATAAAGAGATCCAGTGTATAAAAAAAGACTCACATCATAAGAGCTCCTGCAGCATTTGCTTTAACATCTGAAGAGGCATCTTTCAACAAACCAACCAATGGTGCAACAGCATGTACTTCAACTGCTTTGTTCTTACCATCAAGAGTAGCACTGAAACATAAATGAATTCGATAATTTAAAGGCAAGAATTCATAGCTCTACTAAATAAAAGCACCGCAAGCATAATACCCCGCCATAGCAATTATTTGTTTATGTATTAAAGTTATCTTTGCAAAAATGTCTGGAAAGAAAATGACGGAGGGACAGATAACAATCCTAAACCAGATCTTGATAATATCAATGGACAGATAACAATCCTAAACCAGATCTTGATAATATCAATGTATATAGCAAGTTTGGTTAAAAGGCCTTATTATTAACTGAAGTTATCATCCAGAAATGAAAATATGGATGTGTCTCGGGCAGATCTCCGTAAAAATTTGATGAAATTTGCTCATTAGCAATTCCAAACCTGATCTATTTACTGTCAATACATATAGCAAGTTTGGTTAAAATCCCTTGTTATTTACTAAAGTTATCATCCGGAAACGAAAATATGGGCATGTCTCGGGCAGATAACTCTGTAAAAATTTGACGAAATTTGCCCATTAGTAATCCCAAACCAGATCTCCTTAATGTCAATGCATACAGCAAGTTTGATGAAAATCCCTTGTTATTTACTCAAGTTATCATCCGTAAACGAAAATATGGGCGTGTCTCGGGCAGATACCTCCGTAAAAATTTGATGAAATTTGCCCATTAGCAATCCCAAACCAGACCTCCTTAATGTCAATGCATATAGTAAGTTTGGTGAAAATCCCTTGTTATGGTGAAAATCCCTTGTTATTTACTGAAGTTATAGTCCGGAAACGAAAATATGGGCGTGTTTTGGGCAGATAACTCCGTCAAAAATTGACGAAATTTGCCCATTAGCAATCCCAAACCAGATCTCCACAATATCAATGCACATACCAAGTTTGGTGAAAATCCCTTGTTATTTACTCAAGTTATAGTCCGGAAACGAAAAGCGGACGGACGGACATATGACGGATGGACGGACAGACGCACGGACTCACGGACGACCAACGTGAAACCATAATACCCCACCACTATTGTGTGGTAGGGTATAAAAAGCTAGGAGTATCTATATAAATATTTCTTAATTCTCAATGAAAATGTATGTTGTGTGTACTCATTAGAATTGCCTCAGCAATATATGCATTCATAGAGAAATCAGAAAATAATCAACACTTTTTGTTGAAATAAAAGTCTAATAGACATGAAGAGTGGAAAAATGAGAAAAAAAACAAACAACAACAACAAAAAACAACAACAACAAAAATAACACACACAAAAAACACACACAAACCCACCCCCCCCCCCAAAAAAAAAAAAAACCCCAAAAAAACCCAGTAAAATAAGGGTTTTTTGGGCATATTTGGAGAGGAAATGTCTAGATCATTCTTCACACTTATGCAGTCTGATCTGTGCTCAACTGCCTTCTAATGGAATAATTAGATTGTAGCTCTAGAAAATCATTCATTCAGAAAGCATTTACATTTTTCTCCTTTCTTCTCAAAAACATATTGTGGGTACCCATTAGAATTGTATAGCCTATAACACATTTTCATGAAAAAATGAGATATATTTATCTAGGTGCCAATATTTACTAGATCTGTGGTTATATGCAAACAATTTGAAAAGCCATATCAGCAGCACATCTATGCAGTCTGTCCTGGCAATGTCAGAGAAGCTGTTAAGGAGGAGTATTTGATGATAATTCTTGATTAATTTTCTTATTTCTTCATAAAAACATGTTGTGGGTACTCATTAGAAGTGCCTCATCAGTGAGGCACTTCTAATGAGTACCCACAACATATGTTTTTATAGATCAAATACTCCTCCTTAACAACTACCCTGCAATGTTATGGGAGGTCATTAGCATTGCCTCTCCATGGCAACTTTAATGAATACCAGCAACATATGATTTAATGCAATATTAAAATTATCCTAAAATATTACTGATAAAACAATGTCATGTCTTCCGTCATATGCAAACAGTGAAGGCTCAGATCTGACTGCGAGGATCAAGGCATTTCCTAATCATTCACAGAATTATTGGATACTGCAGAATATAATGATGTATAGCAAAGGCTCTTTTCAGATTGTATGACTGCTGGCTGATCTGGATCTTTAACCCTTGTCATGCTGGATAAATTAAGATGCCACGCCCACTTCTAATTTTCAGCCAATCAGATTACTTGATCCACATGGTTGATATAAATTCAGATACTTAATGGCAAACAGTTGCTAACTGATCTGGATCTACACTGTCTGCAAAAGGCAGAGTATATTCGGGTTCAGCAGGATCAGGGATTATATCACATATGTCCTGAAGATCTTTTTGAATATTGTTTCTGCCACAGACTGAGTCCTAACTCTCTGGATACCACTGTTTATCTGGGCCCAGTTGTTCAAAGCGTCGTTAGCTTAACGAGCTCGTTAAGGGTCATTTCGTTAACTGTTTTAGCCGATTCAGTATACAATATTCTGATATTTTTTGCTGAAAAAATGTGAGTAGCTTTTGCAGTGCAAAAGCTACTCACATTTTTTCAGCAAAAAATATCAGAATATTTGCATATCACTCGATGTAAATTTTAACGAATCGTTAACTAACTACATCGTTAGCTTTGAACAACTAGGCCCAGAAGTAGTGAGAAGTTTACCTCAGGTTCATGATGTCTCTGGCAGCTCTGGCTCTGATCACAGGGTCTTTGTGTGACAGAAGAGATGTAAACACTTCCATTGCTCCAGCCTTTAAGGCCTTCTCCGTGTCCACTCCAAGACAAAAATGTAGTGTGTCTAAAATAAGTTTCTGAAATATGCAACATGAACTAATGATAATACAACCCTCCAGATAAGGTGCTTTATTTCAACCAAAAAGTACTGACATTTTTTCTTATTTTTTCCATGAAAAAATGTTGTGGTACTCATTAGAAGTACCTCACTGAGGCACATCTTATGAGTACCCACAACATAAGATTTTATAAGAATTACCCGATACCCCATCTTATATGGAACTATGTATCATACTGACAAACAAAATTCAAAAACTAGTTATTTAAAAGTGAAAATTCTAGGGACCACTTACAAATGCATATAGGGAAAAAGTACAAGTTTGCATATGCACACAGTTAATCTCTAACCTGCTGAACTTATATCAAAGCAAATAGCATTTGAAAATATTATTCTTACTTTTCACAGAAAATCTGGCTTGGAGACAATTTGAATGAAATGTCAAGCCAAATTTTCAGTAAAATAAAAGGAGCATTATACCCCGCCACAGCAATTATTTGTTTATGTATTAAAGTTATCGTTGCGAAACTGTCTGGAAAGAAAATGACTGAGGGACAGATAACAATCCTAAACCAGATCTTGATAATATCAATGGACAGATAACAATCCTAAACCTGATCTTGATAATATCAATGCATATAGCAAGTTTGGTTAAAAGGCCTTGTTATATACTCAAATTATCATCCGGAAACGAAAACATATGGGCGTGTCTCGGGCAGATATCTCCCTAAAAATTTGACAAAATTTGCCCATTAGCAATTCCATACCAGATCTCCTTAATGTCAATGCATATAGCAAGTTTGGTTATAATCCCTTGTTATTTACTCAAGTTATCGTCCGGAAATGAAAATATGGGCGTGTCTCGGGCAGATAACTCTGTAAAAATTTGACAAAATTTGCCCATTAGCAATTCCAAACAAGATCTCCTTAATGTCAAAACATATAGCAAGTTTGGTTTAAATCCCTTGTTATTTACTCAAGTTATCGTCCGGAAACGAAAATACGGGCGTGTCTTGGGCAGATACCTCCGTAAACATTTGACAAAATTTGCCCATTAGCAATCCCAAACCAGATCTCCTCAATGTCAATGCATATAGCAAGTTTGGTTAAAATCCCTTGCTATTTACTCAAGTTATCATCCGGAAACGAAAATATGGGCATGTCTCGGGCAAATAACTCCGTAAACATTTGACGAAATTTGCCCCATTAGCAATCCCAAACCAGATATCCACAATATCAATGCACATACCAAGTTTGGTGAAAATCCATTTATGTTTACTCAAGTTATCATCCGGAAACGAAAAACGGAGGGATGGACAGACACACAACTGATGGATGGACGGACGGACACACGGACGTCCAACATGAAACTATAATACCCCGCCACTATTGTGTGGTGGGGTATAAAAATAAGAAAATTTCACCCGTTTGTTCTCAACTCATTTTCACCAAAACTATGCTAACTTTAGGTTAGACCCAACCATACATACAGTCTGGTCAGGTCTTCTCTATACTAGAGACATGGCAAAGTACTGTACATTTGATATAAGGATCCTGCCCAGAGTTAGACTGGATAAATATGCATTCTGGTTGAAATTTATGGTATTTACAATTTTACATATGCCATCTTGTACATACAGCTTTGCAAGCCATGTATTACTCTTAGTACATAGACTGTGTTTATACTAAAATTTTAACAAATTCATCTGGGTCCAGTTGTTCAAAGCTAACAACATCGTTAGTTAACGATTCGTTAAAATTTACATTGAGTGATATGCAAATATGCTGAAATTTTTGCTGGAAAAATGTGAGTAGCTTTTGCAGTGCAAAAGCTACTCACATTTTTTCAGCAAAAAATATCAGAATATTGTATACTGAATCCGCTAAAATATTTAACGAAATGACCCTTAACGAGCTCGTTAAGCTAACGACGCTTTGAACAACTGGGCCCTGACTGCCTAGTTATGCCTCCCTTCTGAAAAGGGATATACTCTATTAAAAAGAAAGAATTTGCTCTCTCTTACTTTATTATGATAACAGAAGCCTTACTCCCTTGGGAGGAAATTCTTTCCTTTTAGAGTGACTCCTTTTCAGAAGGGGCAGTGTGTGCTAGAAAGCAAGCAGGAAATCACAACAGATGTCATCCTTGAATAGAATGGCAGAGAATCTATCATGTGTTTTTAGTCTCCTTGAAATATTACTAATGTGTGACATGAACACACTATATGCAGGTAATGAAGGCATAGATCAGCCTGTCCATATGTGCAGTGCCATTATGCCAGACTAATTAAGGCCTTCCTAAGCTACTTACGGAATCAGTGGCTACTATACAATATATCAACAAACAGAGAAGGCCCTGATGATAGTGAGTAGATTGTCTTTGTGCAAAGTGATCTGAGCCATTGTTGTTGTCATATGGTATAAGAGCCCTTTCAATTGTGCATACCAATTCACCATATTAGACAAGGAGATATGCCAAAATTGCATGTCTAGAACCAGCCTGTTCTGACAACAATCTTTGCTTCTGACTTACACAAAATTTTGACTGGAGAATCTAGTTCCAAACAGCAGAAGCTGATCACACAGTATAGCTCTGGACTACTTCACAAGATGCTTTTTGTAACAATAAAGTACTGTTACTTTTCTTATTTTGCTACAAAAATACTTTCTGTAGACTGGGTACTCATTGTAATAGCTTCAATGAGGCAAATTTAATGAGTATAGCAATGCATTTTTACATCTATAACCCATTTTAGTCTGGAGACACCCAAAAGGTTTAGTGGCAAATAGTGCAGACCCAGATCAGATGGCATCTGATCAGGGTCTCCACTGTTTGCAAATAGCTCAGCCATTTTTCTCTAGTAATTACTGTAATACCTAAATCACATTGCCTGACATACCCAAAACTGAAAGTTGATTCTTATTCAGTCTAAAATGGGTTAATCATCCAGATAACTCCTCATCTACAACTATGACAAGTGCTTAGGATTTTCTAGGTCTTTGCTAGTACATAACATATGAGCCAAAATGTCAGAAAATGTACCTTCCAACATGTGCACCCAGAGAAGATTCAGTCCAGCCCGTACATTTTTTGTTTGTGTTGAGGTTGTTTGGCCCAGTCCACCCAATGGGGTCATGTCGAGCACAGTTAGTTTGCCTAACCACAGTTTTATGGACAGGCTTAGTCCTCTAAGTGGTTAACCAGTATTGTGCACATACATTCTTTTGCCAGAAACTGACAACTGCCCTTCTTGAATCAGTGGGCGGGAGAGAATGACTGTAGAAAATATTTCATAATCAATTTCAACGAGAGAATGTTGCCAACCCGGTGGGGGTCAAACCCGCAACCTCCTGATCATCAGTCAGATGCATATCTAACTGAGCCACCAAGGCCAGGGCCTGCACATCTGAGCTGTCCGATCAGAATCTTCACTGGGCAAATTGGATAGCCAAGGAAGCAAAGATTCTTCATGCGGACAATGAGGATTCTAATCAGACAGTGCTGATGTGCAGGCTGATTTGAATCTTTGTTGGGTACATATGTCAGAAGGTATGTTTTCTCACATTGCTGCTCATATGTGTTTCTTGCTTGTTGAAATAAGCACTGTCTTAGTAAGTGGACTTACTTTTATTTCATCTACTTCATCTTTTAATTTTGTCACTAGAGTTGCTATTAAATCAGCTTCTACAATGCCTTGTGCTCCTGAAATGATATAACAATTAAGAAATAGCTGAAAACTTGATATTATAATGGTTACCAGCTATGACACATTTGAAAGATAAAAAAAAAAAACATGAACAGAGCTCCAGATAAGAGGCATTATTGGGTAAATATTTTTTCTTATTTCTGCATGAAAATGTATATTGTGGGTACTCATTAGAAGCAACTCAATAAGATGTTTCTTATGAGTACCACAACATAGCTTTTTCATGCAGAAATAAGAAAAATGTCTACGATCTTTGGTTGAAAAAAAAAAAAGTGTCTTATCTGGAACTATGCATGAATTCTCTTTGATACCTGCCAAAATTGCACATTAACTTATTTTGAATACAAGCTAATACAATGTTGTTGTTTTGTTTTTCTTTGTGTTATTTTTAAATAATCAACACAAAACAAAAACTATTATAAAAAAAGCAACAAAAAACAATATCATTTTTCAAACTTCACTCAAGAGATTAATTCTTACTTTACAGAATAAATCTCTGTGTTAACTAACAGAGAAGCAACTGTTTTTGTTTTCTTATCTCTTCACCACAATATATGTTTGGCTGAAGAAATACAGTCGACTCTCGTTATCTGGAACTCGCTTATCTCGAATAACCGCTTATCTCGAAGTGAAAATCTGGCCCCTGTTTTAACACAGAGAGCTACCAAAAGGCAACAAAATATTGTGGAAAAGAGGAGAAATTGCTCCTGAGGAGCAATTTCTCCTCTTTTCCACAATATTTTCAATATATCTCTTAACTTAGGAGACAAATTACATATTCATTCTGTTTAAGGTGTTTGTTTGATTAATTATTTTCCTCAGTTCCGCAAATCTGATATGTCGAAGTACGGATATCTCGAAGTGTTTCATAGAGTCCCTTGGAGTTCGAGATAACGAGAGTCGATTGTATGTGTTTATCCCAAATTACCACAAAAACTGTATCCAAAATTAACACAAAAACTGGTTCCTAACATCACTAAAACATGCCTGTATAATTTTGATCCCCTTAAACCCCACTTTTATATATAAAACTGGGGTTTACAGGGGTATTCATTATTTTTCTTATTTCTGCTCAAAAGCATAGAATGTAGCTACTTGTTAGAACTGCCTCACTGAGGTGGTTCTAACGAGTACCCACAATCTATGTTTTGAGCATAAATAGAAAAATATCAGAATTTTTAATCTGAAAATTTTCATTTTTTGGTGGTAAAATTTTCAGTATATTTAAATAGGCATGTTTTTGTAATGATATGAACAGAGCTCTAGATAGAAGGGGTATCTATATAAACATTTTTTCTTACTTCTCCAAATGTATATTGCAGGCATTCAGTAAGACACTTCTAATGAGTCCCCACAGACAGTTTGGTGGAGAATAGGATAATGTCAATATGTTTCGGTGGAAAAAAGTGTGGGCAAAGGTCCTGATCATGCCATGATGCAGTTAATATGTTTTCATGGAGAAAAGTGATGGTCCTAATATGAATGTGTAGGTGCGCAGACTAATCAGTTTTTTTCTGATCACATACGCATCTTAAGACATCTTTTTGCTTGATAAAACACAAAGTTGGATATTAACCCTTTGTAGTCTGAAGACCCCCAAAGGTTAATTGGCAAACAGTGCAGACCCAGATCAGATGCCACATTCTGAAGACTGCAGTGTCTGATCTGGGTCTCCACTGTCTGCAAATAGTTTAGCCATTTTCTCTAGGAAAATCTAAATTACATAGCCTGACATACCTGAAATTGAAATCAGACTCTTCCAGTATATAGTAAGTGGGAGTTTACATTGAGGTCTATCTACATCGGCAATTTTTGTTTTGTCGCTGAAATGGGTGTTACGGTAAATAAATGGAGTACAGAACTCTCAGGACCTTGCAACTGACTGAGTGTTTTCTATTGTCTTAATCTTGTTTAGTTCAAATACATAGTATCATTTGTGTGATACTTCTACATTGAGTAATAGATTTTTACAGAGCATCAGCAAATTAGGGAGAGTTCGTCCTTCTGGTTTCTTCACAAAGCAAGAACGATACATGACCGAACCGGAATTAACAGTTTATTGTCTGACTATGATAACATCAGTAGAATGCCTTCTTCATAATATTATTTGAAAATTTGACAATATAATTGTCTATTTTAGGAGTGAAACCAATCAGAAACAATATCATTTTGTTTCCTTATCTTCCGTCATTATGAAGATGTTTACCTATAAGATAAATTTCAATGATGAAACAGAATTTCTGGTGTAAATAGACCACAGTGTTTTATTCAATTTCGCATCTTCTTACCAGGTGGAGTCTCTGAGACCATTTCTATTGCCATATGAGCATTTTTTCTGGCTATATCTTCTTTGTCATCAAATAATTTGGCTACAGGTGGGATGATATTGTGTTCCAAGAAAGCTTCTCTTCCTATGGCATGACCTACAAACAGACAAGTTGTATAAAAGTACATGCACTGATATTTTTATTTTATTTCTTCATAAAAACATAGTCTACATTTGTGATCTCATTAAGAATACATAGCTCCAGATAAGGTGCTTTTTTCAACCAAAAATACTGATATTTGTCCTATTTCTCCAAGATGGGCTTTTAAAAAATAGTATAAAATAAACAGGTCATTATTACCTCTTGTCATGCTGAATAAATTAAGATGCCACACCCACTTCTAATTGTCAGACAATCAGATTGTTTGATCCAGATTGTTGATACAAATTCACATACTTAATGACAAACAGTGTAGATCCAGATCAGCTGGCTTCTTCAGAAGCCAACTGATCTGGATCTAAACTGTTTGCAAAGGCAGGGTTTATCCAGGTTCAGCAGGACAAGGGTTAAAGTAACATGATCTAAAATTCTTGCATCATGATGCAAGCATTTGTGTAATCCTGTGATCTTAGAAATTCCACTCAACATGATACTGAGCATCAGATCATGTTAATTACTATAGTAATATTGTGTATATACCATAATTCTTAAGCTTGCAGTTAGGGCATTTTGTAAGTCAGAAAATAAGCCCACAAGGTTTTACAAGTGATTTACCTTTGTTTGACTGGTTAGAAATTCAGAGAAAGCTTAAAAATAAATCTCACAACTTGTTTCGCAAAGCTTCTGTATCCTTCTGTCTAAGTGTACTTTAATAATGGTGTGTCACTGGTAACTAGACTAGTACATACATATATATTATACACCATAACCTCTTTATAACACTGTTGTTGGGGTCTATAACATAAACTCTGTTAGTTAAACAACCGTGTTATATCCAAACAAAAATGTATAGATTATACTGAAAAAATGACCATTTATGCTCATTTTTCAATATAACCTATACATTTTTTGGGATCCATCTTTGAACCGTGTTATATCCAAAACCATGTTATAACAAACCGTGTTATAAAGAGGTCGTAGTGTACCATATTTAACCTAAATGAGACACCATAACTCCTTAGCATTCCTTCCCTAAAATTTTACCTGTGGATGTGTCTAAAACTGCTGGATGAGTAACAAAGTGTGTAGACCCTGCAGCATCTGATCTGGGTCTAAACTTTTTTCTGAAGCCTTTCAATTCAATAAAAATACAGACAGGATATTTACTCTTTTGCTGTGAATACTATAAATATTGTCATCGAGTGGTTTGAAAACATCAGTATTTTCACGAGTGCGAAGCACGAGTGAAAATTAGAATGTTAGAATGTTTTCATTACACGAGATGAAAATTTTTATGGTATTCACTGAAAAAAGAGTAAATTTTCTTTTTATTTTAATGTTTACACGTCATAACTAACATCACCAAACAAACATGAACGTCATGGCATCGACGTACAGCGCTTAACATGTGAAACGTTGGAGAGACGAAAAACAAAAAGTTTTGGCAAATCAAAATAATCTTGATACCAAAATGTTCCTAACATTCTAACAAAGAAAATGCATACCAACACCTGACAGTTTAGTTCAGAAACAAAGAAGTTAGAGGTGTTCAAAAATCTGAAGTGGGGGTAACAGCCACTTCTGAAACAATGAAGTCGTCCAAAGCGAGGAGTGAAAATATAAATCGAATCAGTCACAAGTGAAATGATACGATATTAATTCACTAGTGATTGATACCACTTTTATTTTCACCAGATATACACTGATTTCACCGCTAACAATAAAATAATTAGGGTATATATGGTACACTCACAATTAATTGCTGCTTGTTTCTGAACTTGGTAAGTCTTTCAGGTAGTGCCTTTTTGTTGTATATTTACCAAGGTATCTTGATGTGTTTTTTTTTTTCAACCAAAAAAGTACTGATATTTTTCTTATTTCTGTATGAAAACATATGTTGTGAGTAATGTTTAGAAGTGCCTTGTTGAGGAACTTCTAATGAGTACCCACAACATATGATTTCATGAAGAAATAAGAAAAATATTATCTGGATACTCACTCTTATCTAGAGGTATGATTTATCATGTGAGTAACAATGTTAGAAATGTGCCTTTGTATGTGTGTGTGCAGTCAGATCAGAATCTTCACTGGGCTTTTTCAGGTGGCGGAGGATGCAAAGACAATGAAGACTCTGATCAGACTGTGCATATGCATGGGTTGATATGAATCTTCACTGGGTTCACAATCAGTAGATATGTTTTTTTTACAGCTTATATGTTTTTGCAGTAATTTTATGAAACCAAACCACATAATATGGTAATTATGCCAAATATGTTAAAAGACATTAACTCTTAGCCTGCTGAATAAATTAAGATGCCACACCCATTTCTAATTTTCAGCCAATCAGATTACTTGATCCAGATTGTTGATATAAATTCACATACTTAATGGCAAACAGTGCAGATCCAGATCAGTTGGCTTCTTCAGAAGCCAACTGATCTGGATCTACACTGTTTGCAAAGGCAGGACATATCTGGGTTCAGCAGGACTAGGGTTAGTGGATACAAAGAAAGACACTGGAAACTCAATTCTAAACAATGTCCCTTGATTTACTTCTATATCCATTCCATCATATTGCTACTTAATTGCCTTATTATCATTATAAATTGTATTTGTGCATGTACAGTGCATATATTCTGAATAAACTATTGTTTACACTTATTTTTACGACAAAAAAGAAAAAGGACAACTCACTGCCAAGGACATATAGACATTCTGTTGACTTCTGTCTCACTGTGATATCAGGATCTGTGAGTAAACTCTTTAAACTTGCTGCAATACCTGAAAACAATAATAATCATTGCAGTTTGAAATATCAAATGTTACATTTGGAAACAAATCAAATGAGTAAAATTTCAAGCCCCATTTTCTATGATGCACAGATCTAGATAAAAGGGGGTATCCAAATAATATTTTTCTTATTTCTCCATGAAAACATATGTTGTGGTACTCACTGGAAGTGCCTCAGTGAAGTGCTTCTAATGAGCACCCACAACATACATTTTTATAGAGAAATAAGAAAAATATCAGTACTTTTTTGTTAAAAAAAAAAAGCACCTTATCAGGAGCTATGAATCACTGTTTGTAATATCAAATGTTGCATTTGGAAACAAATCAAATGAAGAAAATTTCAGGCCCCATTTTCTATGAAGAAAAAGGAAATGCTATCTGCTGATAATTAAACACAGTGTGTGCACGTGTAAGGCTAAATTAAGTAGCAAAGTATTCTGCCTTCATTTACATCATCAGATGACCTCACCATTTTACACTTTTAATTTAAAAGAGCAATCATATGGTTTCTATGCCATATACCCCTCTATGGGGAAAGGATACACTGTCATGGGGAGGCAACTCTGAAAAGGGATTTACTCTGAAAGGAAATAATTTGGCCCCACATCTATCTCCTTGGATGCAAATATTCTTTCCTTTTAGAGTAGATCTCTTTTCAGAAGGGGCTTGGCGTGCAGAGCCGGCAAACAAACAGCCAGCTAGGATGTCACAAAAATTGTTTCCCCTTGTAAAAATGGCAAAAAATCTATCAAGTGTATCAAGTCCCCTTTAGTGGACCATGGGCCCTTCTGACTTAAACTGTGAAAGAGTAAACAGAATTTATCATTCATGGATAAAAGGATCCGAACAGAGGCTTATAAAATTATGCAAATTCTAACTATCAATCTATCTATTGCCAGTACTTCTTAACCTCCAGGGAGGACTTTCAGAAAGGGTTCCAGTATACCAAGTTCTGAAGGGGGTTAGCTGAAATTAAAGATATAAGTTGGTGAAATGAGTTTGTACAGCGCGAAAGAGAGTGTTAGTATAGTTTATGGCAAGCCGTTTTACTATCTATTCTATAAATCAGATATCTGATTTAATATATCAGATATCTTATGTACAATATATAAGATATCTAATATATTATATCAGATATCTTATATAAAAAAGATATCTTATATGTCAATAAAGATATCTGATGTCATATAAGATATCTGATATGCTATATAAGATATCTTAATTGACATATAAGATTTATATGTTATATAAGATATCATATAGGATATAAGATATCTTATTTACTAAAGAAGTATATACCAAAGTATTTTGCAACAGGGACACTTTCCAGTTCAATGCAATGGAGGAAGTACTTGGATGGGATTTGTTGTTTCAAGTGGGTGACATGTAGGACTTAACAATAATAAGATATCTCATTTAGTACATTAGATATCTTATTTAGTATATCAGATATCTACATTAAAATATGATATCTTATTTAAGAAATAAGATATCTTATATGTTAATAATATGTGGAATTAAATAAGACATCTAATATGATAGATCAGATATCTTATATAGGATATGATTATCTAATATAGGATGTAAGATATCAGATATACTAATGCAGATATCGTATATCCAATATTAGATATCTCATATCCTATATAAGATATCTTATATAACGCATAATAAATAGTAAAACTGCTTGCCAGCAAGCCGTTTTACTATTTATTCTATTAATCAGATATCTGCTTTAATGTATCAGATATCTAATATAATATATAAGATATCTGATATATTATATCATATATCTTATATAAATAAGATATCTTATATGTCAATTAAGATATCTTATATGCTATAGTAGATATTGCATATGCTATATAAGATATCTAAATTGACATATAAGATATTTAATATTCTATATAAGATATCTGATATGCTATATAAGATATCTTATATGGGATATAAGATATCTTATTTACTAAAGAAGATATCTCATTTATTCAATCAAAAAAGATATCTCATTAAGTATATCAGATATCTTATTTAGTATACCAGATATCTATATTAATATATAGGAATTCTTATTTAACTAATAAGATATCATATGGTAAATTAGATATCTTATATGTGGAATTAAATAGGATATCTAATATATCATATCAGATATCTTATATACGAAATAAGATATCTAATAAATGATATAAGATATCTGAATTAGTATATCAGATATCTTATATCCTATATAAGATATCTGATATAATATATATCTATGTGGCATAATAAATAGTAAAACAGCTTGCCATAATAGTTAAAAGGTAAAAAACAGGAATTAGTCTCCAAGGGGACACATGCACCACCTGGCACACAGCATCACTGAACTGTACCAGGGTGGGGAGCATGACTATGTGGCTAGGTAGAGCATTGCAGTGTACAATGGTTCTGGGCAAGAATGAGAATTTGTAGTAATTTTTTGGGGTGGTGATCTGACTGTATGCCAAATGGTGGTTATGTCTGAGTTCCTCCTGATATTTGGGATGAGATATTCAGCTGCAGGGATGGCAACAAGGTCATGTGACCTTATACATCATAATGAGGTGACTATCTATGTGTCTGATCTACTGAACGCCACTGGAGGTTGTTGAGCATGGATGATACACTCGAAGTGAACCTATATTTGCGGGTGGCCCATCTGGCAGCTCTGCCCTGCACAGATTCTATTTAACAGATGTCAGTAGCAGTGTGTGGTGACCAAACAGTGGAGGCGTATTCCAACTGTAGTCTAAGGAGTGTTTTATAGGCTGTTGACTTCAGAGACTGTTGTGTACTTTAATATTCCCTTTTAGGAACCCAAGGGTTTGGTTGGCCTTTTTATATGAGTACCCCAGCTGAGGTCATCCGATATTGTGACCCCAAAGTATTTTGCAGCAGGGACACTTTCCAGTTCAATGCAATGGAGGAAGTACTTGGATGGGATTTGTTGTTTTAAGCAGGTGACATGTAGGACTTAACAATAATGATCAAGCAACTTGCATTTATGCTTAATTATATAGCCCTTTACCATAGTTCCAGGTAAGGTGCTTTTTTCAACAAAAAAGTATTGATATGTGTCTTATTTCTCCACAAAACATAGGCTGTGATACTCATCAGAAGTGCCTCACTGAGGCGCTTCCAATGAGTACCCAGAACCTATGTTTTTTTGGATGAATAAGAAAAATAATTATCTGGCTACTCTTTATCTGGAGCTATGACATTGCTGTTCAGCATTATTAGTTTATTACAGTACCCAACAATCATGTGAATGTGCATAAAAGTCCTTGATCAGACACTGATGGTTTTATTAGCTGATCTGGATCTTCACTGTATACATAGATTGTATGTATATAACTCCAGATAAGAAGGGGTATAAGGAAGTTATTTTTCCTACTTCTCCACGTAAACATGTTGGTACTCATCACGTACCTTGTCGAGGCACTTCTAATGAATACCCACAATGTATGTTTTTGTGGAGAAATAAGAACAATATCAACAATATTTGGTCGAAAAAAGAGCCTTACCTGGAACTATGTTAAATATAGATTGGTTCATCCCCAAATAAGCTTAAATGACATGGCTTAAATCATAATAACATACCAACTTTAAGAGCTTCTGCAATATGCTCAGGATCATGTAGGTGTTCACAAAGAGCCATGACAGCCCGCTGACGCACAAGAAGGTTTGAATCATTGAGTTCCCGATTCTGAAAAGAGATACATATCATGAGTGTACACCCCTTGAAACGTGGCTCTAATCTGGAGCTCCAGGTAAAAAAATTTGGACAATTATATCTTTTTTTATTTTTTACGCATTAGAGCTATATAAATAATAACATAATGCCTAACCATCCATTTTTTACCCTTCCTGTGGTGATTTCTCGACAATGCTGCATTGACAACCAAAATATCCATAACACAAATAACCATATGTGTGTGTGATGATATGCTGAATCTCTAGCAAAGTGCAAAATTAAATAACAGACAACAAACACCTTGAATTTCTACGGCCTTCCATACAAAAAATAATTCAGCCAATATGCATGAAGTAGGTGGTCTGAGATTTACTCCACAGACACTGATTGAATTCCTAACCAGGTGTCGCTCTAATTGTTTCACATTAATAACCGATGGTTACGCATTCTTTTGTTTGGTAGGCATGTTTAACCTGCAAAGCGGGTGACCTTCCATGCACAGGGAGCCATCAATTAACATCCTAATCAAAAGAACGGTGTACTGTTTTCATGTCATTTCTGCAAATGACACTAAGGAAAGTGTGTTCAGTTAGCTTAATTCCCCTGGTTTGATCCCAGTACCGCTAGACTATCTCTAGAGGCCAGTGTGGTCACCACTGAGCTACCACGCTTTCTGCAGAATCACCAAACATTACACTACTGACCTCTTCGTCTGGCACCTTACCATCGTGGATACTTACCAGAACTGTTTTCTCTGAAGCAAGTGATAGATATGAAAAATGAATGATGATTGAGATAATGAAAGGCGCTTTTAAGAACAGATTGCCTACCAAACGAGGTAAAGCTCTTCCTCCATATGCTAACGGCGTTTTTGAAGGATCTATATGGGGCGGATAGTTTGCTGAAATAACAGTGAGAGCCATTGTTAAATAAATTTTAAAAGCCTTTTGTTTTCAGGTTTGTTGTTGTTGTCACATTACATATATCAACACCGGTTCCTGTTGTCAGATCTCTATGGTTACTGCGCGTGCATACATATAAGTATTTAGTTTCGAATTTAAATTTCAGCAGAAAAGCGACAGAAAATGAATACAGAAAGACTAATATTCTATGTGTCATCAATATAAATGTATATGGACTGTATAATTAATTATAATTGATCTCTGGTAATGGTTCATTTTCTCACACATAGTTTCGTACATAGCGCACTTTTCGAAAAGGTAAACAGACGGATGTTCACGTACGCAAAGCGAAATTATTGTATATTTCTGGCTCAAATTCAAGTTTTGTGTATGGTTTTACTTAAGGTGAGACCATTCTTTTAATTGAAGCTTGGGTACTCTCCATTTTCCCTTATTGTTTGTTTTCAAAACCGACAAACGCGCATTGCAGATAACAAGTGCACATGTAAATTTATCCCGAGTATTTTGCCCGTCAGAAGTATATGGTACCTGCAAAATGCCAGAAACACTGGAACATTTTCTTTATGGCTGTGATGACATCACAGTTAAAAAACAGTCTACCAAAGCAAATGTTGGATGCGCTGTCAGACTGGAGGCCAGGAGGTCGGGGGTTCAACATTCTTTCGTGGAGATCAATCATGAAATATTCTTTCCCTTCCGCTGATTCAAGAAGGGCATTTGTCTGTTTCTGGTGAAAGAATGTGCACAATACTGGTTAACCGCTTAGAGGACTAAGTCTGCCCAGTAAACGTGTGGTTAGGTAAACTGACCAAGCTCGACATGACCCCATTGGGTTGACTGGGCCGTAAAACCGCAACACAAACAAACAAAACAAAGCAAATGGAAGATGTTCTTGGAGGAGAAGATTTACAGAAGACAGTCATAGATTTTGCTGTGTTGTCAGGAAATTGGGAAGAATTTCGCAAGTATGGGGTGAGAGAAGTTAATATTACTCTGGCATTTTAGCAATTCACCAGAGATAGTGGAAGATTCTTTTACTTCATTCAGTTACTCATGCATGCATTTTCATTACATATATACATGATGCATGAATGTTTCATTCCAAATTTATGTTGTTTATGGAGTTTTCTAGTCTTAAGAATGTTTGATATAGTTATTCGTTACTTTTAACAGAATTATGGGTGTCTGTAGCAAAAAGTGACTGTCACTGCTACACTCTGCTGTCAGACAATACATATACTTTAAAGTTTAAAAGAAGAGGAATGCAATTTTACTTGATCACTTTTGGATGGGTGTAGAATGGATGAATCTGGTCTGGAAAGGTTTTGTCAGTTGTCACAAATGGGGTACGGATAATTATCCACTCTGACAATAGTCCACAATCTCCAATATTGTTTTTCATTTTTGGATGATGATAGAATAAATTTATGGTAAATTAATATTATTGTATTAAATCTTTAATTCGAAGATCTTTTCCATTTCTTTTGTATTATACTTAAAATATGTGTGTCCGTAATATTGTAGAAGTATTTTGAATATCACAAATTAAAAGTCTTTGGTATGGATGAACTTTAAAAGCCTTTAGAAATCTTTAGCTGAAAACTCAGACTCATTATCAGGTCCCATGGGTGTGCGAGTTTTCAAAGTTTGACAGTCATGGATTTCTGAGTTCTTAGTGATTGAATTTTGAATTCCGATGTAGCAAATATATAAACATTCAAATTTACCCATTACACCATAGAAACGAGATTTGTAGTCTGCTGTTTGCGACATGTTTTCGACATGTTTTCGAAAATATTGAATTAAAGGTGAAATTGCTCATAATTTTACCTTTGGTTGGAATATTGTCAGCTAAATTACTGTAAGAAATTTACAGATTTGTTATGGTTATTTCTTCTGTTTGCTAACAATGTTTTTAAAATACGTCTGCAGCCATGTGTCAAATGTCGTTTGCATACTGTCATGGATGATGGATACTTTTTCATTGCTTAACTTACGTAACAACTGCAAAGTCAATTTAATGTTGTTTGCATGCTGTAATGGATGATGGATACCTTTTCATTGCTTAACTTACGTAACAATTGCGAGGTCCATTACGAAAAAAAAAATCAATTTCATCCTTTCATTTTTGATACAAGTCTTTATTAAAAAAAAAAAAAAAAAAAAAAAAAAAAAAAATACCCAAGGAAACTTACTTCAAAACTGCTGCAAAGTCAGTTTTGAAAAAAAAAAAAAAAATCTTTCATTTCACCCTTTTGTCTATAATACAAAGTCATTTTCAGCTAAAACTGGAATAGATATAAAATCATTTTTACCAATAAAACAGAAATAATTAAAGGGGAAAGCAATACAAACTGCAAGTATATCTTTGAGTAAAGTGCTTAACAAGCCATTTATTTTGATGCAAGAGTTTTCAAAATCGACCTAGAAATAAGGAAATTATGGAGGTTTTAATGTATTTAAAATGGCTGTCATGGATGCTGCCATATTGTAGGCTTTATGACATCACACAGCCCAAATTGAATATGCAAAACCAAATTATAAAGGGTTTTTAAGAATAATTTTGTTACAATTTTTTTATAATCTTTTAATTCTAGTAACAAGCAATCATTTCCCCAAAAATAAACAAACTTTATGAGAATAACTACCTTTATGAAACAAATTTTAATTTTTATGAAACCTCATTAAATATTCAAAATGGCAGCACCCATTTAAACAATGTTAAAATATTCAGTTGTCTATAACTTGTTTAATTTTCCACCGATTTTGATAAAATTTGTGTCAAAATTCATTGTTTGTGAAGTTCTTTACTTTAAAGCACAATACTTTTTAAGGTTGCGGTCCCCTTTAAATGAATGAAAAATATTATAAGACAATTTAGGGATCACTTATAAAACATTTAAGGACAGTTTTATCAAAACTATTTTCGGGTTGGTAATTGTCCGCTTTTAGGTTTAATAAGAGGGGTGGGTAAATGTCAGGGTGGGTAATTGTCCTACTCATCACAATTTTTTTTTTATATATATATATATATATATATATTTCATTTCAATTTCAGACGTCAGTTCTTGTTTATCTCATGAAAAGAGTTTCTGTACATGTATGGTAAATGGAACAGTACTCAATAGAAGTGCACTCAGTGGTGAGGTGCTTCTAATGAGAACCAACAACATATTATTTTATGGAGAAATAAGAGAAAACGTCTGTGAGTTATCATCAAATAGTCTTTCTTAACAAGCCCTCTGGCTATGTTAAAGGCAGTTAAACTAATATTATAACAAATTTATCTGCAGTATGAACATTTTAAAAGTGATTAGAAAATAAAATGAAGATGCTTAATTAAGGATTTGTCCTATAAACATACATTTAAGATTTAGATATACAGTATTCAAAAAATGTTTCAAAATAGTAATTTTCCTTACTATGGCCAGACAGACCATCAGCTTAAACATGGATAGATTTTTTAATGAGGATTCCATTCTCCAGTTTGAATTCTAACCTACATTTAGGATGCAACTTCTACAGTGGAGATGAATCATCAAATGTTTGGTGTAATGCGGTTCAGAAGCCAAGTTTCACTTCACAGTATGTTTTTGTTCATTTCGGTTTGGTTTGTCGATTTCCACCAATGTCGAGGTGTCTTTTTTCAATTGAAATGACAAAAACCTAGTGAAACCTGCAGAAATAATCATAAATGCTATTTTCTTACTGATTTTACTATTTGACTTTGAAAATAACATTTTGATTTTCTACATGGCTAAAGACAACTTTTGATTTACGTTTTTTAGTTAAAATACACACGCAAGGAAGTAATCTCGACTTAATATATTAACAACCATTTAGACAAAACAAAAATCTAAATTAATTTTGTCATCTTTTTGTTGTTCTGTTATTTTTAATGCTTTTTAGAATCCTTTTTCATGAAAAAAAAAATTAAATTAATGCCGATTATCAACTCTGTCATTCTATGGGGAATGAGTTCACTGGCCATGAATATACTTTGGCCATAAGTAATCACCTTGACCTTCATATTCATATATTCATATTTTGTAACTAAAATACATCACACCAGAACAAATTTATCTTGGTTGAAGCATCGGCTGCAGATTTAAATTGCCGGTGTGAGAATATTTTGGTTTTAAACAAATTACTTCTGAAAATGGGGTGAAGGAAACTGACAAATTTAATAAGCTAAAATTTGTAAGGTCTGCAAAGGGTGCATTAACCAAGATGCATTCATTCAGGTCACCAGGTGTGACAAATGTACAACAGAAATAATTAGTGAAACATTGCTTTTATAGTGTCCCTGCCAGTGCACCAAGAAAACTTAAAATTGTTCTTAGAGTATTTTCTGTCTTTCCCCTTCATTCTATTTATATTTGAGTACCCACAGTCTGTTTTTTTTTTTTTTTTTTGAGAAGAAATAAGGAAAACAATATTAATCTCTGAAAACTCACTTTACCCTTCATAAAATAGGGTTTTGGTAACCTGCTGATACATATCATATCATGAGATAAGTATCACGGTACATATCATATCGTGAAGTAGGTGAATCATGGCAGCCCTAGCAACTGCCTTGCAGCAGCAGCATAAAAAAGAAAAAAAAAATGCTGGGAGGGACATCTATTTTCCTCTGAAACATTTCAGAATTTCTTGTTAAAACAAAATTTTAATTGATTGTATTTGAGCAATATATGTAACCTCACATTCAGTTTTGAAAGGTTCAGGTTCAGATAAAGACAGGATGCTAGTAAGTTAAATTCTGGTAGTGAAGCATAGCTCCAGATAAGAGGTGTATCTAGATTAGTATTTTTCTTATTTCTCCACAAGAACATATTTTGTTCTAATGAGTAACCACAACATATATTTTAACCCTTGTCATGCTGAATAAATTAAGATGCCACACCCAATTCTAATTTCCAGCCAATCAGATTACTTGATCCGGGTTTTTGATGGAAATTCACATATTTAATGACAAACAGTGGAGAGCCAGATCATTTGGCTTCTTCAGAAGCCAACTGATCTGGGTCTGTACTGTTTGCTGAGACAGGGCATGTCGTGTTTAGCAAGAGAAGGGTTAAGGAAACAAGAAAATTACCAATACTTTAATTTTCCACCAATAAATGTTTTTTGCAGCTTTGTTTGAAATTTTTTTTCTGTTGTAGATAATGGAGGAAAATTATATTAAGTCCAATGGGTAGGAGAAAAGTGAACTATATAAAATCCACACATGTCTCAGAAACTGAAGAAAGGGAGAAAGTCAAGGAATCGATTTTAAAAGGTATAACTTGGAATTGTCCTAAAATTTTGAACACTCTGTTCCAAACATTTTTTGCCTAAATTTGATTTGTTTCACAAAATACAGTGGAACCGCGGTAATTCAAACACCAATTTTTCGAAACTACCGGATTTTTTGAAGATGACTGGTGGTCCGGATTTTTTTCACTATAATTCATGCAAAAATATCACTGATTTTTCGAATTTCAATTTTTCGAAAAAATGAATTTTTCGAACAGATTCGTCGGTCCCAATCAAAGAAATTCATATTAAAATCCCCCGCTAAATTTGAAATTCCAAACTGCCAATCAAGGTCACGTATGATGATCATGATTTCTTTGTGCGGCGAGTTCGATTGTTACACTCCCGAGTGACTTCACGGGTTTATTCGCTACAGGTAATTGACACCGGATTAACAGTGAATATTCCGAACAGATTCATCGGACCAAATCAAAGAAATTCCTTTTAAAATCCCCTACCAAATTCGAAATTCCAAACTGCCAATTAAGGTCACACACGATGATCATGATTACTTTGTGCGGTTAGTTTGATTGTTACACACCCGAGTGACTTCACGGGTTTATTCGCTACAGGTAATTGGCACAGGATTAACGGTCACACTATTGAGTGATGATCCTTGATTGAGTTAAGGGTGTCTTTATTTGAGATCGTTAGCAATGATGTCTTATTTGATGTTTTTTAATTGTTTTAATTATGGGTCATTAATGAACTTTAATGATTTTAAAGATCAGTGATTCATGTAACGTGTAAATACGAAGGATCTGTAATAGTACGGTTACAACAAAAATAACAATTCTGAGACGAATTTCCTGAATGTTTATGGACGTTTTTTAAAGTAAAAGTAGGGTCAAAAAGACGAAACAAAATTGGCTAGAAACGTGGAGTTAGCCCTTTCAGATCTGTATCAGCCAGTGTTTTGCAGACTGATACAAAACTTTGCTAGCTGTCAACATTTGTATTTTCTGCACCTCGTTTTGCAAGGTTAAATATTTCGTCAGTAAATTGGTTCGTTACTTTACATTTAACCTTCATTTTCATTATTGTAAATGGTTGTAATTAAAAATGTAAGTTCATGTTTTCTTTTTATTTTCTGGTTCCGTACGTTGGCCTGTCAAGCGTGAAAAGATGATTAGCTCAACCTTAAAGCAGCTCATTATCTTTAATGCTTCGGCAGATGTTCCCATTACTTCAACGATATTGAATAAAAAAAAAATCTTTTATCTGAGACTGAAGACTCCCTACTATCCCTAATTTCCATGACTAAAATTCCTACTTTTGTCCTACTTTTTAAAGATTTTTAGTCCCACTTTAGCCCTACTTTTACACAGGAGGGCAATTGAAAGCCTGAAACATGTCAATTTAGCTACCTGCTGTTGTGTCTAAAATGTTCTTGCTGAATAACAAACAATACAGACTGGTTCAAACTGATCCTTTGGTGTTTAATGTGAGCCTACTCAATTTTCTCAGGCATGGCTATCTGAATTTGGAGTAAATTTAGTCCTGGTTTATCTTTTATACATAATCAGTAATTCATAAATCTCACTGAATTATTTTCTATGTTTCACAATTTGATGATATGAAATAGTTACTAGTGAGTTCTTTTATAGTATTGGAACTATTTCTTAAGATGGTTTACTACATTATTGCATTTGATTTTGATGAATTCTTCTCATAAAAGAAACATTAATCTGACCACTGAAAGTTACATTGCTGTTACATCATGAAAATTGGGTCCATATTTTGCTGAAGAACAGATTGGATGGTGTCATTTCCTGATACTGTTTAGTGTTCTTATGCTCAAATTGATGCAATTTTGTGACACTTTAAAGACAACAGAGCTACTGCTCTGGGCAAAAAAGGTTTATACCATATTTTACCTAATTACCATATCCCTATAAGCTCTGAGTCAAGCAATTTCAGAGTCTTCAGATTACCATCTGTGTACTTTTATCTGTACTTTATAAAAGCATGTTTAAGGCACTCATTTTAAATTGCCTCAACTTGTGGAGGCCATTCCAATGAGCACCCACAACATATGCATTTGTAAAGAAAATAAGAAAAAAAATATATCACATAAGCATCACCAAATATGCCCTTCATGAAGTCCTTTGCTGATCTTACTTTAAAGTGTGCCCTTATTAGGTGGATTTTTACTACAAGCATTTCCAGTAATTTTGAAAAACCTAAGCGCACAGTCCGGTAATTAGGTATATGTTAAGTTGGAAGCAAAAAACATCGCAGACACCAGGGCCCAGTTGTTCAAAGCACTGTTGGCTTAACGAGCTCATTAGTGGTCAAAATGTCAACTATTCAAGTAAGTACAATATCTAATTCACAGGTATTTTTGCTGAAAAAAATGTGAGTAGCTTTTGCAAATGCAGTTGTCAGTTTCTGGCGAAAGAATGTGCACAGTACTGGTTAACCCCTTAGAGGACTAAGCCTGCCCAGTAAACGTGTGGTTAGGTAAACTGACCGCGCTCGACATGACCCCATTGGATTGACTGGGCCGTAAAACCTCAACACAAACAAACTCACATTTTTTTCAGCAAAAATATTAGCATATATGCCATATTTAATGATCAAAGTTTTAACAATACGTTAACTAACGACATCGTTAGTTTTGAAAAACTGGTCCCAGAACAATAGACTCAGTTAAGTTTTATTGGGTCTCCTCAGGAGTTGTAATGTAATATGTAACAGTGCTCACTAATCCCACAATATTCTCTTTTCAAATAAATCCAAAGGAGCTCAGTGATCCCAAAGGACCAAAAAAATATAAAGTGAACTACAGGGAGATGTTTTATGGCTACCACTTTCGAAGGTTTAATTTGAAAAATCTGTCACTCAGGGCCCTGTTGTTCAAAACTATCGATGTCGTTAGTTAACGTATCGTTAAAACTTTGATCATTAAATTTGGCATATACGCTAATATTTTTGCTGAAAAAATGTGAGTAGCTTTTGCATTTGCAAAAGCTACTCACATTTTTTCAGCAAAAATACCTGTGAATTAAATATTGTACTTACTAGAGTAGTTAACATTTTGATCACTAACGAGCTCGTTAACCTAACTTTGCTTTGAGCAACTGGGCCCAGGAGTATTGATAATTCAGTAAAAAATAGAAACTATTTATTATTTTACTGAATTAATATGCTCCTTCATGATAGGTTTTTGTATCATGTAAACAGTTTTGATAATTCTCTATATTTCTTCTCAAAAACATAGTATGGGCACTTATTAGAAATGCTATGATGAGGCATTTCTAATGAGTACCCATAGCATTATGTTTCATAGGGAAATAAGAAACATATCAGTGCATTTTGATTGAAAACACACCTTGTCTAGAGCTATATGTTTTCAGCTTTCAGAGCCAGATTAAACTTACCAAACAAAGGAGGAGCTCTTGTTATTGGTCATTCAAAACATGAACTAAAAGATCAAGAGAACAAACATGGAGCCAGGAAACCACCAAATGGGTACAATACTGACACGTCCAGCGACAGTATGAGTGGAAGAGATACTGCTAGGAAGAAAAGATCAACTGTTAAAAGAAGAAAACGTAGCAGCAAGGTAAAACACAAGTCAGATAGGGTTATAAGCTATAGGGATGGAAATTAGCAGGGATCCAGTCGCCCATGGCCCCAAATTTTGCACTGGGTCCCTAAATTTTGAAAGAAATGTTGATAACCCTGAGTATTTGGACAGATAGTTTTAAGCAAACAAGGTAGACCAAGATCAGATTTGGCAGAATGCAGCATCTGATTAGGGTCTGCAGTTTTAACACTCAGCCAGCAGTTTACAAGACACATTCCCAGGGAATAAATTTTAACCCTTTTCTTGCTGAACATGATATGCCCTGTCTTAGCAAACAGTGTAGGTCCAGATCAGTTGGCTTCTGAAGAAGCCAACTGATCTGGATCTGCACTATTTGCCATTAAGTATGTGAATTTCTATCAAAAACCCGGATCAAGTAATCTGATTGGCTGGAAATTAAAAATGGGCATGGCATCCTAATTTATTCAGCATGACAAGGGTTAAGACAAGTACAGTAAGGAGTTTATCTCAGTTAAGGTGTCTGGATACTTAAAATATGGTACTGTCTTTTTTCAGATCCTATAGAAGGTCATTTTTAGCTCTGACAATTTAGGAGCTTTTGTGGTTACTTGTAGCATTGTGTGCTTGCACGTTTTAACATCTGTCTCAGTGTTAAAGTTTTACATTTATTTAATTATTTTTTTTTTATCGAAGTATTGTGTCACAACACCTTTACCTCACAAACCTTTAGTATTTGCAACAATATTGAGGCCTATGACCGTTGTTATGTCTAGTCCTTTATGCAAGGCATATATTTGTAGAAGCTTCTAATAGCCTGTCAAGATTAAATCTGTTCAATGTAACTAGTCATGCTACCTGAACTGACAACATTTACTGTATTCACCCTAATTACCCCACTGTGTGCCTTAGTTTTTCAAAATTTACTGGAAAAAAAAATGTAGTAAAATATCTTCTTAATAAGAGCTCACTTTAAAAGAATTCATATGAGTAGAGGACTTCTTTAGGGGCGTATTTAATGATGTTTATGTGATATGTGCTCTGATTTACTTTATAAAAGCATATATTGTGGGTACTTACTTGAATTACCTCAACAGGTTTATAAAAGCATATGTTGTAGGTACTCATTTGAATTGCCTCGAGGCAATTCAGATGAGTACCAACAACATACGCTATTATAGAGAAGTAGATAATATTACACAGACTGCAGTCTGACGCCTATGAAATTGCTTGACTGTGCGCTTACAGGGATATATGTGGTATTTAGGTTGAATATGGTATATCATAATTTTCTCTGAACAGGGCAGGATGAAGTAAGAAAATGAATGCATGATATGGCCACATATTATGGCCATATAAATTCACAACTGACACCTTCTTATATGCATTTGAGCTTCAATAGCTTGGATCATTTACATGATAGAATTAAAACCTGTATTATTACAGTCATTTTATGTGTAAACCAACACTGGGTGGCTGGAAGTCTTTCTAACTAGAACTAATTTTTATGGTCGCAAGCCTGTTTGAACCTTTAAAGTTCTACTACATTTTTGCTTTTATTTAAAGAAATTAAGGCCTAGACAGACAATTCACATGAATGTCAAGCCTTATTTTCTTGGAAAACTGAATAGAAGACTTTATTTACTTTTATTTTGAATATGTCAGTTTACTGTGGTATAATTTTTGCAGATTGACAGAGAAGCGGCAAGTTCAGCAGTAACTAAACACATGAAGGTGGCACGAGGAGTAACTTATGTAAGTCAGGGCTGGAAAATTCCACTTGTCTGGTTGCCATGACCAGTGCTTTTACTGGAGGACAAGTACAGTCAAACCTGTCTAAAGGGCCACCTGTATTAACCCTTTTCATGCTGAATAAATTAAAATGCCACACCCACTTCTAATTTTCAGCCAATCAGATTTATACTTGATCCAGGTTGTTGGTACAAATTTAAGTTCTCAATGACAAACAGTGCAGATCCAGATCATTTGGCTTCTTCAGAAGCCAACTGATCTGGATCTACACTGTTTGCAAAGGCAGTATATATCCGGGTTCAGCAGGATTAGGTTGAGCAGTCACCTCTCTTAAGAGGCCACATTTTGGGATCCTTTAAAAGGTCATATATGTATAAATTTACCTGTATTAAGCAAGCACCTGTCATAAACAACCGCTTGTTGGCTTTCCCTTAGGTGCTTGCTTAACATAGGTTTGACTATAAAAGTTTTGAGAAAATGTATCATGCAACATATGTGCCTGGCAAAGACTGAGATTATCCTGCACTTAGTCTTCACTTGCCACCCAGAGGATAGCCAAGAAGAAGCCGGCCTCGGTGGCTCAGTTGGATGCGCCGTCCGACTGGAGACCAGGAGGTCGCGGGTTCAACCCCCGCCGAGGTCGGCAACATTCTTTCGTGGAGATTGATCATGAAATATTTTCTACGGTCATTCTCTCCCTTCCGCTGATTCAAGAAGGGCAGTTGTCAGTTTCTGGCGAAAGAATGTGCACAATACTGGTTAACCGCTTAGAGGACTAAGCCTGCCCAGTAAACGTGTGGTTAGGTAAACTGACCGCGCTCGACATGACCCCATTGGGTTGACTGGGCCGTAAAACCTCAACACAAACAAAATAGCCAAGAAGCCGAGGCTTCTATAGTCTCTGATTAGACTACATGAATGCTCAGGTTGATCAGAGTCTTTGCTGGACTCACATATCCAAAGGTACAGCTTCTCATATTATAGCTCAGTTGAACATATTCACCCTTATTACCTACCCTGCCTTTACTCCTTACATTACTTATTTTTAATTTCTTGTTTAAAATTTGAACAAGTCCATTTTACTAAATGTTGATATGTCATAATGTGCCTAAAAACTGCTTGATGAGTGGCAAACTTTGTATACCCTGATCAGATGTCACATTTCCTGCATCTGATCTGGGGCTACACTGTTTGCTCAGACTGCTCTGTCCCAGTACTTGGGGTCAGTATGGTACTTTTAAATTTATGCACTTTACTTGTTCCCTGTATATGTGGCAGGGAATTTTCCAAGAGTTTGGGGAGATTTTATAACAGAGAATCTCTCCCCGAACTCTTTTATTTCAAGTATTTTATATGAGCAATTCAGATACGTAAACTTTCCAAGTTTGGACTGATTAAAAAACTTGTTTTAGCTTGCCTATACAGAAATACAGGAAGAGTTTTTATATTATCCCTGATGTTGGCGACAAAATCAGTGTTTGTACATGTATCTATAATTTTATGTTATTTTTAAAAAATATATGTCTTCTGAATGCCAAACTGGATTTTAAAATTTAATACTTGGATACTCTTACATTAGCCATTTTTTATGTCAGTCCTAGCATTTAGCATCATTTCAGATAAACTGTAACACCTGCAGTCATCTTATATGGTTTTCTGATGAAAGAAAGTACACAATACCTGTTAACCGCTAAGATGACTAAGTCTGCCCAGTAAACTTGTGGTTAGGTAAACTGACCGCGCTCGACATGACCCCATTGGGTTCACTGGGCCGTAAAACCTCAACACCAACAAACGTCTTACATGGCATGTGTTTTTTCTGAACAGGGAACTGCAGTGTCATTTTATGACATTGATCTATATTTCAAGGTCGAGTTAATGTTATTTTTATGTCAACTCTAGCATATAGCTCCATTTCTGATTTAAGACCTATACGGTAAATGTCCTAAAATTTCAAACACCAAATGGTCTGACAAAATGGCATATGCAAACAATGCAGACCCTGATCAGACTGTTCCTGAAGTCTGATCAGGGTCTACACTGTTTGCTGTTCCACTAAGTATTTTAAGAAAGAACTACATAAAAAGCAAACTTTAGGCAAAAAAAAAGTATAAAATAAAGTGTTTGAAAGTTTAGAGCATTTACCATAATCATCAAACCTGCATACACTCCCTAACAGGGACTCAAACACTGTGGTATCATTTAATGACCCTGACATACATTTCACTGTCAAATGACTTTGTCATTTTTTTGTGTCAACCCTAGCATTTGTTTGTTTGTGTTGAGGTTTTACGGCCCAGTCAACCCAATGGGGTCATGTCGAGCGCGGTCAGTTTACCTAACCACACGTTTACTGGGCAGGCTTAGTCCTCTAAGCGGTTAACCAGTATTGTGCACATTCTTTCGCCAGAAACTGACAACTGCCCTTCTTGAATCAGCGGAAGGGAGAGAATGACCGTAGAAAATATTTCATGATCAATCTCCACGAAAGAATGTTGCCGACCTCGGCGGGGGTTGAACCCGCGACCTCCTGGTCTCCAGTCGGACGGCGCATCCAACTGAGCCACCGAGGCCGGCAACCCTAGCATTTAGCTCCATTTCTGATTAACCATATGACCTGCAGGTAGGGCTGGCTAATCAGGGCTAAAAAGATAATGGATTGTCAGTCCTGCCATTTTGGTTGATAATCAATTAGTAATTGTTGAAGATTTGGTCATAATCTTACCTTTCGGCTTACTAGCCTCAGTGGCTCAGTTGGATGCGCCGTCCGGACTTGAGACCAGGAGGTAGCGGGTTCAACCCCTGCCGAGGTGGGCAACATTCTTTCGTGGAGATTGATCATGAAATATTTTCTACGGTCACTCTCTCCCTTCCGCTGATTCAAGAAGGGCAGTTGTCAGTTTCTGGCGAAAGAATGTGCACAATACTGGTAAACCGCTTAGAGGACCAAGCCTTCCCAGTAAACGTGTGGTTAGGTAAACTGACCACGCTCGACATGACCCCATTGGGTTGACTGGGCAGTAAAACCTCAACACAAACAAATACTGTCTGAGAATGACTTACTATATGTTAGACTTTACGATATGTATTCGGACTGAGAGGCCTGAGCAAACAGTGTAGACAGCATTCCCATTCATGTACTACAGTATGTGATTCACGTACAGAATCTGCCATGAACGTACAGAATTGTTGGTATCTGTGTATACAAAACATACCGCAAAATTGGTGCACATATAAATTGCAACAATTGTACGTTCTGCTTGAGTCAGTTTTCGCTCATTAGCATCCTTTTGAATATTAATAAAGCATCGAAACACTGTGATTGCTGTCTGACAATAACGAATGCTTACGATCAATTCATAGATCGATGATCGTTACGGGGATCACAAAATTTAATTATTTTCTTACCGAGAGGGATGTGATTATTATTCATTGGTTATTGCGAATGGTCTTTTTCGCATTTTCCAATCACTTACCACCATGTGGTTTATATCCGAGAGAGATACCTTGATTGTTCATTACCTAGCTAAAACACGTGGTTGGTTTGAAACGCATTGATCAACAAAGATGTCACAAGCCAGCATTCTGAGCTTCTACGGCTCAAACTTAGCGGAGAAAGTGGGGGGGAAAGCGCAAATCTTCGGATGTTACTGAAGGCCCCTTTGCCACCAAATCACTGAAATGCTTAGGTTCTGATGAAGACGTTCAGCACAAAGCTGGCAGCGACAATCAGTCCCAAAGGCAAAGTGAAAAGGTCAGTCACAAAATGGCGTTTTTATACAGTCTTCCCAGTACTATATAACCTCAAAATATGTGTACCCTCAAAAAGTGATCTGTACCCCCAAATGCCAAACCCAAGGGGTACATGTACCCAGATGAGACACCGCAGACCACTACATCTCTTTAGGGTCTACACGGTTTGCCACTCATCCACCTACTTTAAGACACAATATTGGGTAGTAAATTGTACTTGTTCAAATTTTAGAACAAGTATGGTAAACAGTTGAGGTGTTCGAACCCTTAGGGTAAATATCGTAATGTAACAGCCACAGAAAATCGATTAATCGATTATTTGCAAATTACTAATGATAATCATTTTTGTGGATTTTATCAACCGATTAATTGATTATCTGATTAATTGTGCCAGCCTTACCTGCAGTCCTCAAACCTGGCATACACTTCCTAACTGGTATTCAAACACACTGGTATCACTTTGTGACTATGATCTGCATATCATGGTCCAAAGACATTGTCATTCTTTACGTGAATTTTAAAGTTTAAGTTTGTACTTGTCAGTATTATAAATAAGTTAAACACTAAAATTCATGTGTCTTTTGACGCTTGGCTCAGGACCCAGGGGTCATTGAAAAAAACGTTGCAATGTTGTCTCACCCTAGCATATGAGGTCTGCACAACAGTAAAGGAGGAGACGGAGCTGTGATGTAAACAGCATTATCATGATGCACATGGTATTAACCCTTGTCATGCTGAATAAATTAAGTTGCCACGTCCACATCTGATTTTCAGCCAATGAGATTGATTTGGATTGTTGCTATAAATTCACAGACTTAATGGCAAACAGTGCAGATTCAGATCAGTTCTTCAGAAGCCAACTGATCTGGATCTACACTGTTTGCAAATGCAGGATATATCCGGGTTCAGCAGGACTAGGGTTAAGTTACAGAGCAATTTTGGTTGAACTCATTCTGGTGTTGTAGGAAGGGGTAAAGTAACTGACAGAAAACAGTGCTGAGATTTGGCCTTTTGAGCTCTGGTTGAGGACAAAAATTGTTGTGGTGTTGTATGACCATAGTGCATCGAAAAGGTGTTACAGAAAACTTGGTTGAATTCAGCCTGCTGGTGTAGAAGAGATAGAATAAGACAAAAATCAGTACTTACGTTTGAATTTTTAATTCAGGAGAATAATTTATTTCAGTCTGTGTGCAGTGGGAAAGATGGAGTGACTGATAAAGGAATTTCAAGTATGATTACCCACTCTAGGATCACTGTAAGTTTACACCAGAGTGACATTTACCTTGTAATAGCTGTAATAGTGTAAATGAAACTGACAGATTTAATGGAAAATAATGCTGTCAGAAAAAAACAAAAAAAAAACACACAAAAAAAAAAAAAAAAAATTGTAAATAGATATATGAGCCAGCGGATGACAAAACCAACAAAATGGCATGTGGGCCCAGCGAAGACTGATCAGCCAGCGTATCCGCCCAGTTTGATAGTCTTTGCTGTCCGCATGAAGAAAGCTTGGTGTCCTCAGCTACCCATTGTGCATACAGCGAAGACTGATCAGACTGGGCAGATGCCCAGGGTGGTGGGAGTCTTCACTGAAGGCACATGCCATTTTGTTATCCCTGTGCTTTTCTAAGAAAAAGCAGGGATATTGTGACACTCCCTGTCCGTCCGGTCATCCCTCCGTCTGTAATGTCACACCATTGCTCCTACACCATTTAAGCTAGAATCTCGAAACTTTCACAGGCGATAGCCCTATAGATGAGGACTGGAGAAACACATTCGGAATTTTGATATAACCCCTAATGGCAGGGCCATGGGGGGTATGGCCCCCCCCCCCCAAGGGTCCAAAATCCGTTTTGTACAAACATAGTCATGTTGCATATCAAATCAAAGATAATGAAGAGTAGAATACAGTGGTGCAAACAGTTTGCACCGGGGGCATGTCTGGGGGTCACCAGAGGTCAAAAAGTAGGATTTTGGGACCTTTTTTTGATTGTCACACAACTCCTAGGCTTTTTGAGCTAGAACCTTGAAACTGTCACAGGTAATAGCCCTATGGATGAGAACTGGAGGAACACATTTGGAATTTTGATGTGCTTGGAGATATGCGATGGCATTGGCACGAGGATATGGGATGGCGCGCCATCAACTTGCTCTGGTTTTGCCATGCGCTGGCTCATAGGCCAAGGTAGCCCTACTGAAAAAAGTATGAGTACTATTGTTTTACTTATATCTCAAAGAAATACTTCTAATGAGTACCCATATGTTCTCATGGAGAAATAAGAAACATATGAAGCTAAGTGGTGGATTGACTGGTATGAGGAAAATTAAATAAACTCCCATTTTTCATCAAAACAGCATTCTCCAGTGACATCATCATTTGATTGTGTCATCTTAAATTTCTGTGTATCTTTGTGAGCATAAAAATAACATCAGTATATTTAGTGTGTGTTTGCTTAGCAGAATGTAATTAATTGCTTGCATGTGCCTAAAAGTTTGTTCCTGTGGGAGTATCAGTGTAACATGCATAGCTCTAGATAAGGTGATATATTAGGATGAGCTTTATTTTTGCACCAAAATACATGTATATCTTGTGTATTTTCATTGTGATCCCAGTAAGTGCCCACAAGATGTTTTTGTGAAACATATCTAAGTTTAAATTGCATGCATATCATGTCCATATATCGAGGGTTGAGCGCAAGACTATTGTAACTCAAACATATTTTTGAAACCCTTGTTTAGGGACAACTTGGACCCCTTTGTAAACAATGCAAATTTAGGTGCCATTGCTCATACGAGCAATGGCACCTAAATTTTCATTGTTTACAGAAAGAAATGTTGTAATCTTCATAACGCCTTCATGGTGAGGAGATTAGGTTTGGGGAAAAACAACCATCTGACTTACGTCAGTCTTGCGCTCAACCCTCGATATATGGGTAAAACAGAGACATCATCATTTGTTAGCTCACCTGAGCCGAAGGCTCAAGGTGAGGTATTGTGATCACTCACCGTCCGTCGTCGTCGTCGTCGTCCGTCCGTCCGTCCGTCCGTTCACAATCTTTAAACAACATCTCCTCCTAAACCATTGATTGGATTTTGACCAAATTTCACAGGAATGATCCTTGGTTGATCCTCTTTCAAAGTTATTCAAATGGTTCCGGTCCATTGCATATCTAGGTCACAGGAGCTAAAAATAGATTTTTTAACTAAAAACTCAAAAAATCTTCTCGTCAGAAACCACTGGACCGATTTCAATAAAATTTTGCAGAAATGTTCCTTTGGTGATCCTCTACCAAGATTGTTCAAGCCATTTGGATTCGTCAAAAAACATGGCCGCCAGGGGGCGGGGCTTATTTTCCCTATATATCTATATAGAAAACTTTAAAAATCTTCTTGTCAGAAACCACTGGATCAATTTCAATATAATTTTGCAGAAATGTTCCTTTGGTGATCCTCTACCAAGATTGTTCAAGCCTTTTGGATTCGTCAAAAAACATGGCCGCCAGGGGGCGGGGCTTATTTTCCCTATATATCTGTATAGAAAACTTTAAAAATCTTCTTGTCAGAAACCACTAGACCGATTTCAATATAATTTTGCAGAAATGTTTCTTTGGTGATCCTCTACCAAGATTGTTCGAGACATTTGGATTCGTCAAAAAACATGGCCGCCAGGGGGCGGGGCTTATTTTCCCTATATATCTATATAGAAAACTTTAAAAATCTTCTCGTCAGAAACCACTGGACCAGTTTCAATATAATTTTGCAGAAATGTTCCTTTGGTGATCCTCTACCAAGATTGTTCAAGCCTTTTGGATTCGTCAAAAAACATAGCCGCCAGGGGGCAGGGCTTATTTTCCCTATATATCTATATACAAAACTTTAAAAATCTTCTTGTCAGAAACCACTGGACCGATTTCAATATAATTTTGTAGAAATGTTCCTTTGGTGATTCTCTACCAAGATTGTTCAAGACATTTGGATTGGTCAAAAAACATGGCCGCCAGGGGGCGGGGCTTATTTTCCCTATATATCTATATAGAAAACTTTAAAAATCTTCTTGTCAGAAACCACTGGACCGATTTCAATATAATTTTGCAGAAATGTTCCTTTGGTGATCCTGTTGCAAGATTGTTCAAGCCATTTGGATTCATCAAAAAACATGGCCGCCAGGGGGCGGGGCTTATTTTCCCTATATATCTATATAGAAATCTTTAAAAATCTTCTTGTCAGATACCACTGGACCGATTTCAATATAATTTTGCAGAAATATTCCTTTGGTGATCCTCTACCAAGATTGTTCAAGACATTTGGATTTGTCAAAAAACATGGCCGCCAGGGGGCGGGGCTTATTTTCCCTATATATCTATATAGAAAACTTTAAAAAATCTTCTTGTCAGAAACCACTGGACCGATTTCAATATAATTTTGCAGAAATGTTCCTTTGGTTATCCTCTACCAAGATTGTTCAAGCCATTTGGATTCGTCAAAAAACATGGCCGCCAGGGGGCGGGGCTTATTTTCCCTATATATCTATATAGAAAACTTTAAAAATCTTCTTGTCTGAAACCACTGGACCGATTTCAATATAATTTTGCAAAAATGTTCCTTTAGTGATCCTCTAGGAAGATTGTTCAAACAATTTGGATTCGTCAAAAAACATGGCCGCCAGGGGGGCGCGGCTTATTTTCCCTATATATCTATATAGAAAAGTTTAAAATCTTCTTGTCCGAAACCACTGGACCGATTTCAATATAATTTTGCAAAAATGTTCCTTTGGTGATGCTCTACCAAGATTGTTCAAGCCATTTGGATTCGTCAAAAAACATGGCCGCCAGGGGGGCGGGGCTTATTTTCCCTATATATCTATATAGAAAACTTTAAAAATCTTCTTGTCTGAAACCACTGGACCGATTTCCATATAATTTTGCAAAAATGTTCCGTTGGTGGTCCTGTTGCGAGATTGTTCAAGCCATTGGGATTCGTCAAAAAACATGGACGCCAGGGGTCGGCGCTTATTTTCCCTATATAATCTATATAGAAAACTTTAAAAATCTTCTTGTCCAATCCACTGGACCGATTTCAATATAATTTTGCAAAAATGTTCCTTTGGTGATCCTGTTGCAAGATTGTTCAAGCCATTTGGATTCGTCAAAAAACATGGCCACCAGGGGGCGGGGCTTATTTTCCCTATATATCTATATAGAAAAGTTTAAAAATCTTCTTGTCTGAAACCACTGGACCGATTTCAATATAATTTTGCAAAAATGTTCCTGTAGTGATCCTCTAGGAAGATTGTTCAAACCATTTGGATTCGTCAAAAAACATGGCCGCCAGGGGGGCGCGGCTTATTTTCCCTATATATCTATATAGAAAAGTTTAAAATCTTCTTGTCCGAAACCACTGGACCGATTTCAATATAATTTTGCAAAAATGTTCCTTTGGTGATGCTCTACCAAGATTGTTCAAGCCATTTGGATTCGTCAAAAAACATGGCCGCCAGGGGGGCGGGGCTTATTTTCCCTATATATCTATATAGAAAACTTTAAAAATCTTCTTGTCTGAAACCACTGGACCGATTTCCATATAATTTTGCAAAAATGTTCCGTTGGTGGTCCTGTTGCGAGATTGTTCAAGCCATTGGGATTCGTCAAAAAACATGGACGCCAGGGGTCGGCGCTTATTTTCCCTATATAATCTATATAGAAAACTTTAAAAATCTTCTTGTCCAATCCACTGGACCGATTTCAATAAAATTTTGCAAAAATGTTCCTTTGGTGATCCTGTTGCAAGATTGTTCAAGCCATTTGGATTCGTCAAAAAACATGGCCACCAGGGGGCGGGGCTTATTTTCCCTATATATCTATATAGAAAACTTTAAAAATCTTCTTGTCAGAAACCACTGGACCAATTTCAATATAATTTTGCAGAAATGTCCCCTTGGTGATCCTGTACCAAGATTGTTCAAGCCATTTGGATTTGTCAAAAAACATGGCCACCAGGGGGTGGGGCTTATTTTCACTATATCTGTATAGAAAACATTAAAAACTTTCATGTCCGAAACCACCGGACCGATTTCCATATGATTTTGCAGAAATGTTCCTTTGGTTATCCTGTTGCAAGATTGTTCAAGCCATTTGGATTTGTCAAAAAACATGGCCGCCAGGGGGGCGGGGCTTATTTTCCTTATATATCTATATAGAAAACTTTAAAAATCTTCGTGTCATAAAGCACTGGACGGATTTCAATATAATTTTACAGTAATGTTTCTTCGATGATCCTCTACCAAGATTGTTCAAGCGGCCATGATTCGTTAAAAAACATGGCCGCTAGGGGACGGGGTTAATTTTTCATATATATCTGTATAGAAAACTTTAAAAATCTTCATGTCATAAACGACTGGACCGATTTCAATATAACTTGGCAGAAATGTTTCCTTAGTGACCCTCTATCAAGATTGTTCAAGCCGTCATGATTTGTCAAAAAACATGGCCTCTAGAGGGTGCGGGGCTTATTTTCCATATATATCTATATAGAAAACTTGAAAAAATCTTGTCGTCAGAAACCACAGGACTGATTTCAATATAACTTCACAGAAATGTTTCCTTGGTGACTCTTTACCAAGATTGTTCAAACCGTTATGATTTGTCAAAAAACATGGCCACTAGGGGGCAGGGCTTATTTTCCTATATATCTATATAGAAAATTTTAATAGTCTTTTCAGAAACCACTTGACCGATTTCAATGTAACATTGCAGGAATGTTTCTTATGTAACCCTCTATCAAGATTGTTCAAGCCGTCATGATTCGTCAAAAAACATGGCCGCCAGGAGTCGGGGCTTATTTTCCTTATATATTTATAGAAAACTTTAAAACTGTTCTTGTCAGAAACCACTGAACTGATTTCATTATAACTTTGCAGAAATGTTTCCTTGGTGACCCTCTAATAAGATTGTTCAAGTAATCATGATTCGTCAAAAAACATGGCTGCCGGGCGCAGGGCTTATTTTCCCTATATATCTATATATAAACTTTAAAAGTCTTCTTTTCAGAAACCAATGGACTGATTTCAATACAACTTGGCAGGAATGTTTCTTTGGTGACCCTCTACAAAGATTGTTCAAGCCATCATGATTCATCAAAAAACATAGCTGCTAGGGGGCGGGGCTTATTTTCCCTATATATCTATATAGAAAACTTTAAACATCTTCTCGTAAGAAACAGTTGGACCCAGTTCAATGTAACTTGGCAGGAATGTTGCTTTGGTGACCTTCTACCAAGATTGTTCAAGCCTTCATGATATGTCAAAAACCATGGCCCCCAGGGGGGCGGGGCTTATTTTTCGTCTATATCTGCATAGAAAATTTTAAAATTCTTATTGTCACATACCCCATGACCGATTTCAATATTACTTGGCTGGAATGTTGCTTTGGTGAACCTCTATCAAGATTGTACAAGCAGTCATGATTCGTCAAAAAACATGGCTGCCATGGGGTGGGGCTTATTTTCTCTATATATCTAAATAGAAAACTTTAAAAATCTTCTTGTCAGAAACCACTGAACAGATTTCAATAAAACTTGGCAGGAATGTTCCTTTGGTGACCCTCTACCAAGTTTGTTCAACCTTTCTTGATTCGTCAAAAAACATGGCCGTTAGGGCATAGGGCTTTATAGTTATATAAAACTTTTTAAACCACTGGACCAATTTCAATATAACTTGGCAGAAATGTTCCTTTGGTGACCCTCTTTTAAGATTCAGTTCAAGTCGTCAAGATTTGTAAAAAAACATGGCCTGGGGTGTGGTGGAGGGGGGTGGGGGTGGTTAGTGCTATAAAGTTCATACAGAAATCCTAGAGCAGTGAACTTGGCTGAAACTTCAACATTAAATATGCAAATCTGTTTGGTCAGGTGAGCGATATAGGACCATCATGGTCCTCTTGTCCATTAAAAATAAGTTTAGGCTAAGGGAACTAACCTACATGTTTACAGTTCAATGGTTCTATGTTAGTTTTCTGGCTTTATATTATTTCTGATCTGGGTCTGCCAGCTTCAGTGGCTCAGTTGGATGCACGTCTGACTGCTGATCAGGAGGTTGCAGGTTCGACTCCCGTCCGGTCGGCAACAATCTTTTGTGAAGCTCGATCATGAAATATTTTGTACAGTCATTCTCTCCCTTCCACTGATTCAAGAAAGGCATTTGTAAGTTTCTGGCAAAAGATTGTGCACAATACTGGTTAACCATTTAGAGGACTAAGCATGTCTAGTAAACATATGGTTAGGTAAACTGACCACACACAAAATGACCCCATTGGGTTGACTGGGCCATAAAACCTCAACACAAACAAATTGATCTGTCTGCATTGCTTGCATATGCCATTTACTGTATATTTATAGTATGATTATAAGGAAGTACTTGGTATTTCAGCAACAAATACCAGCTGTAGGCATTGTCAATACTGGGAAGAAGTCAGCATCAGTCACAAGAGGTAAGTCTAAATACTAAAAATGTCTATGGTCAAAAACTGCAGTAGATAGAACCTGTGTAGATAGACCCAGATAAATGTATGTGTTTTTGCACTTGCTAATAATACATATCACAAAAACATACCTATATAATTTACACCCCCTTAAACCCACTTTTATATAGTAGAACTGGGGTTTACAGGGATATACATTATTCTTTTTATTTCTGCTCAAAAACATAGATTGTGGTACTCGTTAGAACTGCCTCAGTGAGGCAGTTGAAGCAGTTCTAACGAGTACCCACAATTGATAGTTTTAGCAAAAATATGAAAAATATCAGAATTTTTATCTGAAAACTGTCAGTTTTTTGTGGTTAAATTTTCAATATATTTGAATAGGCATGTTTTCGTAATGAGTATGTCTGGCCTTGTAACCTCTGTATAATAAATAATATACACGTCTGTCGTACCTAGCAGATGTGCAGACTGATCTGGATTTGCAGTATTCGCATTTGCAATAAGGTGCTTTGAGTAAATATAGTATGTAGCTGTTGTCTGTCATGTTTAAACAGGTTAGAATATAATATTAAGGAAAATATACTGATAAATTTGAAATAGTGATAAGCTGTGAACTGTCGAGATGACAAACCTGTTCACCTTTTCATAGGACTGCTGATTCCAACTCAGCCTAATGATCACACCATAAACCAACAATTACATGCCTACCAAACGAAAGAATGTGTAACCGTCCGTTAAGAACATGAAACAATTAGAGCGACATCGGTTAGGCATTTTTGAGTCATGGAATGCCTAATCGATGTTGCTCAAATTGTTTCACATTCTTAACTGATGGTTAAGCATTCATTCATTTGGTAGGCTTATTAGCAGAATGTGCCTAGATAACCAACAGCTTTCTAATTATTTATTGCAACAACAGAAAAAATCATGACCTGGTTGTTCAAAATTAACGATGTCATTAGTTAACGTATCGTTAAAACTTTGATCATTAAATATGGCATACACGCTAATATTCTTGCTGAAAAAAATGGGAGTAGCTTACAAAAGCTACTCACATTTTTTCAGCAAAAATACTTGTGAATTAGATATTGTACTTACTAGAACAGTTAACATTTTGACCACTAGCAAGCTCGTTAAGCTAACGATGCTTTAAACAAGTGGGCCCAGGCATACAAATTACATGTGTAATTATTGTTAAAATTGACAACTCTTTTCAAAGTTATAGTAGCAATAACAGTATTTCAAAGACAGTCAGGTGTATTTCATAGACAAGTCTCTTGACTTACTTAACCTGCTAATTTTAAACGTATAAAAAATTGATTGTCAGGGAGAGCATTATATTTAGGCATTAGACATTATGGTATTTCTTGTCCTATTTTTCCAAAGCTTCTGGGTGGCCAAGTGGTTAGCACTCCCAACTTTGGATCAGGAGGTCCCAGGTTTGAATCTCGCAGGAGGTGGAATTCAGTTCATGATTGAACAGTGCTTCATTTCACAGAGCCTTGCATTATCATCCTTTTATCATCTAGATATGTTTAAAATAATGTTGAAAAGGGACGTAAAACACCAAACTGACCCTTGTCCTATTTTTAGCACCTCTGCAAGTACCAGAACATATAAGAAAACAGACAAAAGAAGAGCTGAAGAAAATACTAGACAGCACTGACGACTCAGTAAAACCAATAGCAGATCTTAATGAAGTACAAAGGTAATTATACTAGACAATACTGAGGACTCAGTAAAGCTAATAGCAGATCTTAATGAAGTACAAAGGTAATTATACTAGATAATACTGACGACTTAGTAAAACAAATAGCAGATCTTAATGAAGTACATGTACAACGGTACATATACTAGACATCACTGATGATTCAGTAAAAAAAATCTTAATGAAGTACAAAAGTACGTATACTAGACAACACTGATGACTCAGTAAAACCAATAGCATATCTTAATGAAGTATAAAAGGCACATATACTAGACAGCACTAATGACACAGTAAAATCAATAGCAGATCTTAATGAAGTACAAAGGTACATATACTAGACAGCACTAATGACTCGGTAAAAGAAATAACAGATCTTAATGAAGTACAAAGGTATTAAAATTGACAACACTGATGACTCAGTAAAACCAATAGCAGATCTTAAATGAAGTACAAAGGTAATTATACTAGACAATACTGGCGACTCAGTAAAGCCAGTAGCAGATCTTAATGAAGTACAAAGGCAATTATACTAGATAATACTGACGACTTTGTAAAACAAATAGCAGATTTTAATGAAGTACATGTACAAAGGTACATATACTAGACAACACTGATGATTCAGTAAAAAAATCTTAATGAAGTACAAAGGTACATATACTAGACAATACTGATGACTCAGTAAAACCAATAGCATATCTTAACGAAGTACAAAGGCACATATACTAGACAGCACTAATGACACAGTAAAATCAATAGCAGATCTTAATGAAGTACAAAGGTACATATACTAGACAGCACTAATGACTCAGTAAAACAAATAGCAGATCTTAATGCAAAGGTAATTATACTGGACAGCACTAATGACTCAGTAAAACCAATAGCAGATCTTAATGAAGTACAAAGGTAATTATACTGGACAGCACTAATGACTCGGTAAAACAAATAGCAGATCTTAATGAAGTACAAAGGTAATTATACTAGACAACATTGACGACTCAGAAAAAACCAATAGCAGATCTTAATGAAGTACAAAAGTACATATACTAGACAGCACTAATGACTCTGTAAAACAAATAACAGATCTTAATGAAGTACATAGGTAATTATACTGGACAGCACTAATGACTCGGTAAAACAAATAGCAGATCTAAATTAAGTACAAAGGTAATTATACTAGACAACATTGACGACTCAGAAAAAACCAATAGCAGATCTTAATGAAGTACAAAAGTACGTATACTAGACAGCACTAATGACTCGGTAAAACAAATAACAGATCTTAATGAAGTACAAAGGTATTATACTAGACAACACTGATGACTCAGTAAAACCAATAGCAGATCTTAATTAAGTACAAAGGTACATATACTAGACAGCACTAACGACTCGGTAAAACAAATAACAGATCTTAATGAAGTACAAAGGTAATTATACTGGACAGCACTAATGATTCGGTAAAACAAATAGCAGATCTTAATGAAGTACAAAGGTAATTATACTAGACAACATTGACGACTCAGAAAAAACCAATATCAGATCTTAATGAAGTACAAAAGTACATATACTAGACAGCACTAATGACTCTGTAAAACAAATAACAGATCTTAATGAAGTACAAAGATATTATACTAGACAACACTGATGACTCAATAAAACCAATAGCAGATCTTAATGAAGTACAAAGGTACATATACTGAACAGCACTAATGACTCGGTAAAACAAATAACAGATCTTAATGAAGTACAAAGATATTATACTAGACAACACCGATGACTCAGTAAAACCAATAGCAGATCTTAATGAAGTACAAAGGTACATATACTAGACAGCACTAACGACTCGGTAAAACAAATAACAGATCTTAATGAAGTACAAAGGTAATTATACTGGACAGCACTAATGACTCGGTAAAACAAATAGCAGATCTTAATGAAGTACAAAGGTAATTATACTAGACAACATTGACGACTCAGAAAAAACCAATAGCAGATCGTAATGAAGTACAAAAGTACTTATACTAGACAGCACTAATGACTCGGTAAAACAAATAACAGATCTTAATGAAGTACAAAGGTATTATACTAGACAACACTGATGACTCAGTAAAACCAATAGCAGATCATAATGAAGTACAAAGGTACATATACTAGACAGCACTAACGACTCAGTAAAACAAATAACAGATCTTAATGAAGTACAAAGGTAATTATACTGGACAGCACTAATGACTCGGTAAAACAAATAACAGATCTTAATGAAGTACAAAGGTATTATACTAGACAACACTGATGACTCAGTAAAACCAATAGCAGATCTTAATGAAGTACAAAGGTACATATACTAGACAGCACTAACGACTCGGTAAAACAAATAACAGATCTTAATGAAGTACAAAGGTAATTATACTGGACAGCACTAATGACTCGGTAAAACAAATAGCAGATCTTAATGAAGTACAAAGGTAATTATACTAGACAACATTGACGACTCAGAAAAAACCAATAGCAGATCTTAATGAAGTACAAAAGTACATATACTAGACAGCACAAATGACTCGGTAAAACAAAGAGCAGATCTTAATGAAGTACAAAGGTACGCTTACTAGACGACACTGATGACTCAATAAAACCAATAGCAGATCTTAATGAAGTATAAAAGGACATATACTGGACATCATTGATGTTTCAGTAAAAACAATAGCAAATCTTAATGAAGTACAAAGATACATATACAAGACAACACTGATGACTCAGTAAAACAATATGGAATCTTAATGAAATACTAAGGTAAGTGTACTAGACAACACTGATGACTTAGTAAAATCAATAGAAGATCTTAATGAAGTACAAAGCTACCTATTCTAGGAGTCACTGATGACTCAGTAAAACCAATAGCAAATCGTAATGAAGTACAAAAGTATGTATACCAGATGACAAAATTTGATCTGCAATAGATCTTGAAGAAATACATTGAGTATAATAGATAACACCAATAGCTCCGTCTATAACACTTTTTTCAACTGAAAAGTACTGATATTTTACTTACTTTTCCATGAAAACATTGTTTGGGTACTTATTCGAAGTGCCTTGCTGAGGTGCTTCTAATGGGTACTGGCAAGGCGCTTCTAATGAGTACCCACAACATTCATGGAGAAATAAAAAAAAATATGTGGATACCTCCTCTTATCTGGACCTATGAACACCAAAAACACATGGTCAAACTTACATTAAATCTCAATAAAAGATGGAGGTAGGTATAACAGGTAACACTGTCAACACAGTACAGTTTATAGCATATCATAATGAAGGACAGTTTAAGTACTAATAATTAACAATACTGACAACATGGTATATGTACATTCTATTTCTGGAAATAATGAACTTTATTGTAGCTTCAAGAAAATGGTTGGATAATTTTAAAAGCCTTTAATTTTTGAATATGAGAAACTATCTTTTTGTTTAACCATTTCCACTCTCTGGGCAAATTCAGTAGATGACAAACTGGTGATATTTTTCTGATTTTTCTTATAAAACAGGATTTGATATTTTCCTACAGAGACAATTTGCATGAAGTATCAAATCCTATTTTCTGGGGGAACTAAGAAATGAATTTCAAAATGTCATTGCTGAATTTTTTCTTTTTTATACAGCATGTATACTAAGCATTTAATTAATTGTGAGAAGCATTTAATAGTTCCATTTTATTCCAGTTTATAGTACATAAAATAATGTTTTATGTATGCCATGATATTTTGCCTATAATCATACATTGAAACTGTAAGGTGATATTAACAGTTCATGAAGGTTGTCATCATCTTTTTATGTTTCAGTGTTATACTTTCTCAAGGAAGCAAGCAGACAAGGCCTGTAACTCCAGCTTCGGTAGAGATGAATCCTCAGAGTAATATATGGTAAATCTTATCTCTTGTTGTTATGTTTGGAATAGAAAACACAATTTATTTGTGAACTGTTCATAATGATGGCTGGATTACAGTATGATGAACAACTACAGATAGTATATATAACATTAAAACATATTAAACAAATTAGACATATGGGTTCATCTAGTAAAAACACTAGTAAAACCAGTGTTTCAATATCAAACACAGGTAACTTTGATGTGTATTTTGACAGTTGACCTACGTTAAAACCTTGTCTGACTTAAGCTGACCAAATTTGGGCTGTGAATAAGTCTAATGACTGGGGTTGTGGCATACATAAGTTGTATGTTGACTATTCCATTAATAGAAGAAACTATCAGGCAATGTGTGACCTACTGTCTTGTTTTGTGGTATCGTCAAAAATAGTAAAATGATATTCAGTGTTTACAAAAAAGCTTAAAGAAATAGTTGGCAAAATTCTAATTGTGGCTATGGAAATGTAAAGGTAAGATGTTAATTTGTTTTATCTATAAAGGTTAAGATTTTTATTGAAGACGTCTTTTTATATCCAAATGCAAAAGTCCAGACAAAAGGAGTACTAAAAAGATATTTTTTGTTATTTGTCTGCCAAACATTTATTAAACTCCAGTAAGTCACTCAAGATGCAATTTAGTGCAAAAATATAAAAAGATATCCTAACTTATCACCTTAGTTATCCCCTTATCAAAGCAGTATGCATGCCCACTAAAATAGTGAACTAGACTGAAGCATACTATAACTATGAATTCAATAAAATTGATGCAGAATTTAAAAACATGAAGTTGCTGTTTGGTAACATCTATTTGTTGTTCGTTTTTTAATTATTCAGCTCTACAAGAGGCAGTATTGTGGGTACCAGTCCTTATGATCCTTTGGACAGATTCACTGAGGTATGTCATTAGCTGGAGACTTAGCTGAGCTACTGTAAGAAAGGTGCTTATTGCATACATGTATATCAGTAAAATCAGACAAAGGCCGATAGCATCTGTGTGCATCTATGTGCTCTGGTCTGGGTCTTGGTTCTTTTTTTTTGTTTTATTTTTTTCAAATAGAAAACAGTTTTAAGACATAAGCATCCGAGGTAGATCTGAATCAGCCTTTGCATCCACTAGTCTGATAGATGTCTATGCTGTTTGCTTATATGTAAGGTCTATATATTATGTTAGTGACTAGTATAGGCTGATCTGAGTCTATGCTTATCACATATGTGACAATATGTCATTAGATTTTGGAGAGGTGTACTGTAATAATGCTAAGTATTGGGACAGACAAGCCTAAGCAAACAGTGTGGACCCAGCTCAGATGCTAAAGAATGCAGTGTGTGATAGGGTTTACACAATTTGCCACTCATCCAGCAGTCATTTAGCTACATCAGAAGGGAGTAAAATAGAATTATTCAAATTTTAGGTCAAGTATGGTAAGGAGTGAAGATGTTCCAATAATTAGGGTAGATATGGTGACTTCAGGAGTGCATTGGACAAAGCAAAGTAACAGACTATGTGGTGAATCTTGGTCTTTGCTGTTAGCTTACATTAAACAACCTTTTATACCCTGCCACACTATGGTGGCAGGGTATTATGGTTTCTCATTAGTCGTCTGAGAATCTGTCCGTCCATTTGCTGTACGTCCATCCGTCTGTCATACATCCATCCATATGTTTGTTTCTGGACAGTAACTTGAGTAATTATCAATGGATTTTCACCAAACTTGGTATGTGCATTGATATTGTGGAGATTGGGTTTGGGATGGCTAATGGGCAAATATCATCAATTTTTGACAGAGTTATCTGCCCAATAGTGGCAAGGTATTATTGTTTCACGCTTTTATTTTTTAATAATAATATAGCACTACCATACCTATCAAATCTAACATAGAGCTTGTTTAATAAGAAATTTCATTGGTTTGTCTTCCATTTTCATATTACTTTACCATAAAATATTCAGACATTTCAGCTTATTACCATATTTATCCTAGAATTAAGACAAATCCACATGACAGCCTGCAGAGGTGACTAAACTATTGTGTGGGGAATGGCAGACAGTGTAGTCCCTTTAGGAGCAGTTTGATTTTTTTCAAATTGTTCTTGACTTTTTTTTTTGCATCAGAAGTAAAAAAAAAATCCTCTGAAATTGGTGTTCTCTATAGATTTCATGGGTGACTGACTGCAAGATTTGTCTTGTAGGTGTGACACAGTGGTATGTTTTTCTCTCCATCTGTTGAAAGTGTTGAAACCAGTTTTCTCTGACTGAATGCTTTTAGATAGTTGTGCTTATATTTTAGGTTCTTCCATTAAAAGAAACAGTGGTTAGCTTGATGTCCTCACTGAAGGCTGTTAATAAACAGATTTATCCTGGCAGAGGTAAATTGAATTATGTTGCAAAATGGGTACTTAACATCTAATCAAACAGAAGGCCAGGCCAACCTGCATATCTACACATTTGAAACAGAATATAAAATTTAGCAGACAAAAACTTTTCATTCCCAGAAAATAAGGCTTTTGACATTTGACCAAAATCTGTGGAAAACAATCACTCCTGTGCTAATTTGGCTGTAGTTGATCTACTGTGCTCTCCAGCAGTCTTTGAAATTTTTAAAAAACAAAGGAAATTAAATTGATTGTAAGTTAGAGCAGACTTTAGTGGCCGTACATAAGTCTGTAGTTGTGCTTTTGCGAGTATTATTTTGATTTACCTTGCTTTCTTTTGCTAATAGGGATATTTTCTGAAAAGTAAAAACAGTGATGTTATACTCTTATAAAGATAATACCAATTGTAGTTTTTTATCAGAATCCAATTACAGTGTAATTGCACATGCATTACGAAAACACACCTATTCAAATATATTGAGAATTTTACCACCAAATAATGAAAACGTTCAGATGAAAAATTCTGGTAGTTTTCATATTTCTCAAAACATAGATTGTGGGTACTTGTTAGAACTGCCTCTGTGAGGCAGTTCTAATGAGTACCCACAATTTATGTTTTTGAACAGAACTAATGTATACCCATGTAAACCCCAGTTTTATATATAAAAGTGGGGTTTAAGGGGATCAAAATTATACAGGCATGTTTTAGTGATGTAACGAGAACTGGATACACTTGGTAGGTTTTCTGCCATTGTTCACAAGGGAGACAATTTTTGTTACTTCCTGTTTGTTTTTACTGCACACCAATCCCCTTCTGAAAAGAAATTGAGTCTGGCAACATTCTTTTGTGGAGATTGATTGTGAAATATTTTCTACAGTCATCCCTTCTACTGATTCAAGAAGGCAAATTGTCAGTTTCTGGCAAGAGAATGTGCTCAAATACTGGTTAATCCATTAGAGGACTTAAGTCTGCTAGAAAATAAGTGTAGTTAGGTAAACTGATAGGCTCGACATGACTCTAATGGGTTGACTGGGCCCTAAAACCTCAATCAATCAATCTGAAAACAAATCTACATGTACTTTAAAAGGAAAGAATTTGTTCCCCTTGGGAGCAAAATCTTTCCTTTTTGGCTGGGCTTGTTAGTAGCATGTCTGACTGCAGATCAGGAGTAGCATGTTTGAATACCAGCTTGGCTACATAACTTTTGTGGAGATTAATGAAATTTCTATGATCATCCCCTTCTGCTTCAAGAAGGGTATTTGTCAGTTATTGGCAAAAGTATGTGCACAAAGTACTGGTTAACTGCTTAGAGGACTAAGCCTTCCCAGGAAAAGTGTGAAGTTAACTGACCAGGGCCCGGTTGTTTAAAACTAACGATGTTGTTAGTTAACAATTCGTTAAAATTTACATTGAGTGATACGCAAATATGCTGAATTTTTTTGCTGAAAAAATGTGAGTAGCTTTTGCAGTGCAAAAGCTACTCACATTTTTTCAGCAAAAAATATCAGAATATTGTGTATTGAATCAGCTAAAACAGTTAATGAAATGACCCTTAACGACGTCGTTAAGCTAACGACGCTTTGAACAACTGGGCCCAGCTTAACATGACCTTAATAGTGCTGACTGGGCTGTAAAACTACAAATAAAAAGTATTAATAAAATAAAATAAATAAGTGTCCGAATAAATTTTCAGGCTTGACTCGTGTTTCTGAACCTAAAAGGTCCAGATTAATAAAACTTGGTATACATTTGCATCTACAGGAGAGGTTACATAACCCTTGATCTATTTTTCTTACTTTACTGATTTTCACATGAAATTTAAAGTTTTAGCTCAGTTCTATGAAACTATAAAAGCCATGTTAATAAAACTTGATACATTGAAGGGAGCTGAATCACGCCTGGTAAACTATCACAGGTACCTCCGCGGACGTACCGATTAAATGGTTGTGACAGATATCGGGTGCTACCTGTGATGGTCAAAAACTAGACATAAAAAGACAGGTGTTCGTCTTTTTTGATGAAATACACAATAACCAGAGAGTTTACTGAAAATCACAGAGTGCTATTCGACCCTTATAGGCATAAAGTTTTGTCACACGTCATATCCCCCAGAACTTTCCATATTTACCAAAGATACGACCTTTGAAGTGGCTTCGAAGTAAGCCCGAAGTACTCAAAACAGAAAAAGACTGATCGTTTTTGGTTCTAAATGTGGATATCTTGCATACAAATCTGTTTATCTTGGTACACTGAGGTAAAGTAAACCTGTTTGCCTGAATACAGATCTCGATAAATTCCAAATGAGGCTGGATTCTTCAAAAAAACAGCTGGAGGTGCCTTTGATTTTTAGTAAACTCTCTGGTTATTATGTATTTTATCAAAAAAGACTAACACCTATCTTTTTATGTCTAGTTTTTGACCATCACAGGTAGCTCCGGATATCTGTCACAACCATTTAATCGGTACCTCCGCGGAGGTACCTGTGATAGTTTACCAGGCGTGTGAATGCAGTCTGCCTGTACAGACACTGCTGTAGCACACTAGCAGTAGAGACATACAATTCTATGGAATCTATTGTTTAGACACATTACCAGATAGCGACATTCTAATTTTATTTTTTTTTTTTTATAATTATTTTCAGAGAAAGCATACTTGGCATTGCAATGGTAATCATCTGTTTAGCAGACAATTCTCATGAAAAGTCAAGCTTTATTTTTTTCTGAAACAAAAGTGCACAAAAGAAAATCAAAATACCATCTGCTGCAGTTGTGATTAGCACTTTAACTCTTTCACAGCCACATGTGATAATAATAGGCTTTCGCAAACAGCATAGATCCAGATGAGACGGAACATAATGAGCTGTCTCATCTGGATCTACACTGTTTGACAGTCAGTCTTTCAACTGTGCATATAAACTTCTTTCCAAGCGATAGTTTGTTAAAAAAAAAAAAGCAGGCAACAAATGTCGTCTGAAATTTGGCACTGAAAAAGTTAAGTGTTAGAATATTTGGTATTTCAACAGCATACCTCATTTGTTTATATTTGATAGATTATCTGAATGAAACCACTGATGAACTACTGAAGCTGATGAAACAAAAGTAAGTGAGATCTTAAAGGGACTGGATACACCTGATTTCCTGCCATTTTTACAAGGGACAAAACTTTTGTGACTTTCTGTTTGTTTTTCTGCACACAAAGTCCCTTTTGAACTGGGGTCTGCCCTAAAAGGAAAGAATTTAAATACTCCCTGAGGGCCATATTTCCGGCTAACTCTGCCTTCAATTTTCATAGGACTATTTTGAGGTTACAGTAAACCAAATTTTGGTAGTTATTACTGTTTAAAGATAGTTCACACATGGTTTCATTTCAGGCCATTTCCTACAGTTTACATCTGTCAAGCTGAAAGTTATTGAATAGTAAAAGACAATGTGGAGCAGTTGAGGTTATAGTACACTAAACATTAAGAATGTTATAAACCTTTAAAGATTTTGAAAAAGTTTGAAAACCTACACGATCTGATACATAGTGGTCATTTTTGGTCATTTTTCTATATAATCTAGACATATTTAGTTTAAACAGTATTTTATTTGTATAATTCTTTACAGAAAATACAAAAACAACATAGCATATATAGTATATATACAAAAGGGATCCAAAGGAAAGTCAACTGACTTATTTAGATCTGTATCCCAGCTACAATAAATAAGGTAAACTAAGAGTATGTGATTTCCTTAATCAGAAACATAACAATCAGTCTAACTCTTAATACATAAATATACTGTTTTTAATTTCCTGATAATTCATAACAATAATTGACAGGTCAATTTGCTCCACGGGGATATATTTGTTTGGATACAATATGGTTGTTTAACTAAGACAGTTTTTGCTTTGGATCCTAGCAATAGTGTTATAAAGAGGTTATGAAGTAGTTATTTTGAGAGAAGAACAAATAAATTTTGTAGTATGTTTTCACTCTTGTTTTGATCATTGCATATATTTTCAGTGCTCCGAGGTCAGCCACACCCACACCCATACCACTATTCAATAAGGTTACAAGTTCTGGATCTGTTCAGAGGAGACTTGTTGATCAATTTCCTCCAGAGATTAGCTCTGATCGAGACACAGTTACATCTGATCTAACTGGTATGTTGGACAGTTTATAAGATACATTACAAAACCGGTTTTTGAGAACTCATATTTACCCTAAATATTTGGACAGACAGGTCTGAGCAAACAGTGAAGACCCAGATCAGATGTCACAGACTGGTGTCTGGTTAGGGTTTACACTATTAACCACTGATCCAGCAGCTTTTTTAGACACATCAACAGTTAGTTAAACAGACTTGTTCAAACGATAAGACATATGGTAAGGAGATCAGGTGCCTTAATATTTAGGGTAAATGAAGTTGCATCTGTCAAGAACTAATTGTTCATATGTGTAACCTGATCAGGGATTGCATAGTTTGTTTTGCAAGAATTTGGCTGGGATCTCTGTCAGAGTTTTCATACATCAGGGAAAAGTCAAGGGAATTAAAAAGTTTCAAGGTAAGGAAAAAGAGAATTTTAAACTTGTTGTATAAGCTTGATGGTTGCAGAAAAATGTCAGGAAATTTTATAGTTCAGCTTTTCAAAATACCAGAATTGCTTTAACATCTGGTGGGCTTTCAGACCCCTATTATATCTGATATGTGTTTAGCTTTACCAAATTAATGCTGATCTTAAAAACATTATGAAAAAGTAGAACCTAAACATACTAATGTAGAGTATGGCAAATGGAACCGACATTGAGATATGTCAGCTGATGTCCAGGAAAAATCTTTTGTCAGGGAATAGTCAGGGAATTATGAATTCCTAGTTTTTGGAGAATTAGAAAAGTATTTTAAGAAGATGTTTGCTAGTATTTAAACCTGTTTCTCAAAATATGATACTGTTACTAATTTCAGATGCACAAAAAGTAAAAGGAATAAATCTACAGCACTACAACAGTATCCAATCCTCTGATATTAAGTTGCCTAGTACCATCAAATTCACAGATACAAAGCCTTTTCAGCCACTTCATGTACAGAACACTGCTAGAGAAAAGGCTGACAGAACTAATTTGCAGATTAATAGCCTTCAGAATTATAAAAACTCGAGAACAGGAACAGACAACAATCTTAAGTTGCTGGCTAATGTTTTGGATAAATTACATGAAGGTTCAGAGAAAGATAATGTAGAAACCAGAATGTCACACAATTTCAAAAGTGGAAGAAATATTTATAACATAGAATTGGGAAATTTGTGGAAGAAAGAAGTTCAGAAAGGGAAAGAGAATCTTGAAGCTAGAACTAATACTTATAAAAACATAAATGATGATCTGAACTTGTGTGATACAAATCCAGGGATCTATGTACTGAAGAAACAAAGAATATCTAATAATCTACAAATGTTATATGAAAGCGCAAAACTGTTACAAAAACAATACATAGATCCCAGAAAAGATGGAAGGGATGAACTCTTTAAAGATGGGATTGAAAATATATTTGCCTCTGGAAATGCAAAGGAGAAGAGCGAAGAAATTGGTTCTTTTCTGGGGTGCAGTTACAAAGAGCAAAATGTCAAGAAATTAGATTCTGTGTTAGTTGATCTTGAAAGAAAATCTGCAAAAGATGGTGATGATATTGTAACATATTTAGAAGCTTCTGCCAAGAAAGGATTGAGTGATGGTTATGGTGTTTTTGAACCAATGGAGGTTGATGATAAAGATTCAGACCTGGAGCAGGAAGCTGTAAGTTTACTACAGAAGAATGACAGAAAACTAATGGAGGCAGAGGCTGTAGAAATGTTAAGAAAACCACTAAGTATAGAAGGAATTTCAGGTAGAACAGTCTCAAGTTTTATAGATTATGGTGCAGATTCTCACTCTCAAGACAGTAGCCAGTGCTCTCATTGCTCATGTGCAAAGTCCTCTAGATACTCAGGAAGTCAACATGGAGATATTCTCAGTCAGGTATTTATGAAAACTATGATAATTTCTCTAAACAGTTAAGAGACATGGTATAACATGTACACTATTTATCGTAAAATTTGAAAGTCATCTTGACTGCATGATGATATGCCTAAAAAGTTGTAGCTGATGGTAAATTGTGCAGTCCCTGATCAAACCACTTATTTAGGAGCAGTCTGATTTGGGTCTGCACTGTTTGCTCAAGGCCTAGGGTAAATATGATGTTATAATTTTAGCCCCACTCTAGAGGTGACATGATTCACTGAATTTATTTTGCATCACGGTTCAGTGGTCACGATACTGTTCACGATTCTTTTACTCAGAGTTTCGATACCTCAAGTGTAAACAAGTCATCAATCAGCTGCCAATTAGATTGATAATTACTGCATGCAAAAGAAATATTTTGCTTCATTCAGATCAATTTAGGATAGTTGTACCACTGCATGACTACTTGACAAGTTTTTAATGACTATTACCAACAAAAACATGTACATGTATTTAGTGCCGGAAAATCTATGTGTCATTAGTTTTTGTGACTTTTGAATTTCCCGAAAATAAAAGCAGTCAAAACACTCAGGAAATATTGTCAAACACTCTTTTATAGAATTTTCAGTATTTTCCTATTTTGTCATTTTGCAGTAGTGATTTTTAATAAAATTAATAAGTCTGGCTCACACTGAATGAAAGGAACAACATTCATGACAGAACCTGTTATACCCGTTTTCGAACATTGTATATCTAGGAAACTTTAGTACTTAAAACTTGGTTGCTTATATTAGGTTCTTTTCACTGAAGAAAAAAAAAAAAGGAATAAACTTTTCACGTTATGAAACTTTTACAAATAGGACTTTAAGCTTTTGACTGTGAACCATTTCAAACAAACTTTGAAATATGGTGAGCACCTAAGTTGACCACCATAGTATAATCCTCATGCAGTTACTGATTAGCTCAAGTCTGAAAAGAGTATCGCGATATGTATCATATCGTGAAGCAAGTATTGCGGTACGTATCAGATTGTGAGGTGAGTGTATCATTGCAGCCCTACCTCGCTTTGAAAAAGTGGGGCTATACTGAATTTGCCATATCCTTCCATAATTCTGTCATTCCTTGATTCCGCCATTCCGTGATTGTGTTACTCTACAAAATTAAAATGTATTTTGCTTAATAACTTTTATGTTTGTGGTCCTACTTCAATAGAACTTATACCACACTTGGTCCCTAAGGTAAGTAAGGTGTAGTTGCAGAATAGTGGCCAAGGGCCCATAACTCATGGAGTTATGTCCTTTGATAGGTTTTCAAATTTTGCCATTCTTGAAAATTTTCGTAACAGATTGGAACTATGAAAGCTCGAAATTTGAAAGTTTTTATAAACATAGACAATGACTAGATGTATTGTGTATACCAGAATAGGGGCCAAGGGTCCATAACTCTTGGAGTTATGTCCCTTGGTAAGTTTTCAAAAAATTAAAATGCATTTTGCTCTGTAACTTTTATGTTTGTGGTCCTGCTTTGATGAAACATACCACACTTGGGGGCTTTGAAAAAGTGGTACATGCATGGACAGTGGGTTGATGTATAGTGTATTCAGGAATCAGGGCCAAGGGCCCATAACTCAGGGATTAAAATCCCTTGATAGGTTTTACGATGCCATATTACCATGTCCTACAGTGGTGTTATCTGATATGGATGAATTCAAAATATTTCAACACCATATGTATTTCTCCTCTGATAGAGCTGCAAGGGGGACATAGTCAGATCTTCTGACAGCTCTAGTTTATTTTTCATTAGGAAGATAAAGTTTGGTTTTTACTTTTGAAAACTTTCAGATAAAATGAGCTGTTGTGATCATTTCCTCTCCAGAGTCCATCCATGCATATTTGTCTGCATGGTTCCACACTTTAAATTGACATCACAAAAACTACTGAAACAATTTAATTTGGAAGAAATGTCGTTTGTTAGGGAGAATTCATATCGGTATGTTTTGTGTCAGTCAGCCATTTTGTTTGGTTGCCATGGCAGTCACTTCCCTATGATTAAGAAAACTTGGCACTAATATACTTTTGGTGATCCTCTCTCATATTTATACCCCTTTTATGCAGTGTTGATTGGTTGCTATGGCAATGGTTAATTTTAAACTAGGACACTATTAAACAACATAAGAATTTTTTAAGTAACACTTCCTCCAAAACTAGTGAGGCATTTTGAGCCAAACTTGACGGTTATGATCCTTGAGGGTTTCTCAGCCAGTTTTGTATCTTTTATTGTGTTCTACCAATTTGAATGGTGCTTGCAAGGTCTCTTACAATTAGAAACTGATTAAATGACATCTCTATAACTGTTCTTCAGATACAGAGCCAGACTTTTGGCCAATGCAAAGCCTGACCACTCCATACATGTGATATGTTTTTGAACCCAGATAGGAAGATCTGGGATTTCTTGGAAGGAAATTGGGGTCTCAGTTAGGAATATATATACTGAGGCACTTCTTATGAATAACCTCAAGAAGTGTGTTTTTGGAGAAATTAAGATTATCCAAGAATTATCACCAAATCCTCCTTGTTAACAAGTTTTCTGCAGTTTACGGGATTGATTTTCCACTCCATGTTTTACTAGGTTGTTACTAAGGAGACAGATTATATGCCCAGTTTCCATGGAGGATTCTATGTGGATCAGCTGAATGCCAAAGATCTGATGCAAGAGGAGAACAATGAAAAGGAAATGCATGTAAGTTATTTAATTTGACCTGAATCGGTTTGTTGGGAAAAAAAAGCAAAAGAAATCAAGAAATAAACAAACATAGAAATAGATAATAAAAAGCAACAAATGTCAGTTCAGTGGTGCTAAAATTTCATAGCTCTAGGTAAGAAGGGTATTCAGATAAATATGTTTTCTTATTTCTCCATGAAAAGGTATGTCATAGTACTCCTGACCTAATGAGTACCCACAACATTTGTTTTCATGGAGGAATAAGAAAAAATATCAACATTTTCTGTTGTAAAAACAAAACCAAAACTCAACAAAACAAATAAGAACAAAAAATAAAAAAAGCAACAACACCTTTCCTTTCAGAGGCTATGCTTATTGACAAAAAACAAACAAACAGTTTTTAGCTCGCCTGTACGAAGTACAAGGAGAGCTATTGTAGTCACCCCGGTCGTCCGCGTTTGCGTTTTCGTTTGCGTTTGCGTTCCCGTTCCCGTCACACTGCATTAAAGTTTTTCAAATGCTTATATCTCAACAGTCACTCCTCACAGAGGCATCAAATTTGGAACTTAGGTACCTTGGAGGGTCTTCTGAGATTCCAAGAGAATAAACCCCTGGGTTCATGCCCCTAGGTGGGGCTAGGGGTCAGAATCTAGGACACCTTTGTAATACTGTGTTTAAGTTTTTCAAATTCTTATATCTTGACTTTCACTCCTCATAGAGCATTCATATTTAGAATTTGGGTACCTGGAGGAGTCTTCTGAGATTCCAAAAGAACATACCCCTGGGTTCATACCTCAGGTGGGCCTTGGAGTGGGGCTAGGGGTCAAAATCTAGGACACATTTGTAAAATCTTATATGCCTACAGGTTATAGACACAACTGGTTATACATCAGCTAACTATGTGACATCGGTTTAATTGTAAGAGAGTGAAGGTCATGGTGACCTACATTTTACGGTTCAGGTCACCTAGATTTCACGGTCCAGTGATTTTGCCTTATATCTTGAATACTATTTGTTGGATAAATGTCACACCTGGGATATTACTTCCATGTGACCCAATGAATGACCACTTACTATATCTAGGTCATTGTGACCTATATTTCATGGTTCAGTGATTTTGCCTTATATCTTGAATACTATTTGTTGGATAAATGTCACACCTGGGATATTAGTTCCTTGTGACCCGATTATTGACGTCAAAATATATCTCTGTTGGTGTGACCTATATTTCATGGTTCAGTGATTTTGCCTTATATCTTGAATACTATTTGTTGGATAAATGTCACACCTGGGATATTAGTTCCATGTGACCCAATGAATGACCACTTACTATATCTAGGTCATTGTGACCTATATTTCATGCTTCAGTGATTTTGCCTTTTATTTTTATTACTATTTCATGGAGAATTGTCATACCTGGATAGTTATACAGGCCTCCTAGCAAAACCTATAAAACCTATAATAACCTATAATTTTGTGTCAAACCTATAAAACCTTTTTTTTGTTCATAAAACCTATCAAAAGCCTGTATTTTCATGAAAAAACCTATATTTTTCACTTTTTGAACCTTCTCGCGACTCAGCCCTAACTTTCTTCAAAATGCCCTACTATTTTTACTTTTTAGTCCCAAAACAGTGATGAAAACTGTCAAGAAATGGTAATTTTTTCCTCGCTTGCTTCGCTTGCTCGGACTTTGTAAAATTCAGATCAACTTTATCTGAGTAACTGTGGCCCAAAAATTCATCGAATAGTTTTTCTTCAGTTTTAAATCTTTATATGAGTTTGGAAGAACCTTTTTTTAACCTATATTTTTTATTGAAAAACCTGTAAATAACCTGTATTTTGAGTAAGAAGAACCTATATAAAAACCTATATTTTCAAAGTGGGCCACTAGTGGGCCTGGTTATATCTATGTGACAAAATGATTTACATACAAATACATCTAGGTCAGTGTGACCTATATTATATGGCTTAATGATAAAAATGTTACGATATAAAATGTACCCAGCAGGCGAGCTACGCTGTCCTACGACAGCTCTTGTTTTTTTTTTTGATGAACTGGAACGTCAAATCTTATGAGCTTTGTGTGAATAGCAAGTGACATCAAAGCTATAAGAGAAGCTGTCTATTTTTCTTATTTCACCACAAGATAACATACTAATAACTAATAATAAGCCATAGCATGGGAAAATGCACCTTATGTGTCCAGCAACAACTCAAATTAGCCTGAATAAAGCTTGTATCATTTACTATTCACAGAAAACCCAGCAAAGACTAATCAGGATGGGCATGTCATAAGGTACAGTTTCCCATATTGTGGTTTCTATTTTCTGACCTCATTTGAATTGATATGACCCACATAAAACAATATATATATGTAATAAATTCATTTTGCCAAAATTATTCTGAAATAAATATCCCTGAATATATTTTCACTGAAGATGAAAAAAAAGTACTGTTAATGTTCTAAATTTTACATTTCATTTCATAATTTATTAGCCTAAAAGGTTTGATTTTTTTAATGTTTGTTTTACAGACTACTTGTAGGAATGGCATACTATGCCTTAGCATTTAATGTTAAGGCAATTTTAATGAGTACCTTCAACATAGGTTTTTGTGGAGAATAAGAAAATTAATAAAAAATATTTATCATGATACATACCCACACCGTATGTTTGTGTGGAGAAATACTAATAAAAATATTTATCATGATACATACCTACACCATATGTTTGTGTGGAGAAATAAGAAAAATATTTATCCTGATACTCCTTTTATCTGAGCTATAATATTCAAACACTGTAAATCCTTACTTTCTTATATTTTCTCTGCTTATCCTAAAATTTGAAGAAGTCCATTTGACTACCTGGTAATGTGTCCCAATAACAAAATCTGGATATTCATCTTATCTAGAGCTGTGGTAAGTATCTGGAGTATCTGGAGAACTCATTACAACATAAGCATTTGATTATGTTCCCCACCTACGGGAGGGGGACATATTGCTTTTGGTGCGGATCCCATTGGATTCTTACCAAATTTTCATGCATACATAATTGGGACATAACAAAGAACTTATTAGATTTTGGTGACCTTGACCTAATATTCAAGTCACAGCAGTAGAAAAACTGAAAATTCATGGTGTGGGGATGTCTGGTTTCTCTGAAAACACTGTTACTAGTTCTTTTTTTTTTTTAAGTCTATCGCATAACAAGCCATAATTTAAGTGCATACTCATGTAAAAAAAAAGGGTTTTCTTTTCTTATTTGTGTTAGATCATGTATTTTAAGACTTTCTTTTCTTTCATTTCATACTGTTACTAGTTGTTGTTTTTTTAAGTCTATCGCATAACAAGCCATAATTTAAGTGCATACTCATGTAAAAAAAAGGGTTTTCTTTTCTTATTTGTGTTAGATCATGTATTTTAAGACTTTCTTTTCTTTCATTTCATGATTAGTGGGTACTGTGTAGGATATGATGAAAATAAAATATAGTAAGCTTGTACTACACATACATTTGGATTTGCCCTTAATAATATTTCAGCTGTTGTTGCTGTGGAAAACACATTAAATTGAACACATGTTTATTTCATGCATTAACATTTGGCGGGTTTCCAGGAAACTGTTTGAACATGAGGCCAAAGGCCAAGTTCTTGGATAGCTTTCAAGAGCTCCAGCAAATTTTAATGCAATGATTCAAAACCTGTTTGATTGTTGTTCTTATGTTTTTGTATGATTCCATGTAAAAGTCTCATGAGAAAACCTGAAAAATCATAAAAATTGTTGCATTTAGTACATTGTATACAATGATGTTACATGTATTCTGCGAACACAAGAATGATGTTAACCGCAACAGAGGTTTAGACAAAATGCTTATTTCAGGGCAGCAACATTATGTCAAGTAATATTACATAAACAAGCTACTGCATGTTTTGAGAATTTTTAAGCAAAAACTGTGTTCAAACATCACGCAACATTTCGAAAACATGCTTATTCAAATATATTGAAAATTTCACCACCAAAAACTGAAAGTTTTCAGATAAAAGTCTGATATGTTTCTTATTTCTGCTCAAAACATAGATTGTGGGTACGTGTTAGAACCGCCTCACCAAGGCAGTTCTAACGGGTATCCACAATCTACGTTTTTGAGCAGAAATAAGAAAAATAATGTATATTCCTGTAAACCCCAGTTTTACTATATAAAAGTGGGGTTTAAGGGGGTCAAAATTATATAGGTATGTTTTTGTGATGAATCCTCCCATCAGCTATGGCTTCAAACAGGTATGAGCATGGATATTTATGCCAGAATGGATAGTCAGCAGGCTCCTATTTTGACAGGTATTTACAAATGGTGCTCAGTGTTGACAAAAGGGTCCCTTATCACATATGCAGGCAACAAAGTCCCATCCCAAACCGCACATTTACAAATCTGATCAGGATCATTTGTTACTTTAAGAATCAGTGTTTCTTTTAAAGTACAAGAGGGAACAGAGAAGATCCTGACAAGACAGCATGGATGAATAAGCTGATAGGAGCCTCTGCTATTCACATATGCATAGCTCTAGAAAAGACACTTTTTTTCAACCAAAAAATACTGATATTTTTAGCTCACCTGAGCAAAAGCTTAGGGTGAGCTATTGTCATCACCCTCTGTCCGTCATCGTTCATTATTCGTTGTTCGTCGTCCGTCGTTAGTCATCAACAATTAGTTTGTTAACACCCTAGAGGTCACAGTTTTGACTCAGTCTTGATGAAACTTGCTCAGAATGTTTGCCTCTATGAAATCTAGGTCAAGTTCGATTGAGGGTTACTTGAGGTCAAAAACTAGGTAACCTGGTCAACTCAAAGGAAAAACTTGTTAACACTCTAGAAGTCAGAGTTTTGACCCAATCTTGATGAAACTTGCTCAGAATGTTTGCCTTTATAAAATCTGGGTCAGGTTTATAACTGGGTCACTTGGGGTCAAAAACTAGGTCACCGGGCCAAGTCAGCAGAAAACCTTGTTAACACTCTATTGGTCACATTTTTTAAGCAATCATCATGATTCTTGCCCAAAATGTTTGTCTTGATGATTTCTAGGTCATGTTCAAAACTGGGTCACCTGGGATCAAAAACTAGGTCACATTGCCAAATCAGTGAAAAACCTTGTTAATACTCTAGTGGTCACATTTTTCAAGCAATCAACATGAATCTTGTTCAACATGTTTGTCTTGATGATTTCTAGGTCAAGTTTGAAACTGGGTCACTTCGGATCAAAAACTAGGTCACAGGGCCAGATCAGCCGAAAACCTTGTTAACACACTAGCAGTCACAGTTTTGAAGCAATCATCATGAATCTTGCTCAAAATGTTTGTCTTGATGAGTTCTAGGTCAGATTTGAAACTGGGTCACTTGGGGTCAAAAACTAGGTCACCAGGCCAAATCAGCAGAAAATTTTGTTAACATTCTAGCAGTCACATTAGTGAAGCAATCATCATGAATCTTGCTCAAAATGTTTGTCTTGATGATTTCTAGGTCAAGTTTGAAACTGGGTCACTTGGGGTCAAAAACTAGGTCACCAGGACAAATCAGTGGAAAACCTTGTTGTCACTGTAGCGGTCACATTTTTCAAGCAATCATCATGAATCTTGCTCAAAATGTTTGTCTTGATGATTTCTAGGGCAAGTTCGAAACTGGGTCACTTGGGGTAAAAAACTAGGTCACCAGGCCAAATCAGCAGAAAACTTTGTTGACACTCTAGTGGTCACATTTTTGGAGCAGTGATCATGAATCTTGCTTAAAATGTTTTGTATTGATGTGTTCTAGGTCAAGTTTATAACTGGGTCACTTGGGATCAAAAACTAGGTCACCGGGCCAAATCAGCAGAAAATTTTGTTAACATGCTAGCGGTCAAATTTTTTAAGCAATCAACATGAATATTGCTCAAAATGTTTGTCTTGATGATTTCTAGATCAAGTTCGAAACTGGGTCACGTGGGGTAAAAAAATAGGTCACCTGGCCAAATCAGCGAAAAACCTTGTTAACACTCTAGTGGTCACATTTTTCAAGCAATCATCATGAATCTTGCTCAACACGTTTGTCTTGATGATTTCTAGGTCAGGTTTGAAACTGGGTCCCTTGGGGTCAAAAACTAGGTCACCGGGCCAGATCAGCAGAAAACCTTGTTAACACTCTGGCGGTCACATTTTTGAAGCAGTCATCATGAATCTTGCTCAAAATGTTTGTCTTGATGATTTCTAGGTCAGATTCTAAATTGGGTCACCTCAGGTCAAAAACTAGGTCACCTGGGCAAATCAGCGGAAAAACTTGTTAACACTCTATTGGTCACATTTTTCAAGCAGTCATCATGAATCTTGCTCAATATGTTTGCCATGATGATTTCTAGGTCAAGTTTGAAACTGGGTCACATGGGGTCAGAAACTAGGTCACTGGGCCAGAGCAGCGGAAAACCTTGTTAACACTCCAACGGTCACATTTTTGAAGCAATCATCATGAATCTTGCTCAAAATGTTTGTCTTGATGAGTTCTAAGTCAAGTTGGAAACTGGGTCACATGGGGTCAAAACTAGGTCACCAGGCCAAATCAGCTGAAAATTTTGTTAACACACTAGCGGTCACATTTTTGAAGCAGTCATCATGAATGTTGCTCAAAGTGTTTGTCTTGATGATTTCTAGTTCAAGTTCAAAACTGGGTCACATGGGGTCAAAAACTAGGTCACCAGGCCAAATCAGCAGAAAATTTTGTTAACACTCCAGCGGTCACATTTTTGAAGCAGTCATCATTAATCTTGCTCAAAATGTTTGTCTTGATGATTTCTAGGTCAAGTTCAAAACTGGGTCACATGGGGTCAAAAACTAGGTCATCAGGCCAAATCAGCAGAGAACTTTGTTAACACTCCAGAGGTCACATTTTTTAAATAATCATCATAAATATTGCTCAAAATGTTCGTCTTGATGATTTCTAGGTCTAGTTTAAAACTGGGTCACTTAATATCAGAAATTAGGTCACCTGGCCAAATCAAAGGAAAACCTTGTTGATGCTCTAGAGGTCACATTTTTGAAGTGATCATCCTGAATCTTGCTCAGAATGTTTGTCTTGATGATTTCAAGGTGATGTATATTTTTCTTTCCAGTGACTTTCTTAAGTTTTTCCGTTTAGGTCAGTTTCTCAGTATTTATTGGTCCTACAGAGTGATATTTGGTACTTGTGAAGTGTTTGTGTTTAGGCCAGTTTCTCAGTAACTACTGCTCCTACAGCCATTGATACTTAGTACATGCATACATCTTAGCATGGCCTTTTGAGTGCAGTCATCCATATTTGACCTTGACCTTTATTTCACAGTCCATTAGACATGCTACATTGTCTTACTTGTTAATATAATCATTTTGAATTTTGATCAGAATGTTTGCCTTGATCAGTTTTAGATCAGGTTCTATGTGCTATGATGCTCAGGTGAGCATTACAGAGCCATCATGGCCCTCTTGTTTCTTATTTCGCAAAAACATAGTTTATGGGTAACTATTGGAAGTGGTTTGATGAGGCACTTCTAGTGAGTACTCACAAGTTGCCACAATATGTTTTTTGAGGAAAACAGAGCTACTTCTCATGAGTACCCGCATGCTATTGAGGAGAAAATTAAGAGAAATATTTTGTGGATACCCATCTTATCTAAAGCTATGCTGATGATGTACGGAAGCATTTCTCAAATAAGTCACGCAGAAAATAGTCTGAGTGGTTGTATGGACAGTAAAGCTTCAGACCAGCCAGCTAAACCACCCAATCTGATAAGGATTTTTTCTATACCCCTTTTTATTCCAGGGCCCAGTTGTTCAGCACTAACGATGTCATTAGTTAACATATGGTTAAAACTTTGATTATTAAATATGGCAAATAAGCTACTATTTTTGTTGAAAAATGTGAGTAGCTTTTGCATTTGCAAAATCTACTCACATTTTTTCAGTAGAAAAAACAACAACAAAAAACCAGTGAATTAGGTATTGTCCATACTAGAACAGTTAACATTAACACCACTAACAAGCTCGTTAAGCAAACAATGCTTTGAACAGCTGGGTCCAATCAGTGATCTGTTAATGGTCAGCAAAGGCCTTGATCAGGCTGCTCGGATGTGCAGTCTTATTGGGCCTGCATTGTCCACATATGCCTTGAAGACCACTTTTCTCATGGAACAGCTCCAATATTTTCTTCAGGTTGAAAATGATGCCATGGATATCTTGGACTATATTGATAACCGGAGTAGTGACAGTCTAGCATTGAAACATAGAATACTACAAAAAGTGTCATCTCCAGTTTTGGAAAGGCAGCGGATATTACGAGTTGGGGACCATCTAATGAGATACAAGTCGGTGAAACCACTAGAAATAGAAAGTCCTGACGAACCAAAACTTTATCCACGTCACATGTATTGATATGTTTAGTTTTAAAATATAAGCAACCTATTTGCCCTAAATATTTGGACAGACATACCTGATCAAAGAGTGAGACCCAGATATAACTGCTCCTAGCAGTTTGATCTGGGTCTATGCTCTTTTGCCTCTCAGCCAGCACTTGTTAGACACATCACCAGGTAGTCTGATGGACTTGTTCAAATTTTAGGATATTTTTTATATGTTATGGGTACGTTTTTATGGAGAAAGAAGAAAAATATCAGTACTTTTTGGTTGAAATAAGCTCCTTATCTGGAGGTATGGTCAGCTACTGTCTCCAACTATTTGGGGTAATTATGGTATGTATTGAGAGGGCCTTCATATGTCGTATCTAAACACTGAAAGGCAGTACTAATCCAAGCATCTACTTGTCTTTCTTATTCACTGTTATAATAAAGATAATTCAGATATCTGGTATTGTTGCAAATTAACTTTTACCACTCTCTGGGTGAACTCAGTGGACAACAAATTGATGATATTTTTCTTATTTTTTCCAGAAATTTAACATTTCTTTGGAGACAGTTTGCATAAAATACCAAGTCCTGTTTTCTGGGAAAAATGAAAAAAAATATTTCAGTATGTCATCTGATGAAAATTGTACCCAGTGTGGTAAGCATTAAAGTCTGATAAGTAGACTGATCTTGGGGCCGTCTTAATGCATGGCTTTGGGCAGGATTCTCACACTGTGCATAGCTCACACTTAGATTAACATTAAATTTATGACCAAAAATTGATATTTATAAGAACATATATATCTACATTGACCTCTGCCCTGTCATTCAGAAATTTTGTTCTGGCCTTGTCTTCTGTACTGTATGGACCTAGGCTGACCAAAACTTAGATAAAGGCACATAAATTTTAGTCTTTCATAACCACTACACACCTATATCTTTTCCTGCTATTTTAGCTCAGTTTTGTGGAAGCTGGAAAGCCTGTTAACTTTGATCATATCAGGCTTATCTAAACATTTGTTGCAATTTACAAGTTGTATTTTACATGTTTTTGCAGTAACAAACTTAAAAAGACAACAATTTTCCTGTTGCATTTGGCTTATTATAGCCCCGCTTTGAAAAAGTGGGGCTATACTGTATTTGCCATGTCCTTCCATGATTCTGTCATTCCATGATTCCGTGACTGCAAAATTAAAATGCATTTTGCTTAATAACTTTTGTGTTTGTGGTCCTACTTCAATGAAATTTATACTACACTTGGTCTCTTAGGTTAGTAAAGTGTAATTGCAGAATATTGGTCAAGGGCCCATAACTTTTGGAGTTATGTCCCTTGGTAGGTTTTCAAAATTTAAAATGTACATGTATTTTGCTTAATAACTTTTAGGTTTGTGGTCCTACTTCAATGAACATTATACCACACTTGGTCTCTAAGGTAAGAAAGATGTAATGTCAGAATGGTGGCCAAGGGCCCATAACTCTTGGAGTTCTGTCCCTTCATATGTTTACAAATTTTGCCATTCTTGAAAATTTTCGAAACAGATTTCTCAGGAACTATGAAAGCTAGAAAGCTGAAAGTTCATATAAACATGGACAATGATGATGTATCGTGTATATCAGAATAGGGGCCAAGGGTCCATAACTGTTGGAGTTATTTCCCTTGGCACTAAAGCGGGGCTATAGTCAGATCCTCTGACAGCTCTAGTTGTCTTTGAAATTCAACCAGGTCTTAGACGACACGTATTTCCAGTCAGTTGGGGACATTTTAAAAATTTTAAACAAAGGACGTGTTTGTGTTAGCTGTATGCATAGGATGAAACCTATGACAAAAGCATCTGTGATAATCGCTTGGATTTTCGTATTATATTCATGCCGTCAGCTGTTCCTTAGGTTGGTGATTATTGCCTTCTTGGCAACTTGTTTAAAGTACTGTTGCAGTGTGATCTAAACAGATACCTCTGATGAGTGGATTTTTGTTCTTGATAAGATTGTATGAGGGTGTGTCAATAAGTAACCAGCCTAACTTATTTCCAGTTGAGATCCACCTCTCCTTTTTCAATGTAATTACCCTCTGGTGTGATGCACTTAGACCAACGGTGTTCAAGTGCCATCAGCCCAGAACTGAAAAAGTCAGGGTTCTTTCCATTGACCCATTCCTCAACTGCCGTCATGACTCCTTCATCAGACCGGAAATGAAGTCCACGAATATCCTTTTTCAAGTTTGGGAATAGGAAGAAGTCGCTAGGAGCTAGGTCAGGCGAATAGGCAGGATGTGGTATTAATTCATACCCGTTTCGCTCTACAGCATCCTTGCAACTTTGCAAATTGGGACTCTCGCGTTGTCCTGTTGCAGCAAAACACCTTTAGAGAGTTTACCTCGGCGTTTTTCACGGATGGTGGTTCTTAGCTGGTCTAGCAAATTTGCATAGTACACTCCAGTTATTGTACTTCTCTTGGGTAAAAAGTCCAACATAATAACGGCTTTTGCGTCCCAAAATACTGTGGCCATCACCTTGCCAGCAGATGGTTGCGAACTTCTTTGGCCGCGGGGACCCAGGCCCTACCCACTGACGACTCTAAGCTTTATTCTCTGGCTCATAATAATGAACCCAAGTCTCATCTACAGTCACCAGACGCAAAAGAAAATCATCTTTTGACCTAAAACGCTTCAACAAGGCACTGAATACTGATGCTCTGGTTGCCATTTGCTCATCGCTAAGGGATTTGGGGACCCAACGGGCTTTTGCTTGCACATACCTAAACGATCATGTAAGATTGTTGAAACGCTACCATGTGAAATTCCTAATGCCTGCGCTATTTCTTCCACCTGAATTCGCCTATCAGAGTGTACCAGATCCCGAACTTTCTTACACATTTCTTCGTCGGTGGCATCCAGTGGGCGTCCAGACCTGGCTTCATCTTCTAAAGACATACCGCGTTTGAATTCCCCTACCCAGAATTTAACTTAAGCATAAGATGGTGCAGAAGACCCATAAACATCGGCTAACTCGCCGTGTATTTCCTTGCCTGTTTTACCTTTTAAATACAAGTACCGAATTACAGCACGGTACTCAACTTTAGATGAAAAGCATGCCTTTGCATCACTAGCCATGTTTGACATTCAATATCTTATTAAAGAATGACTCGATACGTGTGCAATTTTGTACCCATGTATAAAACATATATTGAAACAAAGCATGAAAATTGTGACCATCTTGGGCCATCGGAAATGGGATAGGCTGGTTACTTATTGACTCACCCTTGTATGAACTATGGTCCAGTTGCATGCATGATTGCAGATGTTGAAATCTGCAGTTGCAGATGTTGAAATCTGCAGTTGGAAATGACAACAGATAAAACTTAATTAACCCTTGCCATACTGAATAAATTAAGATGCAACACCCACTTTTAATTTTTATACCCCCCCCACACAATAATGGCGGGGTATTATGGTTTCACGTTGGACGTCCCTGTGTCCGTCCGTCCGTCATACGTCCGTCCATCCGTTTTTCGTTTCCGGATGATAACTTGAGTATACATCAATGGATTTTCACCAAACTTGGTATGTGCATTGATATTATGGAGATCTGGTTTGGGATTGCTAATGGGCAAATTTCGTCAAATTTTTACAGAGTTATCTGCCCGAGACAGGCCCATATTTTCATTTCCAGACGATAACGAGTAAATAACAAGGGATTTATACAAACTTGCTATATGCATTGACATTAAGGAGATCTGGTTTGGGATTGCTAATGGGCAAATTTCATCAGATTTTTACGGAGTTATCTGTCCAAGACACTCCCATATTTTCGTTTGCGGACGATAACTTGAGTAAATAACAAGGGATTTTAACCAAACTTGCTATATATATTGACATTAAGGAGATCTGGTATGGAATTGCTAATGGGCAAATTTCGTCAAATTTTTACGGAGTTATCTGCCCAAGACATGCCCATATTTTCGTTTTCAGACGATAACTTGACTAAATAACAAGGGATTTTAACCAAACTTGCTGTATGCATTGACCTTAAGGTGATCTGTTTTGGAATTGCAAATGGGCAAATTTCGTCAAATTTTTACGGAGTTATCTGCCCGAGACATGCCCATATTTTCGTTTCCGGACGATTACTTGAGTAAATAACAAGGCCTTTTAATCAAACTTGCTATATGCATTGATATTATCAAAATCTGGTTTAGGATTGTTATCTGTCCATTGATATTATCAAGATCTGGTTAAGGATTGTTATCTGTCCCTCAGTCATTTTCTTTCCAGACATTTTCGCAATGATAACTTAAATACATAAACAAATAATTGCTGTGGCGGGGTATTATGCTTGCAGTGATTTTATTAGCCAATCAGGTTGCTTGATCCGGATTGTTGATACAAATTCACATTTTTAATTATAAACGGTGTAGATCCAGGTCACTTGGCTTCTTCAGAAGCCAACTGATCTGGATCTACACTATTTGCAAAGGCACAGCATATCCGGGTTCAGCAGGTCCAGGGTTAAAAGCTGTATTAATTTGTATGTAGTAATATATGTATGTATGAGACTTAACAAATAAAAATTTACCTCATATTTGAACAAAATATGCAAAACAGATCAGCGTGTATATCTGTGCGTTGTAGTCAGAGTCCATACATTTCACATAAATTATTTCTGGTCTTTGTAGAATCTATACATGAAGTAGGCTGTGTCAAGTGAAAAAGTGCCTTCAAACATGCTCAAAATGCACAGATTCAGATCATCATGTGCATGCGCAATGTATCATCCGGGCCTTTGCTTTCCATTCATACATTCTATAGTGACGATTCTGTATGCGGACAATGAAGGGCCTGATTAGAGCGTGCAGATGCACAGGCTGATCTGGGCCTTTGCTGTTCACATATGCCCGGACGTGTTTTAGCATGTTGCGGCCCAAGTAATGTTGCCTCTGATCAAACTGCCTAGATGTACATGCTGGAATGGGTCTTTATTATTTGCTAGTGATATAATACTAGCTTGTTTAACTCTTAAGGGGAATGGATTCACTAACAGGGGAGGTAGCTGTCTAAATTGATTCTGACCCCTTCTGAAAAGAGGTTTAATCTAAAAGGAAAGAATTTGCTCCCTCTGGGAGCAAATTCTTTCTTTTTAGATTAGACCCATTTTCTGAAAGTAACTGATGTATAGAAATGCAAACATGAAGTCACAAGATTTACCTCCCTTGTAAAACTTGGTGGAAAATCTACCACATGTGTCAAGTCTCCTCAATGTTTATATATTAATTTGACAACTGTGATAGGAATAAACTTACTGTGATTTTATGACCATGTGATAATAGAATTTTACATGTTGCAAGTACAACACTGATTGTTTTAAGTTTCTTTATGCTTTTGTTTAGACTGAAATTTTAATTTGTAATTTTTAGAAAGGTGACATTCACATACACAAGCAATGTCACATAATGTGTCTTTAGAGGATATGAGGAAAGTGGAGGACCAGATTAGCCTGTACATCTGCAGGGTCTGATAGGAGCCTTCATTGTCATCATATACTCTGTAATACATTATTATACATTTACTAGAAAATATGTTCATTTTGCATATGTGATACTAACATGGCTTTCAAGCACATATCACTCTTGTGGAGCGCAAAAGATGTAATAATGGGTTATGTGGGTGATACGGCTTTTTTGCCTGGGTAAAAAACTCATATCACCAGGTCACGTGGGTGATACGGCTTTTTTGCATGGGCAAAAATCTCATATCACCACATTTGGAGCACTCAGCAGTCTTGCCTTTGACTCCACATACGATATCAAATAGGCAAACTTGTCAGAAAGAAAAATGTATGATAAATAGATTATGATATGGCAGTTTTCATATCATACCCCATATCAACCCGCGACACATATCAGCCCGAGGGCCAAAGGCCCTTGGGCTGATATGGGTGTCTCGGGTTGGTATGGGGTATGATATGAAAATTGCCATACAATAATCTCTATTTAATGTACAGCAAAGATACTTTTGATTAATCTGGTTGATCTTGATCTTTGCTGTATGGCTGGAAGACACTTTTCACCATCACACAGCTGTTACTGTTTTAACTGATCATTGCATCATCAGTAGGACAGGGTGCCATTTGTAAATAAATTGAGTCACATGAACCCTCCTGTTGTTGAGAAAAATCCTGCCGGTATTGGCACACCTCATAGATGGACTAGGTGAAAAGGGCTCAGTTCATGCGCACGTGTGTGTGCGTGCGTGCGTGCTTGCGTATGTGTCTGATATCTGATTAGGATCTATTCTGTTTGTCAAAGATCGTTTCTGTAAGCGGATGAAACCGTAACTTTAGTTTTTTTTGTTTTGTTTTTTTTCGTTGCTAGAGCCATGAAAGATAGTAATGTATTTCATAGGAAAATGAAATTACCATACCAGCTCATCATTATTTGCAGCTTTGCAAAGGTGAGCAGGTTTTTCCACGAGGTTGCCCAATTGCCCTGAGCAGACGATCATAAAATTGCATAATATTAACGCACTGTGTAACTGTCAGTGCAAAACAAAAGGTCGCTGATTGCCTATTTAATAGGGGTGCTTGTTTTAATAAGTATTAATGGACATTAATTTTATTAAAACATTTCACAAGCTTCACTGCTTTGATCCTCACTATGATGTTTTTATCTTGGTGATGAGGGAATGCCCATTATGAAAATTATATAATGACGTCTTTTTACTTGAAACGCCAACACACCATATAGAGGAAACGTGACCTCGGGTGTCATAAAGTTTGCATGTGACTAACACGTGGTATAGAACCACGTGGTAATAATGAAGGTTTTTAAAAGATAACAATAAATAGAATACAAGTGTTACCGAGAAATAGACAGGTGCTATAATATCTCCTCGTTGAACAACATTTAAAGGTAATGAGATTTTGGCATGTTCCACGGCCTTCATTATTTTTTTTTCTTGCCTATTTTTAGTTGTGTATTGGTAGATCTGTCCATTTGGATGAGGGGGGATTTCATCGTCTTCGAATGTATAGTAAGTGGCATACACATTTTATACAGCTCGGCGATTTGAATAAACAAATAAAAGTAGTTTCTCCCTGAATGAAAACAGCAAACCCTGATGGAAAATAACTTGAAATAAGTTAATTTTTAGACTCTACTACTTAACTTCTTACCTGTTAGAAAATGGCTTCGTCTATCAAAACATCCGTGAAAATGATAGCGACGCTGCGGGTTTGGTGTTGGATTTCATTGAAAATTCGGCTTTATCCAGAGGCATTTTTGTGTCCGAAATTAGGAAATTGTCTTTTTCAAATTTAGGGGATGTCCGAACTGTTATGGTGCATTAAATTATCATATTTTGCAGAAAGTAGGTGGTGTCCGAACATTAATGGTGTCCGAAAATATATGGTAAATATGGTACAAGTAAATATCACATTACATCAGTAGGTATATTATGAGATTATAATTATAATGCACACTCTGGCTTTCTATAGTTTGATAAATGCTCTATTTTTGTTGATAGAATTATCAGTCAGTTTTGATGTGGAGACTGCTCTTGATCTTCACAGTTTTTGCTTTACTGTATGAAAAATTAAATGTGCGGTAGGAGGATGGATATATATATGAATTGTGAAATTCAGACTGGTTTGAATCATAATTTTTATGCCCCCAACTTCGAAGAAATTGAGGGGGCATATTGGTTTGGCCTTATCTGTCCGTCCATCTGTCTGTTACGCTTTTAGGTGCTTGTGAAACTAGGGCTAATACTAGGAACTTGAAAATTTATACATGGCATGAGCACGAACCCATATATTTTTTTTTTTCATTAGATCTAGTATGGCAGAGTTATGTCCCTTTTTCTCAACCTGCCCCTTTCGACTTTGCCTTTATTACAGTGGGAAAAGGTTGTCAACACGATATCTAGAAAACTGCATGAGCTACGATTCTGATATTTTGCACAGACTTTAGGATCAATATTTAGATAACCTGATTACTTTTGAGCAAATTCCATGAAATATTGGTTCAGTAATGCCCCTTTTTCAGACATTGCCATTATAGCAACCATCTGTCGGTATGTTAGTTTCTGGATGATAACTTGAATAAATATCAATGGATTTTCACCAAACTTTGTATTGATGTTGTGGAGATCTGGGTTTGGGATTGCTAAAGTACTAATTTCAGTTATATGCCCACAACACGATAGTGGCGGGATATTATCGTTTCACAATTTTATTCATTTTTACTGTTGAAGAAACCAGAATTAAGTACTTACCATAAAAGTTTGGATATGCTTGAACAAATGATTTATACCTCAAATTTAGGAGCAGTTTGATCTAATCTGAACTGTTTGCCATTTAGCCAGTACATTTCCGATGAATTGCCAAAAAGTCAAATGGACGTACAAATTTTTAGAGTACAGTTAAGCTGAGCAATTATACAAATTTTGAGAGTACAGTTAAGTCGAGCAATTATAGTCCAGCATAGATAAATAATGAAGATCTAGACAGCTTGTGCATCTTTCCTAGTTTCATTTTCTCTTAACTCCTCATATTCTGTCCGGTATTTTTTTCACTGCGTTCTTTGCAAAGGAGAGGTCAAGGCCTATTTGATAGAACAAATTTACTTGCATCTATTAGAAATCTTATAAGGGATATAATTGAAACAGAGCTTTATCCAAAGGTATGTTCAAGAAAGTTTCCTAGCAACTATGATCAGTGGCAGTTGACCTTTTCAGGTGAGATAAATTTAGAAAGTGATTTTGATGATTTTTTTTTTTTTTTTTTTTGTGTGCATGTGTGTGTGAATTGTTTGATGCTGGACTGAATTATTTGTGTTTGATCTGCTAGTACAGTTATGTACCAAAATATAAAGATGTAATAACTACAGGGCACAAATCTTAAAGAAATGGCATACTCATTAGAATCACTTACCAACATTGTATGTTTTCATGGACTAAACACAAAATGAAAAATTTTTTATCTTTGGCCTCTAAGTGTGATTTGACCTGGGTCTTGCAGGTGACGTCATCTCGTGATGGTAAACATTTCTGCTAAGTAATTTAAAAATTGATCAAGGAATAACAAAGTTATGGACAGAATATGATTTTGGAACACACACACACACACACACACACACACACACACACACACACACACACACACAGGGTGTAAACACTATATGCCAGTCTGCCATTAGTGGGGGCATGAAGAGTCTTGCCTATAGGAGTGCATCTCCGCATGTTTTTATCATTTTTTTTTTTATGTTCAGCCGTACCATATTTACCCCAAGTATTTGGACACCTTAACTCCTAACCATACACATCTTAAAACTTTGAAGAGTCCATGTTTCTTAATACATGTATGTCCAAAATTGCTGATTTAATGGCAAAGAGTGTTTGAGTGTTTTATTGAATCAGATGCCACATTCCACTTTTTGCTCAGAACTGTTGTCTCAGTACTTAGGGTAAATACTGTAATAAGCAAATAAGGTACTTGTTTGTTTGTGTTGAGGTTTCATGGCCCAGTCAACCCAATGGGGTCATGTCGAGTGCTGTCAGTTTACCTAACCACACGTTTACTGGGTAGGCTTAGTCCTCTAAGCGGTTAACCAGTATTGTGCACATTCTTTTGCCAGAAACTGACAACTGCCCTTCTTGAATCAGCGGAAGGAAGAGAATGACCGTAGAAAATATTTCATGATCAATCTCCACGAAAGAATGTTGCCGACCTCGGTGGGGGTTGAACCCGCGACCCCCTGGTCTCCAGTCGGAAAATAAGGTACTTGATCACATCAATAAAATGCACATAACCATATCTGGCTGCACATGCCAACATTATGATCATGTTCTACACATCTGATAAAAAGCAGCTATACCTTCAAGAACTTTTATTGCGAACTGTGTAGACTCTGATCAGATGTGATAAGGTACCTTATTACGGGAACTTCTTAGTGTAAAATGTAATTCAATTTTCCAATATTTTACATAGTAAAATCCTGGAAATGGCAGGTGATTCCTGTGTTGGGAAAAAAAACAAACAAAAAAACAGTTACAGGTACTGTTTATGTGGAAAATGTACCTTGTGGTCAGAACCATAAATTAATTTCTTATAATAGGAAACTAAATGATTTTGGTCCTGTTGTGGATGACTCATAGACAAATACAGTGTATATGCACAAAGTACTCCTGTATTGGTGACTTGTTAAGGAGAATTGATACACTTTTAGGCAAGACCTTTTTGTCTCCTTTCTTAAAATTTGTCTATCCAAAAGAATTTTTTTCTTCTTAGGAATATATTCTTTACTTTTAGGGGAGACAAATTTTGAGAGGGAGCTGATGTGTAGAAAAGCAAATGGGAAGTAACAAAAGTTGTCTTCCTTGTAAAACATCCTAGAAAATGTACCAACTGTATACAGGCCCCTTAACCCTTGTCTTGCTGAACCCGGATGTACCCTGCCTTTGCAAACTGTGTAGATCCAGATCAGTTGGCTTCTTCAGAAGCCAACTGATCTGGATCTGCACCATTTGCCTTTAAGAATATGAATTTCTAGCAACAATTCGGATAAAATCATCTGATTGGCTAAAAATTAGAAATGGGCATAGCATCTTAATTTATTCAGCACAACAAGGGTTAATGTCACAGAGAAGTGATGACATTTGTCCCATATACATTATTTAGATACTTTTAACTCTTTATATACTTTCTCAAAAATTTGAACAAATCCATCTGACTACCTAATAATATGTATACATTTACCCCATGGGTAGACACAGATCAAACTGCTCCTTTGGATCAGTTTGATATGCAAAAAGCAGTTTGGTATGGCTCTACACTGTTTCTTCAGGACTATATGTTGGAACATTTAGGATAAATATGCCACCTTATGAATTTAATTGAAATTTGTTTGCATGCATATGGTCAAAAATATATTCCTGTTGTTGGACAGTTAACTTTCCAGTATAAAGGATATAAATGTCATTAGTCACTGTTTATTTGTGCTCAGCGAGCCAGTTTCATGGAGTTGTTTTTATGTCATAAAATATCCTACATTTTTGACCAGTGCCAATATTCTAGTCATTGTTTTGTTTATTAGATGCTTTAAATATACATAAATACATGTATAAAGATTGTTAAGATATTTTACAAGTTGTCTTGAGTTTTCTTTAATTCATTTGTCATTGAACTGCATCACACAGAAAAAAGGCATTATCATGTATGTGCACCAAGAAATGGTGAAACTGTGCAAAGTATTGTGAAACATTAAAAAGCTGTGAAGAGTTGCATAAGGCTAGTGCTACAGGGTGGTTTGTGGCAAATGGCTATGCAGGGGTGTGTTGCTAAAAAGCACTAGCCATACATGATCTGCCTCACATAAAGTACTCTGGAAGTGGACCTATGCATAGCAGCGAGGCCCAACAAAATGGTGACAATACTGGTGACAGCAGGCTTTAAAATATTGAGTATTCTTCAATTTTTTGATTACCAAGGAAACTGAATATGTTTGTATTGTGTCAAATAGAAGTTCAAATCAGAAAATATAAAATTTATATTTATTGAAACTTAGGAACTCAGATAAGATGCTTTTGTGAAACGGATCATTGCGAAAGATGGACAAGTTGCTATTACGAGCTAGCCTTGAGCAACTCTCCCAAGTGTGCAAACTAGAAGCAACTAATAAAGCAATGCCAAAAGTATTACAATGAGAAATATAGATTCCCATCACATTTCACGACCAGGACAAAAATACGAGGAGTGATCAGAAAAAACATGGGACCAGTGCCTGTATCGGATTATTGTTATAAAAACCAACTTGGAATGTTTACTGTTTTTCAAAGTAACTTCCTTTGTATTCTATGCACTTATTCATTCTTAATTCCCATGCGTGAAACACGTGTGCGAGCCTGTCACATGACATTACTCTCAACGACCCGGTCATAGCTTGGGTTAGCTCCTCTCTGTTCTCGTAGCGCGTGCCTGGTAGAGAATCTTTCAAAACAGAAAATAAGCAGGTCACAAGTCTGGACTATAGGCAGGGTGGGCCAGTGTTTCTATGTTTAGTTTTTGCAAAATTTCCTGTACAAGTTTGGCTTTGTGAGCTGGGGCGTTATCTTGATATAAAATGATGCCTCTCTGAAGAAGATCTGGCTGTTTCTTTCATATGGCTTTTATTAAATTTATCTGAATAATGCAGGCATAATACTCAGCATTGACTGTAGTATGTATAGGTACAACATGATTTAGAAGAAAACATTGAGAAGAGAAAAACATGATACACATAACTTTACCAACTGACTTAGAAAGTTAGCTTTATCAGGGGAAGGCGATGTTGGATGTTTCCATACACTGCTTTGTTGTTTAGATTTGGGCTCGTAAAAGTGTACCCATGTTTCATCGCATGTTACAATACGAACAGTAAAGTTTGACCCCTCTGCACTAACACATTCTAAAATAATTAACAAGATTGCAACCCGAACCCGCATTTGCTCGGGCGTCAGTAGCCGAGGTACCCATCTTGCGCAAACACACGACATTCCAAGTTTTCAGTTAAAATCTCCTGGGCACTTCCATATGAAATGCTAAATGTTTCAGCTATTTCTTTGACAGTAACTTGGCGATCTTGCTTTACATGCTGCTGTACATCCGCGATGATTTTGTCTGTTACTGATGTTGATGGACAGCCAGATTTAGGGTCATCTTTAATGGTATCACGCACCTTCTCTAAATCGTCCGATCCATTTACAAATACCAGATTTCTTGAGTGCAGAATCCCCATAAACTTTCTCTAAATCAGCTTTAATTCCTGATAAAGACTTTCCAAGTTTAACGTAAAACTTTATGATTACTCTCTGCTCAAATAAAACGTCAAAAATTGTGTACCACTAACGCAGTATGCGATGTCATTAAAATGACATCACACTTTGCTTACTTGAATATGAAGTCATTTGAAAGCTAGAGTCAGTTTATAGGTAATTAATGCTCATCTATGCAAGTTTTTGTTATCTTACGTGAAATAGTTTTCAAAATAACAAGGCAGCGGGCCCCCGTAGCCTAGTGGATAAGAGAGTTGACTCTTAATCCATTAGGTTTCTCACCGCTGTGGTTCAAGCCTAGCTCAGGTCATATGTGGGAAAGCCAAGTTCTGCTTACGGATGGTCAGGTGGTTTTTCTCCGGGTACTCCGGTTTTCGCCCACCTTCGATGAACGATCGGCTCGATATAAGTGAAATATTCTTGAAAGGGCCGTAAAACCCAAATCAAAAAAAAAAAAAAAAAATAACAAGGCGGTCCACGTTCTTTTCGATCACCCCTCGTATATAATATGCTAGAAACAAAGGAAAACAACTCTAAAAATAAAGTCTCGCACTTGACATTCCATATTCACCCAATATATACTACCAAGTTTCATCAAAATAGTCCAAGGGGTGTCCAAATTGTAGTGCAGACAAGAAATAATTGGTATTAAGAACAAGGAACTCCAAAAGTAATAGTCATGATTGCATACAACATGCCATCTGAAGCAATATGTATCCGGGCTGATTTTCAAAATACTGGAAAGTTTTTAAATTATGACATATGTATAAATAGACATCAGGCTCATCACTATATCTGCCAAATATTGCAGTAAATGTGGACAAATGGTATGACCACATTACATACAATGACAACCTGCACACAATGACAACCTGCAAGCTGTAAGATTGTCCCAATTAGACTGGTAAAATACTGACGGCACAGCTCAATGACTGTAATGGTCCACCTGCAAGAATTTCTGAAGAATCTGTCAAAAATTGTACATGCCGACCTTGCATTTGCATAAAATGATTCAGAAAACAAGTCAAAACTTGATAACATCTTGAATCAACTAAATAATCAAGAGGCTCATGGGCCACCTGAGTAAAAGTCATTGCATATCTGCAGATGCTATGCAACATTCTTCCAGTATTGCCACAGCAACTAATCAAAATAGTGGATGGTCTTTAAAAAACAAAATTTGCATCCCAGCGCTGTGATGCCACATGATAAATTTGAACAAAAATGGCCAACTGGTCTTGGAGATATGCTTTTTACATTCTTCTTTTATAAACGCATTGAATAAATTTGTGTACTCAAAGGCATGAAACTCCAAACTCAATTGACCAATATGGTCCATATTTGAACTTCTAGATTTTATGCCTTTCCTGGACACCTACAAGTATAATGAGGAACGGATAAAAAATGAAGGCATTATCATACGGACATTTTTTCTATTATAAGTATATGGGCAATTGTTTTACTCTAAAGGGCATTAACTCCAAAATCAATACATAATTGGATCAGATACAAATTGGAACTTCACCTAGACTTCGTAACTGTCCTAGTTAGCTGCAAGTATGAAGCCAATCTATACAAAAATAAAGTCGCTATCATCCACACATTCTCCCCATTATAAGTCAATGGGAACTATCAAGAGCTCATCACATAGAGCTTCCAACTTTCTCAATAGGCTTTGTATTTCAGGGCCCAGTTGTTCAAAGCTAACGACGTCGTTAGTTAACGATTCGTTAAAATTTACATCAAGCGATATGCAAATATGCTGAAATTTTTTGCTGAAAAAATGTGAGTAGCTTTTGCAGTGCAAAAGCTACTCACATTTTTTCAGCAAAAAATATCAGAATATTGTATATTGAATCCGCTAAAACAGTTAACGAAATGACCCTTAACGAGCTCGTTAAGCTAACGACGCTTTGAACAACTGGGCCCTGGTCTTTCTGGGAACTTTGATTTCATTGGTCAAAGATATCAATGGTTTACTATTACACAGCAATCTCTCTAGGCTCATTCAACCCCATTTATCCACCATGCTGCTGGCCCTGCTGAGAGTTTTATAGCCTCCTCTCACAATACTTATTATTATCAGTCTGTGAATGACCAGAATCTGTGTTGTATTTGCAGTAGAACTTTTTCTTTGTCAGATGCACAATATTTTCATAAAGGATTGAAAATGGAAATGGCAGTGAAAATGCATAATTATTCTTTATAGAGTAGATAGTTGTTGTGACTGTTGTATAAACTTGACTTCAAAGGTTGTAATTTTTAGCCTAAGGACACCATTGGAGTAAATAGTTGCTGAGACTATTGTATAAATTTAACTTCAAAGGCTGTAGTTTTGAGGACACTGCTTGATTTTACATGTATTTAATAGAAATGGAAAACATTGATGACCCTGATCAGACTGCCTTTACCTGTTGTTGACCAGTGGACGTCCATATCAATGAGGCCAGTTCATTTCCAAGTCTAGGGGTGTCCAGTGGATTAAATACAAATTTCTGTAAGCAAACTGCAGATTCTGATCAGACAGTGCAGACAATGATCTGAATTATTCATTCAAGGGCAGATAACTCCATAGTCAATGACCAATATTCGACCTTCACCTACATTTCATGCTGTCCTGATCACCTACAAGTATAATGAGGATTGGATAAAAAAAAATGAAGGCTTTATCATCCAGACAATATTCTCCCATTATAAGTATAGTCGAACTTCAGCGTCATCTTTGGGACCATGGAAATTTGTCTTGTCCTGGTCACCTACAAGTATAATGAGGATTGGATAAAAAAATGAAGGCTTTATCATCCAGACAATATTCTCCCATTATAATTAGTCGAACTTCAGTGGCTCAAACATCTTTGGGACCATAGGAATTTGTTCCAAGATATGGGTAGTTCAAGCCACTGAGGGTTAATCAAGGCACCAGATCAGAGAACAAGTGGCGACAATTTAGGGAAATCTTTTCAATCTTCTACACAATAATGGTAGGTTGAATGCACATATTAGAATTGCCTCCAAGAGGCAATTCTAACTAGAGCTGTCAGAGAATCTAACTATAGCCCTGCTGCAGCTCTATTGGAGGAGAAATACATATAGTGTTGAAATATTTTGAATTCATCCTTACCAGGTAACACCACTGTAGGAAATGGTAATATGGCATCCTAAAACCTATCAAGGGAATTTAATCCATGAGTTACGGGCCCTTGGCCCTGATTCCTGAATACATGATACATCAACCCACCATCCATGCATGTACCACTTTTTCAAAGCCCCAAAGTGTGGTATAAGTTCTATCGAAGTAGGACCGCAAACATAAGTTATTGGGCAAAATGCATTTTAATTTTCTGAAAACCTACCAAGGGACATAACTCCAAGAGTTATGGACCCTTGGCCCTATTCCTGTATACACAATACATCCAGACTTTGTCCATGTTGATAAGAGCTTTCAGCTTTCTAGCTTTCATAATTCCTTAGAAATCTGTTATGAAAATTTTCAAGAATGGCAAAATTTGAAAACCTATGAAGGGACATAACTCCGTACCTTAGAGACCAAGTGTGGTATAAATTTCATTGAAGTAGGACCACAAACAGAAGTTATTCAAAACCCACAAAGGGACATAACTTCAAGAGTTATGGACCCTTGGCCCCTATTCCAGTATACACAATACATCCAGTCATTGTCCATGTTTATACGAACTTTCAGCTTTCTAGCTTTCATAGTTCCTGTGAAATCTATTATGAAATTATTCAAGAATGGCAAAATTTTAAAACCTATGAAGGGATATAACTCAAGAGTTATGGGCCTTTGGCCACCTTTCTGCCACTACACTCCCTTACCTTAGAGACCAAGAGTGGTATAAGTTTCATTGAAGTAGGACCACAAACAAGTTATTGAGCAAAATGCATTTTATTTTTTTGAAAACCTACCAAGGGACATAACTCCAAGAGTTATGAACCCTTGGCCCCTATTCCAGTATACACTATACATCCAGTCATTGTCCATGTTTATACGAACTTTCAGCTTTCTAGCTTTCATCGTTCCTGAGAAATCTGTTCCTAAAATTTTCAAGAAAGGCAAAATTTGAAACCTATCAAGGGACAGAACTCCAAGGGTTATGGGCCCTTGGCCACCATTCTGCGAATACACCTTCCTTACCTCAGAGACCAAGTGTGATATTAGTTTCACTGTAGTAGGACCACAAACATAAAAGTTATTGAGCAAAATGCATTTTAAATTTTGAAAACCTAACAAGGGACTCCAAGAGTTATGGGCCCTTGGCCACTATGCTGTGACCACACCTTACTTACCTCAGAGCCCAAGTGTAGTATAAGTTCCATTGAAGTAGGACCACAAACGTAAGTTATTAAGCAAAATGCATTTTAATTTTGCAGTCACAGGATTATGGAGTCACGGAAGGACACAGCAAATACAGTACAGCCCCACTTTTTCAAAGCGGGGCTATAATAATAATGAGTACACACAACATACAATTTCATGATAAGAAAATTTCCCTAAATATTTGTCTTCTTGAACAATTGGAAGAACTGTGTAGGGACTTGAAAACAAGCTCGAATTAGCTATGGTAAACGAGCCATCATTCCAACTTTGACTCTTTGTATGGACAATGATATAGTTGGGACTGTAGTGTTTCATAAACAAATTTCTAGTTTAGGAGTTATTGCCCTTGACATTCTTAATAGGAAATTGCATGCCAAAAGCATTTTTTTTTTTTGTTTTTTTTATTTTCCGTTGTCTGGAGCCGTATCTTTATGCAGTGTGATTCATACTTAGGAGAATAGCCATGGTTTCTCAATATCCTGATAATTTATTTTGCCTAGAAGTTATTGCCCTTGACAGGGGCAAAGAAAGCGACTCTTGTCAATCTGTAGCCATATCATTAACCGTTAATTACTACATAATGAAGGCTAAGAGTTTCAATATCCTGAGAATTTCTTCAAAACTGGCATACTGACCTAGTCGAGATTTGATTCATATTTGGATAAATGAATATGGCCATGGTCTCTGAATATCCTGTATACTATTCATTCTAGGAGTAAAGGACTAAAAGCACTAGCTTCATGTTCTAGTATCATCGGTTAAAATCCCACTGAGGTCAGGCACTGTGTTAGAGTGGGGTGTGGGGAGGGAAGCATTTTTCTCATCTATGTAGCATTCCATTGCACTGAGTATTTATCACCTCATTGTCCTGAAATACATTTGATGGGATGTTAAAATTCTAAAACAAAAAAAAAAAAAAAACAAACAAAAAAACATGATGGCAGCTGTGTACCTTACATTACCATTGCGGGAAGTAACTAATTTTGCCAAGGGGCCAAGGGATAGAATATATAGAATTTGTTACTTGCATTTCTTTATAATGGCAAAGTAAGGCAGTTATCCTAGTAATGACACACCTCAACTCCTTACCATATGTATCCCAAAATTAGAATGTCAATTTTATAACCTGTTTTTGCATCTAAAATATTGCTGGATGAGTAGAAAACAGTATAGCCCCTGATAAGATCCTGTGTTCTGTGGCCTATAATCTGGGTCTACACTTTATGCTCCGTCCCAATACAATGTACTTGGGGTAAATAAAATGTACTTGGGGTAAACACAGTTAAACAGTTTTTACAGTCCTGGGTATTTGTGGATGCTCTACGGCAAAGAAATTACAACAAAACTAACATAATGTGGACTTCTTTATTTAGCATGGTTTTACAACCACACCTTAAAGAAAAACATAAATATGAAATATTGTTTACGATCTTATACTCGGATGATACATTCTAGAGAAAAAAGGGCATTTTACTTTTAGTAATTCACCGCCCGTATAATAAAAATTGATCTAAAGACCAGCTTTCAACCCGAAACTGATTCTTCTACCACCACAGCCTATCTGTCCCCATTAATATACATGAATGTTGAGCAGCAAGTAATGATCACTTCCACTGACCTCAGAAACCAGAGTAAACAAGGCCAGGCCAGGCAAGGGAAAACTAACATATTCTCATGTAAGCAGTTAAGACACAGATCAGCAGCATCAGCACTGCATAGCTCCAGTTTAGGGGAATGGATACTTTCAGGGGAGGCAACTCTGTTCAAGTTGATTTTGCTCCCTTCTGAAAAGGAGTCTACTCTAAAAGGAAAGAATTTGCTCTCTGGGAGCAAATTCTTTCCTTTTAGAATAGACCCCTTTTCAGAAAGGACATCAGTGTGCAGTAAAACAAACAGGAAATCACACAATTTGTCTCCCTTAAAAAATTGCAGAAAATCTATCAAGTGTATAAAGTCTCCTTAAATAGACAAATGAGATGATCATTTTGAAGAACTATTTTTTTGCAATAAAATATCTTCACAGTAGTAATTTCCAATGAGAATCCACAAAATGTGTTTTGGTGCAAAAGTGACATATTTTGAATACTCCTTGTGTCCAGACTTATGGCACAGGCTATGAACCAGATTGCAGACACCTTCCACTGATGAAGCTGGTCAGGCCTTTGTTATTTATAACATCTTGCATAAAAGTTAGTTTTCCCATGACCTCTAGGCCAAACAGACCACCAATCAAATTTCACATGTGTATAATCCATTGTTTGATGTTCCTTATTCATTTTTTGACTGTTATGTTGTTCAGAATCACAGATACTGTAGAATACATCACTGATCAGACTGCATATACAGCTACAGATAAGTGGGGGTATCCACATTTTTCTGCCTTATCTGGAGCTATATGCATGGGTATGTAGTCTAATTAATGTATTCACTATTTGCAAAAGACTCTCTTAGTGCAGCTTGTTTGTCATTTTCTTTCTTGCAATACAACAGCAAATAGTTCATATGTTGCAGACCCATGACAGAATGGCTATGCATCAACCCTGGTTTCAAAGATAAAAAAATTCTCTTTTTACTTGACCCTGCCTGTACTTTGTCAGTGTACTCAGATTAAAACAATAATGATTGGTTACAACTGGTAACTGACAAAAGAAAAATCACAGCATTCAAAACAGTATAAGCAAACAGAGACCAGTTTCTTTAGTAACCAATAATAGTTAACCCTTATCCTGCTGAATAAATTAATTAGCCACACCCATTTCTGACTATCAGCCAATCAGATCACATCATATAATGTTTTTGTTCAAATTCATAAACTGAATGACAGTGTAGGTCCTGATCAGATGGCTTCTTCAGAAGCCATCTGATCAGGATCTACACTGTTTGCAAAGGTACGGGTTGTCGTGAACAGCAGGATAAGGGTTGATACATTTTTTTTAAATCAGTTGGAGCCAGGATTAGACTACTTTCCTGTTAGCAGTGTACAGCATCAACCTGCCCAGTTGGACAGTCTGACTTAAACTTTCAGCAAGCTGAACACTTTATAGCAAGCTGGGAAAAAAATTCAGCAGACATTTTGCAATATATTCTTCCCCCAAAAATGCAAATTGTCTCCATATATATGGTAAGGGTATGATTTTCTGTATCCTTGCTCAAATATTAGTAACAATCCCAATTATATGTGTAACATAAGTTCTGTAACAAGGACACCTATAACAAGCCACCATTCTGTGCATCAACAATTTCATTACAGTCTTCTATATTGATACTATTTAGGGCCACAAAATTCGTAAACTAATTCTCTGTTTACAATAAAGACCATGATGAGATGGTGCAGATTTGTAGAGTGATTTGGCATCTTGTTATTTGCAGTTCTATAAAACATATTTTCTCTGACACATTCATATGTATGTTAATCTCAATGGGCATACATGTACTAACGCTTAACACCACTGCAACAGTTAACAAGTTTCTTGAATGGAACACTCATAAAACCAATTGTCTGCAAACCTGTATGTTGCCATAGCCTGATCTCACTAATTATATTCTGGCAGGTCCAGATATTGCTGTTCAAGAAAAGGAAGGCCCTAAATGGAGTATTCAATAATACTGCCTGGTAGCATTCTTTGTTTTTTACCTACCATAGCTTGCCCTTGTACGAGTATTTTCTTTCAACATAAATCAGATACGTCTATTGATCTCTGTTTGTTTACAGTGAAAAAGCTTGGCTCAATAACACAACAATTATCATGGGTATTTAAAGGTATGACTTAGAAATTAGAGCCCCTAAATGTAAATCTGACATAAGTGTCCAATGTGTGATCATGTCATCTGTGCAGCTACAGAGTTAGACCAGGTTCTACTATGTTCACTAACATATGAACTATAATGAATAATAATGTACCCTCTGACATGCATGCCCTGAGGTCTGCACTGGTCACACATGCTGGGCCCAGTTGTTCAAAACTAACAATGTTGTTAGTTAACGTATCGTTAAAACTTTGATCATTAAATATGGCATATACGCTAATAGTTTTGCTGAAGAAATGGGAGTAGCTTTTGCATTTGCAAAAGCTACTCACATTTTTTCAGCAAAAATACCTGTGAATTAGATATTGTACTTACTAGTATATTTTGACCACTAACGAACTTGTTAAGCTAACAATGCTTTGAACAACTGGGTCCTGATTTCTACCTACAAGGACTCATTAACCCTTAAAATGCTAAGTGAAATTGTAGCAGACAACATGCTATTTTTCAAATTACTTTTCACAGAAAATAAGACTTCGCATTCATGTGAATTGTCTTAAGCAAAGAATTCACATGAAATGTCAAATCATATTTCCCCTGCAAAAACATAAAAATTTGAAATGTCATCTGCTGCAGTTGTGATTAGTACTTTATAAGGGTGAAAGAATTCTTAATGAACAAACCATACTACAATGGCTAAAATAAATGATTTCAAGAATGCTTTTTGAATATTACGCCGTGTCTTGTCAAACATAAACAACTTTCCACAATGATGTTCTGGCATTTTCAAGTGCCGCATAGTTCTAAGTAATGTTTTAAACCAGGACAGATAATTTTTTTTTGAGGAAAAACAATACATGCCATGGGTACTCTCCAGAACTGCTTTGCTGTGGGTTTCTGAATGTTGGTTGGTGGAGAATTACATAAGAATAATAATTCATCTGGATATTCTTATCTGAAGCTATGTATTAAATCATGAACAAAGAAACTCACGATAAAGATGGATATACTTAAAACTGAACTTTGTAAAATAAATACTTTTAAAAACCTATGTGTAACCAGAGCTCCATATAAAGAGATAATTTTGGTTGCAGCTATTTCTGCAGCAAGACAAATGGTAAATGTCCTAAATTTTTTAAACTTCTTTTCATACTCCCCCCCTCACCACACCCCCCCCCCCAACCCTTCCCCCCCTGGGGCTGAACTGTTTGTGCACACCATTTTGTCATAAATTTGTTGTATAAAATTGTTTGGCAATAACCATATGATATGGGTACACGTGTACCAACATCTTCCAGATAAATGTACCTCTCAAAATGGAGCGATATAACCCTTTAGACTGCACAAATTTCACCGACAGTTTCCAAGTTGAAAACCTTCTGTGTGTATTATTCCCTTTGATACATCCTCATTTTAAAATGACTTTTGTTAAAAGAAACTGCATAGCACATTAGTTAAAATGTCAGAAGAATGATTGCACAGAATACTTGTTTCTCAATACATGTCTTAACCCAGGTCCTGCTGAACCCGGATATACCCTGCCTTTGCAAACATTGTAGATCCAGATCAGTTGGCTTCTGAAGAAGCAAACTGATCTGGATCTGCATTGTTTGCCATTAAGTATGTGACTTTATATCAACAATCTGGATCAAGTAATCTAACTGGCTGAAAATTAGAAACAGGTGTGACATCTTAATTTATTTAGCAGGACAAGGGTTAATTAAGAAATCCATATACAGCGATCTTACTGATATTTCATTTCTCTATGGAAACACGTTGTGGGTACTCATTAGAAGCATCTCATGGAGATATATCTGGATACTCTGCTTATCCAGAGCTATGTAATATGGAAATAGGAATCAACCTCTCCCATGCTCTAGAACAGATGTGTTTCTCGACCAAAGAATACCCTTCTTATCTCAAGCTATGACTCAACAAGATAAAACAGTGGTGTTGTTTTTTTTTTATAGTTACAATAATGCTGATCAGCTGATTAGAAACCTAGACTAAGAAATTAAATGCTGTTTATATGTCACAATACTTGTACCTTGTATGAATGATAAACTCAAATGTAACATGGAAAAACCTATGTTATGTAGCATGTGAGCAGGAAAAATTATTTTCAGAAAAATATTGCTTGTGCTAATTTTACCATCAGAGCTCTAGATAAAGAGGGTATCCAGATAAATGCTTTATTTGTCCATAAAAACATTTCTTATGGGAACTCATACAGTCGAACCTCAATAGCTCGAACTCCGATAGCTCCTTTACCATGGCTAAGTCAAACTTGTTTTTGAGTCCCTATGAAATTCTTTCGATACCACAAGAAAACAAATATTTAGACAAATTTTCTTATTTTACCATGAAATGGTATGTTGTGTGTACTCATTAGAATTGCCTCATCAAGGCAATTCTAATGGGTACACTCAACATACCATTATATTGTAGAAGATCGAAAAGATTTCCCTAAATTATCGCCATTTGCTTCCTGAGCCAAAGATGTTCGAGCCATTGAGGTTCGACTGTATATTTCTTATTTCTCCATGAAATCATTATAAGAACTAATTAGAAGCATCTTGCACAGGGGCTTCTGATGAGTACCACCTTGCCAAGGCCCTTTGCATGAGTACCCATAACATGATTTTGTAGAAAAATATGAAACACATCGATACTTTGGGTTAAAAAATGTCTTATCTAATAGTTACAGTGTACAATGGAATTCTTGTTTCTCCAGAAAAAATGTTATGGGATCTCATTAGTATCATATCTTGGAGAAACAGAGGTGTTGCCTTCTAGCAGTTCATCTGGAACTCTGAGATTATTTCACAGTGGCTGGTTGTGGGAAACATCACGAAAAGCAGTGACCCAGAGCATGCATGTTCCCGCAGTCGGGTCATTCTTATTCTGTTTGCTTATGCTGTTGATATTCAAGTCTTACAGAATATATGGGGGGCAAAAGTGAAGACTGCCTTGACTGTTCAGATGTTTTCTGATTAGATCTTCACTGTTTGCATATTGTAATAGAGTTTAATTTCAACATTTTTAAGGTAAACGGATACACCTAAACATTTGGCCACTATTTGGAAAAGAGAACATTTCTTTCTGACAAGAAGTTGCCTCCCCAGTATCTGAAAGCTTTACAAAAATGGGGTTTACTTGTAAAGCTATGAATTTGCTCTCATCAAAAGCAAAGACAAATACAGTCGACTCTCGTTATCTCGAATTCCAAGGGACTCACTGAAATACTTCGAGATATCCGTACCTCGACATATCAGAGTTGAGAGAGTGAGGAAAACAATAAATTGAACAACCACATTTAACAAATGAATATGTAATTTGACTCTTGAAGTTAAAAAAATATATATAAAATAATGTGAAAAAAGGGAGAAATTGCTCCTTAGGCTTAGGAACAATTTCTCCTCTTTTCCACATTATTTTGTTACCTGTTGTCATAGTTTCATGTTAAAACAGGGACCAGATTTTCACTTTGAGATAAGCGGTAATTCGAAATAAGCGAGTTCGAGATAACGAGGTTCGACTGTATTTCCATGACAGAGTTATTTCCCTTGGAAGTGTATCCATTCCCAAAAGTTTCACACAATTTCATTTTCAACCAGATGTTTTGTTGTTTTTTTTTTTTGGCTTCATAAATGTAGAAACTACGAAAATAAAACTAATGCGAAAATATATCCATGAATTTCCACCTATACACTACAGAACATTTTTCCCACAACAGGCCTTAGATTTATTCTAAAACTGTTCAACAGCACAATATTTTCGACAGCACATTTCATTGTTTGCAAGCAGGATTTAAGCTTAAAAGCAGGCACGAAAATGTTGCAAACCCAGCTCTACATTTCTGCATGTGACTTGAAAGGAACTGAGAACCCTTGTACGACATACATGTACTGAACAAATATGTATTTCTGGATCAGCTTGTAAATAAAGAATACATTTTAGAAGGTCCCATGTACTGTGTAGATTACAAATTCCTGACCAGGGCCCAGTTGTTCAAAGCATCGTTAGCTTAACAAGCTTGTTAGTGGTCAAAATGTTTTCTCTAGTAAGTACAGTATCTAATTCACAGTAATTTTTGCTGAAAAAAATGAGTAGCTTTTGCAAAACTACTCACATTTTTTTTCAGCAAAAATATTAGCATATTAGCCATATTTAATGATCAAAGTTTTAACAATGCGTTAACTAACAATGTTTTGAACAACTGGGCCCAGACCAATATGAAGCACACGTTAGTTTGGTAATTAGTTGGTTGCTCATAATGATGCCTTTCAAATCTCCAGCTCAAAAGGAATCTCAAGGAATCTCAAGATGGCAAACGAGTATATACGAGTGAATTTTGATCAAGAACCAATTAAATACTGGTATGATAAAATGACAGTCCCTAAATTACTGATTTTATGCTTGTCAGTATTAAAGAATTATTAAAAAATACACTGTTTTCTTTTAAAAAGAAAAATAAACAAAAACAACTGATAACTTGGGGTATATACGGTACTCACCACTCAAAATTAGATGCTAATGTAAAAACATACGAGCCTCTCCAGACAGAAATCAACCTTACCATATATGAGATCTGCACAAATGTTAGCCTTCTCATCCACAATCTGATCAGTCACAAATTCTAAAGCTCCTCAACATTCCGTGAGTGAGCAGCACAGACCCTGATCACACAGCATGGATGCGCAGGCTGACTGGTTCCATGCTGGTACCTATATCATGGTCATTATTCATTGGAAGGGGCTCACATACTTTCCTCATACAAGACAAATATTTTTCTAAATATTTTTCTGGACAGGCTTCTGATCTGGAGTGTGGCAATTAGACATGCAATATAAAAGAAATTTGATTTTTATCTAATTTTTCCCAGTTTCTTTCAGTCAACAAAACGAGCAGCTGGTTATGTTAAAGATGAATGCATGTTTGAGAAAGTTTTTTTGTTTTGACAATACAATGATTATCTAGCTTTTTTTCTCTCCTAATGACAAATGTTGGTAGGTTGGTAGAGCCAGCATCCCACAAAACAATTTCTGAACCAATCACTAAAGACCTGAAATAAATTAAAACAAAATGAATTAGAACAAGCGAAATGTAACTACCTTAACCCTTTCAGCATGGTAGACCAAAACAAATACCTATGCAAACAGTGTAGATCCTGATGAAACTGATTGTAACAAGCCGTCTCATCAGGACCTACACTGTTTGCCTTTTGGTTGGTAGATTTTTGACTGATATCCCTATTTGCAACAATGGGCATATCCAAATTCAAAGATGGAAGAGTCCATCGCAGAAACTCCTGGATGAAAGGGTTAAAAAATCTTAAACTCTCACAGCTTCAGATTTTTTTTTTTATTTGTTTTTTACAGCCCTTTCAAGAATTGTTCACTTATATCAAGCCGATCGTTCATCAAAAGGGGGTGAAAATCGGAGAACCCGGGGAAAAACCACCTGACCATCCGTAAACAGAACTTGTGACCCGAGCGAGGGTTGAACCACAGCGGTGAGAACCCTAATGGATTAAGAGTATTTTTTTATTTCTCCATGTTTATTGTGTTGAGGTTTAACGACACGTCAACCCTTGTGGGTCATTTTGTGTCTTCTCCCAGAGAAAGGGAGAAAAGAGATAGAAGAGATAGTAGAAGAGATGAAAGAGAGGAACAGGGAAGAAAGAGGAACAGGAATGAAAGGGAAGAAACAGAAGAAATAAAAACATTCCCCCTCTACCTTTACTTACTTCAACGATAGCAGGCCTTGCCCAACTGTAAGCCAATATCAGTTGGACGCCCCGGTGACACAAGATACATGACACCTTCGCACCACCCGACCTACCCCTTATTTCTCCATGAAAACATATGTTAGAAGCATTTTGAAATGGGTACTCATTAGAAGCACATCAAGGTGCTTCTAATGTGTACCTACTACATGTTTTCACATACGATTAGAAAATTATTAATACTTTTCAATGAAAAAAGAATCTGTTCAGACTCACAGATGTGCAGGTTGATTTGAGTCTTTGCTGGGCACATATTTTCTCAATTTGTGTAGCAAACAGTCGGATGTCTGTTTACATTTCGAGACAGCGTATTTACCACAAGTATTCGGACAGACAGGCCTGAGCAAACAGTGCAGACCCAGATGATACGCCTCAGAATGCTCATCAGGTTCTACTCTATTTGTCACTCCTCCAGCAATTTTTAGACACAACAACAGGTAGTAAATTGCACTTGTTCAAATTTTAGAACAAATCGAGGGTTGAGCGCAAGACTGGCTTAAGTCAGATGGTTGTTTTCCCCAAACCTAATCTCCTCACCATGAAGGCGTTATGAAGATTACAACATTTCTTTCTGTAAACAATGAAAATTTAGGTGCCATTGCTCATACGAGCAATGGCACCTAAATTTGCATTGTTTACAAAGGGGTCCAAGCTGCCCCTAAACAAGGGTTTCAAAAATATGTTTGAGTTACTATAATCTTGCGCTCAACCCTCGAAATGTGGTAAGGAGTTAAGGTGTCTGAATACTTAGAGTAAATATGGTATAGAGGAGTCAAGAGTAAATATGGTAAGTATACAGGAGTCATAGCTCAAGATATTATCTTGAGCTATGACTCCTTTATACTTACCTTATAAAGGCAGATAGGCATGAGCAAACAGTGTAGACACAAATCTGAGTCCCCAGAATGTGGCGTATCATCCAAGTTTACAATATTTACCACCTAGTCAGTACTTTTACAATTTTATGGTAATTATGGTAAATAATTGTGTCCAAATACTTTGAGTAAATACGGTACATTAAAAAAAGGGGATAGTAAAAACTGATCAGATTGCAGATGCACATATCAGGGTAAATTTCTCATGTTGCAGCTCCTTTACTGATGCATCTAAATCTTGCTACCTAAATGACAAACTAAAGCAGAGTAGATGATGACCAAACTGGTCCTTTAATCTGGATAGGGTCAATACACTGGATAGATAAAATAGATGTTCAAATTTTAGGATGTACGGTAAGGCATTAAGGGGTCAGAGTATTTAGGGTAAACACAGTTAACTTCCCACTGCTGGTATGGACTTTGCTATAACACTCATGCAATGGAATTTAATGGCTTGAACCTTGACAGCTCATTTGTCCTGGAACAAAAGAACTGGATGGCTGGAACTGACTACAATTAATTTTTAATGGTCCAAAGCCCAGTCAAGCCACTGAAGTTCTACTGTACATGAATGGGGGTTGACTAACCTTCTGCCAATTTGTGTTGATCTGTTGTCTGTAGGGGAGGTCTGATGTGTGTCTGGAACCCTGGGGGAGGGTTGTGTGTCTGTGGGGGCCAAACTGGAGCTGTAACATAAATAATACATTATAATATGGTGATCTGTTAGCAAAAAAGAATTTTGAGCACATGCGAATATAAAATATAGAATTAGACCTCATTTGGCAATCTCCCCGGTCTCATTTGTTTCAAGTCAAGAGATGCAGGGTTTCCCCTCAAGGACTCCCTTATATGGAGTAAAGGGTTCTGGGTTTGTTTTTCATTAAAGAGGTTAACCCTTAAAGCACTAATTGCAACTACTGCAGATGACACTTTAATTTACTTATTTTTTTCCAGAGAAAATAAGACATTTCATGTGAGGCTAGGAAGACAATTCACATGAAACACCATCTTATTTTCTCTGATGACATATTGAAATATATTTCTTATTTTTCCCAGAAACAAGATTTGATTTTTCATCCAAACTGCCTCCAATCTTACAATCTTATTTACCCAAGAATACAGGATTTGACATTTCATACAAATTGTCTCTAATATGCAAGAAATATCAAATCCTGTTTTCTTGGAAAAATATCACCAGTTTGTCGTCTACTGAAGTTGCCAAGAGTTTGGTAAAGTTTAACCCTTGTCCTGCTGAACCCGGATATGCTCTGCCTTTGCAAACAGTGTAGATCCAGATCAGTTGGCTTCAAAGAAGCCAACTGATCTCGATCTACACTGTTTGCTATTCAGTATGTGAATTTATGTCAAAAATCTGGATCAAGTAATCTGATTGGCTGAAAATTTATAAAGGGCACGGCATCTTAATTTATTCAGCAGGACAAGGGTTAATGTCCCAGTCAAGGATATTTAGATCATGCTGAGATGTTGCCGCTGAAATACCTGCAGAGGCACCAGGCTATCTGGACACAATGGGCAGAGGATATATCAATGTTATTAACAAGAAATTGGGTTGATCTGTCTAAATTTATTTAAGTATGTCAATAGAAGTTGCACACTGCATGAAAGGGCCCTTATCGTTATACATGTAGCAAAGGCGAAGATCAGTATCTGCAGTCTGATCACTGTCTTTTTTACTTGTGTTGAGGTTTTAAGGCCCAGTCAAACCATTAGGGTCATGTCAAGTGTTGTCAGTTTACCTAACCACACTTTTTTTCCTTGGCAGGCTTAGACCTCTCAGAGGTTAACCCATACTTGTGAACATTCTTTCACCATAAACTGACAATTCTCCTTGTTGAATCAGCGGAAGGGAGAAAATGACCATAGAAAATATTTCATGAGCTATATCCACAAAAGAAATTTGCTAGACCAGATGCGGATCAAACCCACGATCATGCGCTCCTCTTTTTGTTGATAGATTAACAATATGTACTGAATCTCATAGCTCCAGATAAGGGGGGTTATCAGGCAAATATTTTTCTTATTTTTCCACGGAAACATGAAGTGCCATGCCATGTTTTCATGGAGAAATAAGAAAAATTGCAAGATTTTTTTGTTTAAGAAAGCCCCTTATCTGGAGCTATAATTCTGTAAGTAGGCAACCAAATTTTTAATGTCACTGAGTAACTGTGTGTGCTATTCATGGGCTTGGCTGCCCACATTCCGTAAGCACTAGCTTCAAGGAAATGTGCAAATACCAATCAGATTGCAGCTTATATTTCTGTCTGAATATTTAGGATAAACAGGGCAGGACTCATAGCTCCAGATAAGAGGGAGTATCTGGAAAATATTTTTCTTATTTCTCAAAAAAAAAAACAACAAAAAAAAAACATATGTTAGGGGTACTCATTAGAAGCACCTCAGTGAGGTACTTCTAATAAGTACCCACAATGTATGTTTCCATGGAGAAATAAGAAAAATATCTACATTTTTTGCTGGAAAAAGCACCTTATCTAGAGCTATGGCAAGTTTTCTGGTGTTAACATGTCTTCTCGCTTACTTCTCATGGGGAACTGTTCTACAAAGGGTAGTCTGTGGTTTGGGGTGTCCATTTCTGTAAGCTGGTTTATAGATTTGAGCCAATGTGAACTGTCGGGCAAGCCTGTACCTGGAAGAAAAGAAAATAAAACTGGTTAAACAGAGCTATGGACATTTAGTACTTAACTACACCCTCAAGGTCTCGGATTTGAATTCCACTAATGTGGAATTCAGCTCATGACTGTACTGGGGCTTTCATTATCATCCTTCCATCACCTTGACTTAAACCTTGTCATGCTGAATAAATTAAGATGCCACGCCCACTTCTAATTTCCCCAGCCAATCAGATTACTTGATCCAGATTTTTGACAGAAATTCACATATTTAATGACAAACTGTGCAGATCCAGATCAGTTGGCTTCTTCAGAAGCCAACAGATCTGGATCTACACTGTTTGTTAAGACAGGGCATGTCGTGTTCAGCAAGAGACGGGTTACATGACGTTGGATGTAAAATACCAAATCATCATCATCAGAAGCTGCTAAAATATGATGATAACGATGTTTTACATCCTTTCAACAGTATTGTATTGACACAATGAACTGTTGAAAATGAAAGTGTCTGTGTAATAAAATGCCATACAATCAGGAGTTGAATTTCTCTTCCAGTGTGAGTCGTGACCCAAAGTCGGGAGTGCTAACCACTCTGCCTACCGTATGCTTCATATGATAAAGATGGTGAGTACAGGTTTAATGGTGAGTGAATCCATGAGGGTCATTTGTGACATTACGATATACAGTAGATTGGTTATCTCAAATAATGATAACTCAAACTGGTGCTTACATGTTAGTTCCTTTTTTCTAGAACTACTGTTACCTAAAACCAAAAGTTCTGGTCCTTTGGGGTTTGATAATAATGACAGATGACTGTATTACTTAAGTCTACTAAAGAAATAAAACTGTGAAATGTTAATACCCCATCATTATAATGTCGTGGCCAGATAACTCTGTCAAAAGTTGACTTAATTTCCCATTTGCTATCCCAAACCAGATCTCCACAAAATCAACACACATGCCAAGTTTGATTTAAATCCACTGACATTTACTCAAGTTATTGTCTGGAAATGAAAATAGGAACAAGTGGTGAGCAGATAACTGTCAAAAATTGATGAAATTTCCCCATCAGCAATTCCAAACCAGATCTCTACAACATCAATGCATATACCATGTTTGGTGAAAATCCATTGACATTTACTCCAGTTATCATTCAGAAACGAAAACTGGAATGTGTGGTGGGCAGATAACTGTCAAAAACTGATGAAATTTACCTACTAGCAATCCCATACCAGATCTCTACAATATCAATGCATATAGCATGTTTGGTGAAAATCTATTGACATATACTTAAGTTGTCGTCCAGAAATGAAAATAGGAATGTGTGGCGGGCAGATGACTGTCAAAAATTGATGAAATTTGCCTACTAGCAATCCCAAAGCAGATCTCCACAATATCAATGCACATACCAAGTTTGGTGAAAATCCATTAATTACTCAATTTATCATAGGGACATGTTGCGGGCAGATCTACGCCCAAAATTGACGAAATTTGCCCATTACCAATCCTAAGTTTCCACAAAATCAAAGCACATACCGAGTTTGGTGAAAATCCATTGATGTTTACTCAAGTTATCATCTGGAAACGAAATATGGATGGACGGTCATATAACAATGGACGACTGGACAGACCAAGACACAGACGTCCAAAGTGAAACCATAATACCTTGCCACTATAGTGTGGCGGGGTATAAAAAGTATTAGTAACATGTTGAAAGCCACTAAACATTTCATCAATCTCAGCATTACAGTTTCCAGAGGATTAGTTAAGGAGGAGGAGTACTTAGTGATAATTCTGAGATAATTTTTCTTATTTATCTATAAAAAAAACCTTCCACAGTGAGGAACTTTGCTACTGGTTCAGACTAACCCTTAATAGGTGGTATTTAAGATACTCTCTTGTTTTCAGAAGCCAACTAATCAGGATCTACACTGTTTGCAAAGGCAGGGCATATCCAGATTCAGCAGGACAAGGGTTAATATTGTCAGTTATTATTTGAATTCTTCAATGTGTAATGTCATAAAAACAACTACAAGAAATTTTCTCACTTCTTTATTTATATGCAGTTTGATTAAACTTTCAAATAATGTAAGGCATTTACGTCTGACTGAGATGCTCAATGTCATATTCAGTGATAAAAAAATAATGAAAACGGAGTCATTATAGCAATGTCGGTTAATGTAGCCTGACCCAACTTCTGATAATCAAATTATAAAGCAACAGAAAAGGTTATATAACATAACTACTAATATGCAAAACTTAACTTGCTGTCATATCAAAATTCCAACAGTACAGGGCTGTGGAAATAACTTGCCTGACTTGTCCAGCTTTGTCCAATTTCCCTGAGGACAAGTAACAAATTTCAATTTAGTTATCCTGGGACAAGGACTTCATAGATATATATATATATTTTCTTATTTCTCAAAGAAAACTTAATTTGTGGGTACTCATTAGAAGTGCCTAACTGAGGTGCTTAGAATTTTTCTTCGAGAAATAAAGAAAAATGTCAATTCTCAGGCAAGTAAATTTTGGTTGGACGGGTGGATTCTGACCAGTTACTTATCCGTGGACAAGTAATAAAATTTGATTATTGCACAACCCTGCAATAGCAGAAGAGTTTTTGGCAGTCATTTTGTTACAGAAAACAGCTCTTTTTGACAGCTTTCCAACCAGATTCTTGTAGAATAAATTGAATAAGAAGAAATTTTAACCCTTGTCATGCTGAATAAATTAAGATGCCACACCCACTTCTAATTTTCAGCCAATCAGATTACTTGATCCAGATTGTTGCTATAAATTCACATGCTTTATGGCAAACAGTGCAGTTCCAGATCAGTTGGCTTCTTCAGAAGCCAACTGATCTGGATCTACACTGTTTGCAAAGGCAGGATATATCCGGGTTCAGCAGGACAAGGGTTAAGGCTTTATACTGTACCTCACAGAGATAATTTTATGAATGACTTTCTACATTTATCAGTTTATGTATTTACTATAAGAAGTCAGACAGACAGGTCTGTGTAAATAGTTCAAACCCTGATCAGATGCCACAGAATGCATCTGATAAAGGTCTACACTGTTTGCCATTCATCCAGCAGGTTTGAGGCATATCAACTGGATGTGTTCAAATTTTAAAACAAGTATAATGGTAAGGACAAGGCATCTAAATTTGGCTACTGATAACAAAGATCTTGATGATTTTTTTGATTTTTTTTTTTTGGTTTGGGTTTTACGGCCCTTTCAAGAATATTTCACTTATATCGAGCCGATCGTTCATCAAAGGTGGGCGAAAACCGGAGAACCCGGGGAAAAACCACCTGACCATCCGTAAGCAGAACTTGGCTTTCCCACATGTAACCCGAGTGAGGCTCGAACCACAGCGGTGAGAAACCTAATGGATTAAGAGTCAACCTTCTTATCCACTAGGCTACGGGGGCCCGCATCCTTGATGAATTGTTGGGTCAGCTATGTACAATGCTGTTACATTGCCAATGCTTATTAAATGTACATGTATTTCATGCTTCTTCTGTAAACTGATTTGATTGAGCTGACTTTGCGTAAGTTTGGGTTCTATTTCATGACCACATTAGAAAGATACTAGACCATAAAGAAATGAGAGCACTTTTCTAGGTACTTTGTATTATGGGTAAAATAAGACTAGTTAACAATAAGACCGTGTTATCAACTTGCAAACTAAACACAGGAATGATGATTATGATGACTTACTACTATGAAAGGAAGAATAATTAGCTAGAAGTAAAATAACAGGTCTTTTTCTGAGATTACATTACCCCACCTAGCCTGTGCCATTTAGACTTTATATAGCTACATGCAGGATATCATGATGAAAGCTGAAAGGACAATGGTCCTTAGCACTGAAACTATGGTAAGGATGACAATGATGGAAATTATAAAATTAACCTTGGTCTTGCTGGCCCCAGATATGCCCTGCCTTTACAAACAATGTAGATCCAGGTCAGTTAGCTTCTTCAGAAGCCAACTGATCCAGATCTGCATTGTCACTCATTAGGTGACTTTGTATCAACAACCTAGATCAACTGACTCCTCCGTCAGAAGGCTATAACCATGCCCATGCGTAAATCCTTAGACAAACAATATCGTGATACCTGTATTTGTCATTGAAAACTGCATTCGTACCTGTATTTATCAATGAAAAAGTACATAGGTAATATTGTTTGTCTAAGCAATAATATTAACCATTAACTGGTAAGCTATTTTGGTTGGTCAGATTTTGGTGTCATTTACTGGTCAGGTGATTTCACGGAGGACTCAATTAATCTGATTGGCTGACAATTTGAAGTGGGCATGGCATTTTAATGTATTCAGCATGACAAGGGTTATGATTACATGTGAGGTTATAGGTCTGATGGGTGATGTCAGTAGTTATAACACTACATACCATCTGGAGTATTACTTGACGTGAGAATGGCCGGGTCATAGGCCATCCATGACCTGCCTGCGGATGAGTCAGATTTAAAGTTTGAAGGGTTTGAACGCCAGTCTGAAATCAGACACCACTTGAACTTAGTTGTTGCTCAGGTGAGTTTAAAAAAAAAAACAGAATTTTTGTTTAACATTATCTGAATAATGCCCTCTCACTTCATACATTAGAGTATTACATATCTTAACAAAACCTCCAAACTACTGACTTGTACTGTGAACCACCAAATGATTTTGAAGAATAGTTCGGATCCTAGTTGGTGTTAATATACATATACTCTGTAGTCACCTTCGCCAAACTGACAAGTCAAAAGCAAGTTAAATGCGGCATACCAAGAGAACAGATTCCATTTTCATACTTGTGGTTCTATAGGCTACATCAATTCACTGTATTTCAAAATCTCAAGAGGTTTTGAGCAAGAAAAATTGATTGTATGCCTCTGACACCACAACTGTGAAAAAGTCTACGAAGTGCACACTGACCATATTAAAACAACTGGTTTAACCTTTACTACTCTCTGGGTTAATTCAGCAGATGACAAACTGGTGATATTCTTCTTATATTTCCCAGAAAATAGGAGACAATTTGCATAAAATGTCAAATCCTATTTTCTGGGAAAAAGAACAAAACTACACTTCAACCTCTTTATAACACGGTTCGTTATAACACGTTTTGGATATAACACGCTTCAAAGATGGATCCCAAAAATGTATAGATTATATTGAAAAAATGGCCATTTTTCAATATAATCTACACATTTTTGTTTAGATATAACAAGGTTGTTTAACACGGTTTATGCTATGGACCCCAACAATAGTGCTATAAAGAGGTCGTAAAGAGGTCGTGGTGTATTTTAAAATGTCTGCTGCATTTTTCTTACTCAACATGCTAAGCCTTATATGAAAATACTCACTATAAAACATATCTGTGACAGAATAATATCAAAAAGGTGAGATTTGGCACAAATATAAAGAAAATAAGACCAGTACTTTGTTAGAACTGGACATGGATCAATGCATAGCATATGGTTAAACATTTCAGCAGACAACATTTACAAATATTATTCTTATCTTTGGCACTGGCATTTCATACAAACAGTCTCCTAAGGAGAATTTGCATGAAATGTCAAAGCCTATTTTCATCAATTTGTCATTCCACAGCTCCAGATATGCACAAAGTTATTATATTTTTCTTATTTCTCTATGACAGCATATGTTGTGGGTACACATTAGAAGAATCTCACCAAGGTGCTTCTAAAGGGTACTATAACATGTTTTCATGGAGAAGTTAGAAAGTAATTATCTGTATATTCTTATCTGGAGCTATGTATGATTAAAAAAATATGGTAACACACATTGCTATGTCTCAGGTCATGTGCCAAAAAAGTACTGGCTTGAGTGGCAAACAGCAAAGATCCTATGCCTAAACTGTTTGCTCAAATGATTATGTCCCAGTATATAAGAGTTGGAAGGGCCTTCAAATGTATATTTTTTTCCCATTTCTTTTCAACAACAAATATTTGGCATTTCACTAGGTAATTCTTATCAGAACCATAGCATGTTCTGATGTAAAAACAACGTAAAACAGGTGATTACTTACTAGGACCCTCTCAAAAGTGAATACAAACATAGGTCTAGATAAGATGCGTATCAGGTAAATAGTTTTCTTATTTCTCGATTAAAACATATGTTGTGGGTATTCATTAGAAGTGCCTCATTGAGGCGCTTCTAATGAATACCCACAATATATGTTTTCATTGAGAAATAAGAAAAATATAGATACTTTTATGTTGAAAACAGAAAGCCTCTTATCAAGAGTTATGGTATAAACATGTTTTTTTTAATGTACAAATACTAACCAAACTGACATTCAGTCTGACCCTTCCAACCTAATATTTATCAGTTTTTGCCTGAAACAAAGCCCTAGAGAAGGGACATCATGTAAATATTTTTCTTAACCCTTGTCCTGCTGAATAAATTTAGATGACACTCCCCCTTCTAATTTTCAGCCAATCAGGTTACTAGATCTGGATTGTTGCTATAAATTCAAATACTTAATGGCAAACAGTGCAGATCCAGATCAGTTGGCTTCTTCAGAAGCCAAATGATCTGGATCTACACTGTTTGCAAAGGCAGGGTATATCTAGGTTCAGCAGGACAAAGGTTACATCTCCATAAAAATTGTATGTTGTGGGGTACTCATTAGAAGCACCTCACTGAGGTGTGCACCTCACTGAGGTGCTTCTAATGAGTACCCACAACATATGTTTTCATGTAAAAATAAGAAAGATATCAATATTTTTGGATGGAATAAGTGTCTTAATATCTAGAGCTATGTGAAAGTAATGCTTTTTAGATGAAGTGACTGTTCATTTACCTTTATCATCGTTCAATACAAGTAAACACATCATGGTACATAAAAGGCCAAACCTACATTTAAGTTTTGGTTAATATATAGCAAGAATCGCATCACCCTAGACAACAGGGGTATTTAGATTTATCTAATTTCTTCACAAAATCATGTTGTCGGTATTCAATAGAAGCGCCTCACCAAGTGACTTCTAATAAGTACCGACAACACATTTTGTGGAGAAATAAGAAAAAATAAATATTTTTGTCGAAAAAAGCATCTCACATAGAGCTACGAATTTAAAACTTATAGTCACTCTTTAGAATCATCTCAGGAAGACAATTCCAATGAGTATTTAACAAAATATACTTTAGTGCAAAAATAAACACTGAAACACCATTTGTACCTTTACCTTAGAACCCTCATGCCAGTGCAGTTCTTGCAAAGTACACAAGACAGGCTCTGGTGCATAAACAACACAAATCTTAAAATTATTACCAAAAATGTCACTTATTAAGTAATACATACTTTTCTGTTGATGTTGTGAACTATTTGGTCTTGTGTCAGGGGCTGTAGTCTGTTGTGTGCCAAAACTGATGTTAATATTTGGTAAAAGCGCCCGTAACCCTTCTTGCCAGTCTTTCATATTATAAACATCAGGCTGCAAAAATCAAAATAAAGTCACCATTCAAAGGGGTGTTTGCGGAATACACAGACAAAGAAAGCCCTGCTCAGCATATGCATACACACCATCAAATCTCACGCATAGATTTAGTTAAGACGCTTTTTTCCGTCCAAAAGTATTGATATTTTTCTTATTTCTCCACAAAAACATATGTTGTGGAGAAACAAGAAAAATATTAACCTGTTACCTACTCTTATCTAGGCCTATGAATCTGGGCATTTTCTATATGTTAATTTACTTGTCAATGAATCTGTAACCAGACAACAAAGATCCAGATCAGCCTGTGAATTGTTTTTTGTTTGTTTGCACTGAGGTTTTACTCGACCTATTGGGGTCATGTTGAGTACGGTCAGTTTACCTAACCACACTTTTTCCTGGGCATACTTAGTCCTCTAAGCAGTTAACCAGTACTTGTGCACATTCTTTAGCCAGAAACTGACAACTGCCCTTCTTGAATCAGCGGAGGTGAGAGAATGAACATAGAAAATATTCCATGCTCAATCTCCATGCATAGGTCTAGACAAGAGGGGTATTAGGTAAATACTTTCCTTATTTCTCCATGAAAACATATGTTGTGGTACTCATTAGAAGGGCCTTGGTCAGGCGTTTCTAATGAGTACCCACATGTTTTTGTGGAGAAATAAGAAAAATATTAATATTCTTGGATTGAAAAAGGTGCCTTATCAAGAGCTATCTCCACAAAAGAATGTTGCAGGATCCGGCAAGAATCAAGGACCATCTGACTGAGCCAACAAGACCAGCCTGTGCATTGTTACAATCTAGTCAGGATCTTTGATATTTATACATTCTTTTTTACTACTGAAGAGCTAATGAACCTGTAAGCAAACAGCAATTGCTCCGATCACATTTTGCAGTTCCAAAAGCTCATCTGGCCATTTACTATTGGAACTAGAAAACTGACATCATTTACGGAAAAACATAGCTATTCAAAAAACTTTATCACCAAAAAATGGAAAATTTTCAGACAAAAAAAAATCTTATATTTTTCATAGTTCTGCTCAAAATATAGATAGTGGGTACTCATTAGAAGTGCCTTGAGATGGTTTTGTTTGTGTTGAGGTTTTACGGCCCAGTCAACCCAATGGGGTCATGTCGAGCGCGGTCAGTTTACCTAACCACACGTTTACTGGGCAAGCTTAGTCCTCTAAGCGTTTAACCAGTACTGTGCACATTCTTTCGCCAGAAACTGACAACTGCCCTTCTTGAATCAGCGGAAGGGAGAGAATGACCGTAGAAAATATTTCATGATCAATCTCCACGAAAGAATGTTGCCGACCTCGGCGGGGGTTGAACCCGCGACCTCCTGGTCTCCAGTCCGACGGCGCATCCAACTGAGTCCTTGAGATGGTTCTAACAAGTACCCACAATCAATATTTTTTAGCAGAAATAAGAAAAATAATGTATACCCCTGTAAACCCCAGTTTTACTAATCAAAAATGGGGTTTAAGGGGGTCAAAATTATATAGGCATGTTTTTGTGATGGGCAACACAGATCCATATATATCACACGATCTGCTTTTTATGTGACAAACCTGCTCTAGTAAATGTACCCATACATCAAATTTGGCCATTGATTGATTGTGTTGGGGTTTAACGACACGTCAACCCTTGAGGGTCATTTTGTGTCGTCTCCCAGAGAAAGGGAGAAAAGAGATAGAAGAGAGAGTAGAGGAGATGAAAGAGAGGGACAGGGAAGAAAGAGGAACAGGAATGAAAGTGAAGAAAAAGAAGAAATAAAAACATTCCCCCTCTACCCTTACCCACTACAAGGATAGCAGGCCTTGCCCAACTGTAAGCCAATATCAGTTGGACGCCCCGGTGATGTAAGATACACAGCACCTTCGCACCACCCGACCACCCCCTCAAATTTGGCCAGCAGAAGCCATGAAATAGAGAAGATTACTATTTTTTCAGTCATATACAATGTAGGCCAGACATCACCATATTGTTCACAGTGACCTCCACCTTCATGTGGCATGACTTCAATGACTGTATATAAACAGAACATTGTCAGGCAATCAGTGCTGGAGATTCACAGTGGATACCCACACAATTAATTTGATCAGCATAGGCAATACATTAATGCTGGTAATTTTTGTTCTATACTATAATACTAATGGTCAGAGGCCAACATACAGGTCTTGAGAGACCTAATTATGGTATGTGATACACTGTCTTCACTAGCTGTACCCAAAACACCAAATTTGATTGGCATAAGCCATGTGAGAAAAAGTACAGACTTAGAACAGGGCCCAGTGTTCAAAGCATTGTAAGCTTAACAAGCTTGTTAGTGGTCAAAATGTTAACTGTTCTAATAAGTACAATATCTAATTCACAGGTATTTTTGCTGAAAAAATGTGAGTAGCTTTTGCATTATTTGCAAAAGCTACTCATATTTTTTTCAGCAAAAATACCAGCATATATGCCATATTTAATGATCAAAGTTTTAACGATACATTAACTAATGACATTGTTAGTTTTGAACAATTGGGCCCAGACTGTGATAATGAACAAACTACAAATTTTTTTGACTGTATGATTTCTACATACCTGAGCATTTTGTTGAAGCGGATCTTTTCTTCCTAGCAGGTCTGTAAACATATTTTCTTGGTATGTGTTCTGTAGAGGATTTTGTACCGGTGTGTTCATAAAGCCCATCATACGGTTAGATAACACATCTGCAAGACATTAAACTGCTACCTGAATGCATGGATATTATGGCATTCTCAGGCTGATAAACTTATAAGCGAAGCTACAGTTTTTTCCCTATATACTGGGACACCGTAACCCCTTTCCATACTTCATAGCTCCCAATAAGACCCTTTTTTTTTATAAACCAAAAAGAACTGATATTTTTCTTAATTCTCCCTGTAAATGTATGTCGTGGGTACTCATTAGATGGTGAGGCGCTTCTACTGAGTCCCACAATATATGTTTTTGTGAAGAAATAAGAAAAATGAGCCACCACATGACAAAACCAACAAAATGGCATGTGCGCCCAGCAAAGACTCAGATCAGATTGGCATCCTCCCAGTCTGATCATTGCTGTCCGCATCAAGAAACCTTGGGTCCTTAGCTACCCACTAAGTGCACAATGAAGACTGATCAGACTGGGCTCTTATCTGCAGCTATGCATACTTGTCTAAAATTTCAACAAGTGAATTTTCCTACCTGTTGATGTGTCATAAAAAAAATCTGCTGGATGAGGGGCAAACATTGTAGACCCTGATCAGATCTTGTGTTCTGCAGTCTAATCTATATCTACATTCTCTGCTCCAGCCTGTCTGTCCCAATACACAGGTTAAATGGAGTAAAACTGGTGTGTATGAAAGCTAAATCATAACAGCAATTGGCACATTTTTTTACAATTGGATAGCAACAACATATATTTGAGTCCTGCTATACAAAACATAAACTGGATCCTAATAAAGTAATTTGAAAGCTCAGATTAATCTGTGTATCTGTGCTGCTGCAGTCTAATTACCATAATATGTACCCTAAGTATTAAGATACTTAATTTCTTACCAAACTTGTCCTAAAAATTTGAAAAAGTCTATTTTACTACCTGTTGATGCATCTAAAATAGTGCTGGATGAGTAGCAAACAATGTAGACATTGATCAGATGCTGTGTTCTGTGGCACCTGATCTGGGTCTATACTATTTGCTCAGGCCTGTCTGTCTCAATACTTAGGGTTATTATGGCTGGTGTCTTTGCTTTTTGCCTCCATCTGGTCTTTCTTAGCCGAACTGCTGATCAGACTGAGGCCTGTGCAAGCTGGTAAAGGCAACAGCTGTTTCAATAGACATGAAAATATCTCTTTGTACAACATACCTAAATCATTTGGCTGTAATTGCTATTAAGACTGGGTAAAAACTTAAGCAGACAATATTTTGCAATATTTTTTACTTAAGCAGACAATATTTTGCAATCTTTTTTTGCACAAAAATTCTTTCCAAAAAAAAAAAAAAAAAAAAAAAAAAAAATGAAAAAATAAAAAAAACAAATAAATGAACAAATAAATGTCAAAGTAAAAAAATAAGAAAAACTATTGGGAACTGGTAATCTACTATTTCAAGCCAGATAGTGCTAAAGGTTAAATGCCAATTTCTGTAACAGTTGCATTTTTGAAATAGTTTAGCTTTCAAGCACAAATAAAATTGTTCTAACATGCTGTGGACAAATAATGCACCACAACCTCTTTATAACATGATTGTCGGGGTCCATAGCATAAACCGTGTTAGTTAAACAACCGCGTTATATCCAAACAAAAATGTATAGATTATATTGAAAAATGACCCTTTATGGGTCTATGCATTTTTGGGATCCATCTTTGAACCATGTTATATCCAAAACCGTGTTATAACGAACAGTGTTATAAAGAGGTTGAAGTGTACAATAAATGTAAAGCAAACGATGAACTGCAGCTGCAGACCTGTTTACCCCATGTTTTGTTAAAAATATCAGTGATGTAAATGTCCTGAAATTTCGAACACTTAAATGTTATTTTTTTGGCCTAAATTTTTCCATTGTATGTAGTTGTTTCTTAACCCTTGTCATGCTGAATAAATTAAGATGCCACGCCCATTTCTATTTTCTAGCCAATCAGATTACTTGATCCAGGTTTTTGATGGAAATTCACATATTTAATGACTAACAGTGCAGATCCAGATCAGTTGGCTTTGTCAGAATTACTTAGTGAAAATACTTAGTGGAATGGCAAATAGTGTAGACCCTGATTAGACTGCTCTTTCAGGAGCAGTCTGATCTTGGTCTGCAATGTATGCATATGTCATTTTGTCAGACACTTTGGTGTATGAAATATTAGGACATTTACCACAGTCTGCCTAGCAGGTATGACATATGACATGTAATATCATATGATATGATGTATAATGTCAATCCTCTTTTTTTTTTTTTGACAAATATTTTTTTTCTGAATGATGCTAAAAGGCTCAGGTCTGGATGCTAACAAATATATATATATATATATATATATATATATATATATATATATATATATATATATATATATATATATAAAATCTGGAATTTCTCCCCATCAAAAAAAATGGGCCCAGTTGTTCAAAACTAACGATGTTGTTAGTTAACCTATCGTTAAAACTGATCATTAAATATGGAATATACAGCAATATTTTTGCTGAAAAAATGTGAGTAGCTTTTGCATTTGCAAAAGCTACTCACATTTTTTCAGCAAAAATACCTGTGAATTAGATATTACTAGAACACCACTAACAAGCTTGTTAAGCTAACGATGTTTTGAACAACTGGGCCCTGAATGCTGATTCAGTATATAATGCGCTACTGCAAACCTGAACCTGAACATTCAGCTGGAATAAATAAGTCTGCTGATGCCTATGGCAGTTTTCAGTATCAACAGTGCATACACACTGGCTGAGCATGTTACTGTCAATGAAAGAACATATAGCAACAAGAGGGCCATGATGGCCCTGTAACGCTCACCTGAGCAACATAGCACTTTGAGAGCCTGATCTAGAACTGATCAAGGCAAACATTCTGATCAAAGTTCAAAATGATTATAACAAAGTTTTCTGCTGATGTGGCCCGGTGACCTAGTTTTTGATACCAAGCGACCCAGTTTCGAACTTGACCTAGAACTCATCAAGACAAACATTTTGTGCAAGATTCATGATGATTGCTTGAAAAATGTGACCGCTAGAGTGATAACAAGATTTTACGTTTATTTGGCCAGGTGACCTAGTTTTTGACCCCAGGTGTTCCAGTTTCGAACTCGACCTAGAAATCATCAAGACAAACATTTTGAGCCAGATTCATGATGATTGTTTCAAAAATGTGACCGCTAGAGTGTTAACAAGGTTTTCTGCTGATTTGGCCCGGTGACCTAGTTTTTGACCCCAAGTGACCCAGTTTCAAACATATCCTAGAACTCATCAAGACAAACATTTTGAGCAAGATTCATGATAATTGCTTCAAAAATGTGACCGCTAGAGTGTTAACAAGGTTTTCTGCAGGTTTGGCCTGGTGACCTAGTTTTTGACACCACGTGACCCAGTTTCGAACCTGACCTAGAAATCATCAAGACAAACATTTTGAGCAAGATTCATGATTATTGCTTCAAAAATGTGACCGCTAGAGTGTTAACAAGGTTTTCTGCTGATTTGGCCCGGTGACCTAGTTTTTGACTCCAAGTGACCCAGTTTCGACCTCCACCTATAAATCATCAAGACAAACATTTTGAGCAAGATTCATGATGATTGCTTCAAAAATGTGACTGCTAGAGTGTTAAAAAGGTTTTCTGCTGATCTGGCCAGGTGACCTAGTTTTTGACCCCAGGTGACCCAGTTTCGAACTTGACCTAGAAATCATCAAGACAAACATATTGAGCAAGATTCATGATGATTGCTTAAAAAATGTGACCGCTAGAGTGTTAACAAGGTTTTCTACTGATCTGGCCCAGTGACCTAGTTTTTGACCCCAAGTGACCCAGTTTCGAACTTGACCTAGAAATCATCAAGACAAACATATTGAGCAAGATTCATGATGATTGCTTCAAAAATGTGACTGCTAGAGTGTTAACAAGGTTTTCTGCTGATCTGGCTAGGTGACCTAGTTTTTGACCCCAGGTGACCCAGTTTCAGATCTGACCTAGAAATCATCAAGACAAATATATTGAGCAAGATTCATGATGATTGCTTCAAAAATGTGACCGCTAGAGTGTTAACAAGGTTTTCTGCTGATCTGGCCCGGTGACCTAGTTTTTGACCCCAAGTGACCCAGTTTGGAACTTGACCTAGAAATCATCAAGACAAACATATTGAGCAAGATTCATGATGATTGCTTCAAAAATGTGACTGCTAGAGTGTTAACAAGGTTTTCTGCTGATTCGGCCAGGTGACCTAGTTTTTGACCCCAGGTGACCCAGTTTCGAACTTGACCTAGAATTCATCAAGACAAACATAATGAGCAAGATTCATGATGATTGCTTCAAAAATGTGACCACTAGAGTGTTAACAAGGTTTTCTGCTGGTCTGGCCAGGTGACCTAGTTTTTGACCCCAAGTGACCCAGTTTCGAACTTGACCTAGAAATCATCAGGACAAACATATTGAGCAAGATTCATGATGATTGCTTCAAAAATGTGACTGCTAGAGTGTTAACAAGGTTTTCTGCTGATCTGGCCAGGTGACCTAGTTTTTGACCCCAGGTGACCCGTTTCGAACTTGACAAAGAAATCATCAAGACAAATATATTGAGCAAGATTCATGATGATTGCTTCAAAAATGTGACCGCTAGAGTGTTAACAAGGTTTTCTGCTGATCTGGCCCGGTGACCTAGTTTTTGACCCCAAGTGACCCAGTTTCGAACTTGACCTAGATTTAATAGAGGCAAACATTTTGAGCAAGTTTCATCAAGATTGGGTCAAAATTATGACCTGTAGAGTGTTAACAAGTTTTTCCTTTGATTTGACCTGGTGACCTAGTTTTTGACCCCAAGTAACCCAGTATCGAACTTGACCTAGATTTCATAGAGGCGAACATTCTGACCAAGTTTCATCAAGATTGGGTCAAAACTGTGACCTCTAGAGTGTTAACAAACTAATTGTTGACGACGGACGACGGACATAGGGTGATGACAATAGCTCACCCCGAGCTTATGCTCAGGTGAGCTAAAAACAGAAACTGCAAACTCTGCATGCTACAAATAATAATGGCACAGCATGACTATACAAGATGTTTACAGTTCATCCTGTATGTGTGCATGCTGTAATCCAGCTATAAAGGTTCTGATTAAAAAAAAAAGTATTCAGAAGATAATTTGGAAGAATTTTTTGCCAGTATCTGAGCCGCGACGTGAAAAACGTACCTTTGAATGTGTGCCCAATGAAGACTCAAATCAATCTGTGCAACCAACTGCCCAGTCTGATCAGTTTTCATTCATTCAAGTGGCTGATTTAAATTGTCACTGGCCGCATGCCGTATTTGGACAGACAGGCCTGAGCAAACAGTATAGATCCATATGAGAGGCCACAGAACACCGTGTCTCATCAGGGTCCACACTGTTTGCCACTCATCCAGCAATGTTTAGATACAACATTGGTTAGTAAATTGTACTTGTTCAAATTTTAGAACACGTACGGTAAGTTGAGGTGCCATAATACTTAGGGTACATAAGGTACATCCATTCTGCTTTATTAGACCTTGTGTTCACAGAATCGTATTATTACATTTGCCATAGTAACCCTTAATATCCAGAGACACCGCTTACGCATGAATCTTAACACTTTGCATGCTGGATAAAAATTTCAGCAGACAACATTTTGAAGTATTTTTCCTAGAAAATTGACCTTGTCACTTCATGCAAATTGTCTCCTAAGGAGACAATTTGCATGAAGTGTCAGATCCTATTTTCTAGGAAAAATAAGAAAAATATCATCAATTTGTTGTCGGCTGAATCTACTCATAGCATGGTAAGTGTTAAAATCTAATCAAGTCTGACTATACACTGTGCATTTCAGGAGCCTCCATTGTCTGGTCAGGCACTTCAGTCTGAATATTTAAGGTAATATACAACATGTAACTTTAGATATTGTGAACATCAAGTAATGCAACAGTCAAGGAATAAAACATATGAAGGCAAGCAAGTTAAAAGATAACTGCAAATGACTCATAAGAGTCCATTACATTCATGAATAAATAGACACTGATCAGACTGCATGCAAGTGCATGTCAATCTGGATTTAAGTATTCAACATATGCAATAAGGTTATCTTTTTACCTGTCATGACTTCAATTAAAGAAAGGTCAAATGCATGCAAATCTGCCAGCACAAATTTACCAAAACATTACCATACAGCACAGTTTGCAAAAACAAATATGCTAAAACTTCTTTGTTGTTCAAACTTTTTTTTCCCTTAATTATTATTCCACTTTTAACTGACATGTGGAGATATGTTAATGAAGCCCATCATACGTCCTTGTGTATTTAAAGAAAGCTATGCATGCTCCAATCTGGGCCAGCTGTTCAAAGCGTCGTTAGCTTAACGAGCTCGTTAAGGGTCATTTCGTTAACTATTTTAGCGGATTCAATACACAATATTCTGATATTTTTTGCTGAAAAAATGTGAGTAGCTTTTGCATTGCAAAAGCTACTCACATTTTTTCAGCAAAAAATTTCAGCATATTTGTATATCACTCGATGTAAATTTTAACGAATCGTTAACTAAAGACGTCGTTAGCTTTGAACAACTGGGCCCTGAATGCTTAAAAACTGGTTCCTTGTGATGCAAATAATCTGATATGCCAGAAAAAATTTCTGTGTCACTACTGGCAAACATTCTCTCCTAAAGATCTTCTGAGGTAATTATTCATAAACTGAAAATTTTCAAATTATGTGACTATAGATTTTTTTTTTCTTGCTAAAAATATGGTGATAGTTTATACTTTTCCTGTTGTTCCCAATGAAAATAATTCAAACAACAAAGAAAATACTTCATTGCAATCATCAAATTTACATGGAATATACATGTGTATTGAAAATTTACGACTCTTTTTGGCATTTCAAATTTAAGATAATGGATACAAATAGAAATGTTTCAAAGGGAGACAATTTTGTAGACAGGAATGTGCTTCCCTGGTATTCAAGTCCCTTTCAAGATGACAGAATCTCTTAAAGGAAAGAATTTGCTCCCACAGAAGCAAATTCTTTCCTTTAAGACTAGCCCCAATGAAGATGGAAGCAAAAAATTTCCATATCAGAGCTATTTTCTTGGGGGTGTACCTCACACAAGTTGTTTTCCTTTAAAACTGCCAGAAACTCTACAAACTGTATCCAGTTCTATTGAGCATTCAATACACACACAACATATCAAAGTAATTACCATATTTACCCTAAATATTTGGACAGACAGACCTGAGCAAAGAATAGACACACACAACATATCAAAGTAATTTCCATATTTATCCTTAATATTTGGACAGACAGACCTGAGCAAAGAAAAGACCCTGATCAGATGCTGCAGAATGCCGCTTCTGGTCAAGGTCTACATTGCCCCTCAATTAATAGTATTAGACAGCTCAACAGGTAGTAAAATGGACCTGTTCAAATTTTAGGACAAGTATGGCAAGGAGTTAACCCTTAAAGCGCCAGTCACAACTGCAGCAGACGACAATTTTTTATTTTTTTGTTCCTTTTCAGAGAATACAAGTCTAGACATTTCGGTGAATCGTCTGCTTGGCAGATGATTCATATGAAATGTCAAGACTTGTTTTCTCTGAAAAATACCCCAAAAAATTTGAATGTCATCTGCTACAAATTTTGCTTGGCGCTTTAAGGGTTAAGCTAGTCGCAACATTTAGGGTACATATGGTACACATCACATATAATTATCTAACAGTTCATTGAAACATGCACTCCCTGTTAGAAAATACACTACAGCATTCATCAACTTCTAATACATGTGGATCGTGATATTACCTGTTGGGGTGAACATGGGTGTGGTACGTGAACCTATAACAGACTGTGACACTGGATTTTGTACTTGTGGCTGTATTTGACAATGTGAGAAGCCTGTAAATACCAGTGGAAGAGTAAATATTATGGTCAGAGGAATAAACACCACCATTCTCATGACAGATGAAGTTGTTAGACCCAAGAACAAAATTTCAATTGTTCAGCCAATGTCAAGAGCAAAAACGATGGGTTAAGAGTGGGTAAGAGGTTCTTTTGTTTGAGAGGACCTTTCAACTTTTAGCAACCCAAATTTGCCTACGCATTAACAACTTACTGAAATATTTTTATTATCCCTCAACACCTGACATTCCATTTAGAAATAACATTTGACATTATCTTCAAACTTGCTTTTTTAAGACAATCTGCAAGAAATGTCAAGTTATATTTTCAGTGAGAATTCAGAAAAATATTCCATGTAGTCTGATGATATAGAAAATGCTAAATGTGCTAAAAGTTAATGCTCACTCCTTGATGTGATGGAGTCAAATAAAGCAAAAGAAAAAAAAAAAAAAAAAAATAGTTTCAACACCTTAAAGTGACATTTATAAAGGTCTGGCTACTTTATACAGGTTCAACCTAGTATAAGGACAATAATACAAGGGGCCTTGGCACATAATATGCTAATACTAAATAGGCAAAGCTTATTGCAAAGATCAGCATATTCATTTTGGCTGCCAATCAAGGCATTTCCTTTTCATCAGATAATGTGCAACATGAGAAAAAGGGTCCTTATCACTTACATTGGAAATGAAGGACCAGTTCAGCTTGCTTATCGGTTTGATTGTGTTGGGGTTAACGACATGTCAACCCTTGTGGGTCATTTTCTGTCGTCTCCCAGAGAAATGGAGACGAGATAGAAGAGATAGTAGAGGAAACAAGAGATAAAAGAGATAGTAGAGGAGATGAAAAAAAGGGGCCAGGGAAGAAAGAGAAACAGGAATGAAAGGAAAGGAACTGAAGAAATAAAAACATTCCCCTCTGCCCTTACCTGCTACAAGGATAGCAAGCCTTGCCCAACTGTAAGCCAATATCAGTTGGACAACCCGGTGACGCAAGATACATGACACCTTCACCATACCTGACCACCCCAAGCTTGCTTATCGGGACAGCTGATCAGGGCCTTCACTGTCCCTTACAGCAATCATGGATATTGTAGAATATACTGACAAATGAAGGCTTAGATAATGCCAAAGCACAAATTAATCTGGGCCTTTACTTCTTGTATTTGGCAGCAGAACACTTTTAAATGCACAGTAATGTCTTCCTTCAGGGACAGTTGAGGCATAGATCAGACTGCATGAATGGGAAGGCTGATCTGGGTAATTGTTTATACACTGATTTAAGGTACTCTTAGAAAAAGTCGAACTTTCACAAGGAAAACCAAAGCTTCAGAAACATTTTAAGTGAATGAAGAAACTGCTCAGATATTAACTTAATATTCAGGGCCCAGTTGTTCAAAGCTAACGACATCGTTAGTTAACAATTCGTTAAAATTTACATCGAGTGATACGCAAATATGCTGAAATTTTTTGTGCAAAAGCTACTCACATTTTTTCAGCAAAAAATATCAGAATATTGTATACTGAATCTGCTAAAACAGTTAACAAAATGATGCTTAACGAGCTTGTTAATTTTATGACGCTTTGAACAACTGGGCCCAGAAGGAAGTTTCAAATCATCTATGGATAGAAACTGCACATACTACACTGTACAAAACAGTGGTGGATTCCTAAAGCTACTATGTACAAGGAGAGAGAAAAAAACAAAACAACAACAACAAAAACTATACCGGTTTCTGTAGGCTTTTGGAGCTCTGACGTTTGTGTTGAAGGTTTACGGCCCAGTCAACCCAATGGGGTCGAGCGCGGTCAGTTTTCCTAACCACATTTTTACTGGACAGGCTTAGTCCTCTAAGCGGTTAACCAGTATTTTGTGCACATTCTTTTGCCAGAAACTGACAACTGCCCTTCTTGAATCAGCAGAAGGGAGAGAATGAACATAGAAAATATTTCATGATCCACGAAAGAATGGTGCAAGAGCTTTCAGTTGACTTCTATCCCATGATATTAGTGAGCTGTAGCATGAGAATATGTGTTATCTGGTGTATGTGAACAGTACAGATCCCAAATAGTGAAGTTGACAGGTATGATATGGGAGACTAAGCAGTCTCATCACCAGCAGATAACATTAATTCTTTATTTTCATATATAGTAAGGCTTGACATTTCATGTGAATCACCTGCTAGGATTCACAAGATGATAAGCCTTGTTATCTCTGGAAAGTAATAATAATAGTAGTATAAAGAACATTTTTTAATGTCATCTGCTACCATCTTGAATGGCACTTTACAGGTTCACATAATCCAAAAATAGTTTGCCATGTGCATGTTCATTTAAAGCCTTTCTTCTTTATTTTTTACCAAGAAAATCAACTGCTAAGTTATATAAAGTTCATTATACTAAATATATCTTAGAAACCAAACCATCCAAAGACCTACAGACTAAAGAAAATATATACACATGTAGGAAATATATATACACATAAGGGGAAAACAAAGGCAGTAAATTATTCAATACTATTCTGGATACATCATATAGGAAGCACATCAAAGGTGAATACTAAACAATTATAACATCCTATGAAAGTGAATATAGCTCCAGGTAAGCTACTGTTTTCATCCGAAAAGTACTGATATTTTTCTATTTTCTCATCAAAAATATATGTTAGGGTACTCATAAGAAGCATCTCAATGAGATCATAGGCCTACATAAGAGTGGGTATCAGGTTAACATTTTTCTTATTTTTCCACAAAAACGTATGTTGTGGATACACATTAGAAGCGCCTCGGCAAGGGGCTTCTAATGAGTACCACAACATATCTTTTTGTGGAGAAATAAAAAAAATATCAATATTTTTGAATTGAAAAAAGCGCCTTAACTAGAGCTATAAAGATGCTTCTAGTAGGCACAAAATCTGAGCTGCAATGTGAGATAATGTACCTTACGATATGTGTGCACAACGGAGACTCAAATCAGATTGTGCATCTGTGCAATCTGATCAGTCTTCGTTGTCAGCATGAAGAAACTTTGCATCCTTGGCTATCTGAAATCTGCTCAGTGAAGATTCTGATCAGGATGCATGAATGCACAGGCTGATTTGAATCTTCGCTGGGCACACAACCAAAGGTATATTCTCTATTATAAACATTATTGCTCGTTTGTTTTCACGGACAAACAAGAAAAGCATCAATTGTTTTTTGTTTGAAAAAGGCATCTTATCTACAACTATGTTTCCTTAAAAGCCAAAAAACAACAAAAACCAAAATTGTGTTATATCATTAGAATAGTCCCAGTGAAACGTAGCTTCATATAGGAGGAATACCACATAAATATTCTTCTGATCTCTCCACAAAATGTTTTCATTTGATCGAAAACAGCACCTTTTCTAGAGTTTTGTTGATATGATTCAAAAAAGATGCCATAACACACCTTCAAGAAACAATTCAACAAAATTTAACTTGGAAACCTTGTATCTGGACAAGCTGACAATTTTGTTTACCTCTCCTAACACAGGGCTGGAAAAACCTACTCGTCTGATCGCCATGGCAAGTGCCTTTCACTGGAGGACAAATAAAAATTTTGCCTAGTTCCCATGAAATTACCAAAACCTACATAGCCATGGTCATGTAGGACAAGTAAAAATTTTAAGAATTTTCAAGCTATTAACACAATGCATGCTGGGTAAAAATTTCAGCAGAAGACATTTTGGAATATCTTCTCTTATTTTTCCTAGAAAATAGGATTTGCCATTTCATGCAAACTATCTTCTTAGGAGACTGTTTGCCTGAAGTGTCAGATCCTATTTTCTAGCTAATATATATATATATATATATATATATATATATATATATATATATATATATATATATATATATATATATATATATATATATATATATATATATATAAAAAATACCATCAGTTTGTCATCTGCTGAAGTTGCCCAAAGTATGGTAGGTGTTAAGTGCATGCATTTTAGTATGCACAACAGAACTGCAATCATTAGAAAGTTCTGTGTGATGAAGCATCACCAAGTCATAAGCTGAGTCCCACCTCCAGTGGGATCCAAACCCAGGACCTTGTGATACAAGTAAACATGACTAAACACTCAGCTAGAGTAGCACAATCCCTTTGTTTATGATGATGATTTTGTTTTGTGTTCCTTTCAACAGTATTTATATTATACTGAGACAATGTAAGTGTGATAATGAAAGGCTCTGTGCAATGAAGCATTGTACATTCGTAAGCTGAATTCCACGTCCAGCGGGATTCAAACCTGAGAACTCATGACCCGAGGAGCACTAAGCACTCGGCCACCCAGGCACTTTCCCCCTTTGTCTAGAGCATTTCCACTCTGCCCACCAGCACCAAGCACAAACCCTGGGAATTTTTTTAACCCTAGTCCTGTTGAACCCGGATATACACTGCCTTTGCAAACAGTGTAGATCCAGATAAGTTGGCTTCTAAGAAGCCAACTGATCTGGATCTGCACTGTTTGCCATTCAGTATGTGAACTTGAATCAAAAATCTGGATCAAGTAATCTGATTGCATGAAAATTTGAAGTGGGCGTGGCATCTTAATTTATTCAGCAGTACAGCAAACACTGTAAACCAGTCAAGCTACATGGATGGTCAGACTTTATTAACAATGTGGCAAAAATTTTTTTATCTCATTCCAAGTACAACAAACCTGGTGGTGGATTCTGTGGAAAATTTGGGGGCATCATTCTGCTGTGTGGGGGCAGTCCATATTTTTGGCTGTCGTAAATATGATTTGTTTTTGCTGAATTTTGTTTTTGGCCATTTTCTTTTTCTAGTAAATCTGCTAAGCCTCTTGAGGATTCTTCTAAAGGATCAAACCCTGGAAAAAAGAAGGTATACACAAATCATACACAAAGAAAAAACAATTTTATCTCAAAGTAAACAGGTAAACAAAATTTTCGATGTTCACTTTAATCCCTTCATATGGATAATTATTAAATATTTGCAAAGACATGCCTGAGCAAACATGTAACTCAGAGCAAACTCCATCAAGGCATGTTCTGTTATCCAATAAGCCTAGAATCTGCACCAGACATACTACAACAAATAAAACTGATCTGTACTGCGCCTGGCAAACATGATACTCTATGAATGATGAACAGTAAAAGTCAGTTCAGACAGTATATCAGGGTTTGATAAGAACCTGCTTTTGCTTGCAAGTTGTAAAGCTACCCGTGAATCAGTAGGGAATCAGCAAATGCCCTGATTAAACTGCACAAATAAGCATGCTATTCTTGGAATCAGCTGTACACATATACATTTACCTGACTCTTTGCCTGATGTTGCTCATATGACACCATTCTCGAGCAGATCAAAGTTTGCAAAATCAAGGCTTTTTTCAAAGTGGCATTCTATTTGAGGACCTGGGCTCAGTTGTTCGAAACTAACAATGTTGTTGCGTATCATTAAAACTTTGATCATTAAATGTGGCATATACACTTAAATTTTTGCTGAAAAAATGTGAGTAACTCACATTTTTCAGCAAAAATACCTGTGAATTACATATTGTTCTTACTAGAACAGTTATCATTTTGACCTCTAACAAGCTTGTTCAACTAACATTGTTTTGAACTGGGCCCTGAACATAAACTCTGCATTTCTTTGGCTTTTCTTAAAATTTCTCATGAAAATGAAATAATTCAGGCACAGGAGGGATTCTATTGAACCTTCTGGATCCCATCTGGAGCCACTGATAGACAGAAACGACACCTATATAATGCATCTTCTTACTAAAACAGGTGCAATAAACAGGGCCAGTTTCATATGTGCAGTGATGCCCCAAATCAGCCTGCACATCCTTCCATTCTGAACAAGGGTTCCTATTTGTCAATATGTAGTAGTGATAGGTATATGATACACATGCACTGCCTTGCGGACAAGCCGGCTTTTATAGCGACATGGTAAAGTGCTGGCCTGTCACGCAAGTGGCCCGGGTTCGATCCCCAGCCGCAGAAGTGATTAAATGTTTTCACCTGTTACATCTTGCGCCCAACGTAAATAACCCCATTTCATCTACTGAGCACAAAAAGTCAGTAACTCCCATTAAAATGTATAAGGAGTTATTGACTTAATGCACTCAGGTGATGATTTAATGGGCTTGGTGACCCAATAGACTTGGTGGTCTGGAATTGAGTGGTTGTTCAAATTGAGATTCGCAGACAAATCTTAAAATGGAGGGGGATTATGTAGTAGTGATAGGTATATGATACACTTGTACTGCCTTGAGGTACAAACCCGCTTTTATAGTGACATGGTAGAGTGTTGGCCATATATCTTACCTAAATCATCATCTTGCCAATCTTTATTTTTGTTTTGTTGACCAAAGCCAAATGCTGCCTGCCAGTCTATAGAACTACTGACTGGGATAGTTTCTGGAATCTCTGTTGTGGGCAGATCTGGAACTTCTGTAATAGAGTAGCTATATATATTTTAATCCTATTTTGGAAACAAAAGAGACAGGGCTCTTATACGACATATGGTTTTATTTATGTTGAGGTTTTACGGCCCAGTCAACCCAATGGCGTTATGTCGAGCATGGTCAGTTTACCTAACCACACGTTTTCTGGGCAGGCTTAGTCCTCTAATTGGTTAACCAGTATTGTGCACATTCTTTCGCCAGCGAAAGGGAGAGAATGACCGTAGAAAATATTTCACGATCAATCTCCACGAAATATGACATAGGGACTGCGCCAAACGAAAATGTCTTTGAACTTGTGCAAAATGCTCAGATTCAGATTCATCCTGCGCATGCGTAAAGCCTCATCCGGGCATTTGCTCTCTATTGATACATTCTACAGTCTGATCTGGGCCTTCCCTGTCCACATCCCAGAGACACATTTTCGCATGGCAATTGGGCCCATATGATGATTTCGACAGTGGAGTTTAGAGTTAACGGCTCTTGATAAGGCGCTTTTTTAATCCAAAAAGTATCTTTATTTTTCTAACCTTGATGAAAACATATGCTGTGGGTACTCATTAGAAGCACCTCAGTGAGGCACTTCTAATGAGTACCCACAACATATGTTTTTGTCGAGAATTAAGAAAAATATTTACCTGGTACCTCCTCTATTTCTACATGAAAAAGTTGTAGGTACTTAATAAAAATGCCACACTGAGGAGGTTCTAATAATTAACCACATGTTTTTTTTCATTTAGAAATAAAATAAATATCAATGCTTTTGGCTGAAGTAGTGATTTATAAAGAGAGTTGATTTCTTCAGGGTTCAAAATAGACTGGACACTGCAATTCTAGGAGTAGCTTATTTACTGAATTATGTTATGGGCACACATCAGAGCTGTCTCAGTGAGATGATCCTGAAGTGTACACACTGCATTGTTTGGTGGCGATATAAAAATCTCAAGATTTCCTACTTATAAACATCTCACGGTACATTAACTGTAAACTCTGCTTGTGAAATGGCCCAGCAGGCATAAAATTAATTTTAAAGTTTTTGACAAATTGGCTAGTCTGTGCATTATGTTATCATAAATTGCAACCATTTAATTTAAGTACTTTTGTCCCTTTCTATCCTCTACAAATACTGAATTGTTATTGTGTACACCAAAACTAGTACCTTTCCTGAACGTCACATTGCTTCCTCAAGAGTCTGGCATTGTTGTGACTGTATTTGGCAAAAGTTTGTCTACTCAATAGCCTAATCAATTATTCTGAATGTCAATGACAATATGTATGGTAGTATTTACCCTTAAAGTTCAAACACCTTATCATTTTACCATACTTCTCCTAAACTTTGAACAAGTCCATTTGACAACCAGGTAACCTGATGATGTAACTAAAAGGTTTGATGAGTGTTAAACAGTGTACACCCTGACCAGATGCAATGTCTGATGTCAGCCTGAACTGCTTGCTCAGACAAGTCTAAATACTTATGATAATTACAATGCCTATTGTCCTTTTGACATCTCTCGGAAAGTTATTTGCTTGGCGTTTATCTTAAAAGAAAACATTTTGTTCTGATAGACCATATCTTATCAGAAACCATTTGTCCTTTCTCTTTCTGTGTTTTGTTTTGTTTGTTTGTGTTGAGGTTTTTGTTTGTGTTGAGGTTTTACGGCCCAGTCAACCCAATGGGGTCATGTCGAGCGCAGTCAGTTTACCTATCCACACGTTTACTGGGCAGGCTTAGTCCTCTAAGTGGTTAACCAGTATTGTGCACATTCTTTCGCCAGAAACTGACAACTGCCCTTCTTGAATCAGCGGAAGGGAGAGAATGACCGTAGAAAATATTTCATGATCAATCTCCACGAAAGAATGTTGCCGACCTCGGCGGGGGTTGAACCCGCGACCTCCTGGTCTCCAGTCGGACGGCGCATCCAACTGAGCCACCGAGGCCGGCCATGTGTTGAGGTTTTACAGCCCAGTCAACCCAATGGGGTCATGTCTAGCGCGGTCCGTTTACCTAACCACAGGTTTACTGGGCAGGCTTAGTCCTCTAAGCGGTTAACCAGTATTGTGCACATTCTTTCGCCAGAAACTGACAACTGCCCTTCTTGAATCAGCGGAAGGGAGAGAATGACCGTAGAAAATATTTCTCGATCAATCTCCACGAAAGAATGTTGCCGACCTCGGCGGGGGTTGAACCCGCGACCTCCTGGTCTCCAGTCAGACGGCGCATCCAACTGAGCCACCGAGGCCGGCTTCTGTGTTTTGTTCTCAAATATGTACCCTAAAAGTAAATTTATCGCCAAAAATTGGTTTGACCTATGCAATTTCTATGGTAAAGTGATTTTTTTTAATTTTTGTCCAAGAGAATACTTTTTACTTTTCTTTGCTGAATTTGAATTATTGATGTTTCAAGTAATATTGTGAAAATTTCAGAACAATTGAACAAGCAGAACTTGTTGAAAATCTGCCTCCAAGTTACTGTGCATTCATTTTTACTATGGGAAAAAGTGAAAATATTTGATTTTTTTAAAAACCATTGACTAGAATAAAACTTTTTTTTGCATAGGTAGTTTTGACAAATGGTTTTGCATCAAATCATGACAAAAGTTTGCAAATTTATTTCTTCTGTGTAAGGTGCCAAGCAAAAAACGACTTTCTGAAAAATGTTGAAACCACAGTAAATAAAGTTGCACTGTGTAATGCATAGCTCTAGATAAGCAGGAATATCAGGTAAATATTTTTTCTTATTTCTGCATGAAAACATATGTCGAGGGTTGAGCGCAAGACTGGCGTAAGTCAGATGGTTGTTTTTCCCCAAACCTAATCTCCTCACCATGAAGGCGTTATGAAGATTACAACATTTCTTTCTGTAAACAATGAAAATTTAGGTGCCATTGCTCGTATGAGCAATGGCACCTAAATTTGCATTGTTTACAAAGGGGTCCAAGTTGCCCCTAAACAAGGGTTTCAAAAATATGTTTGAGTTACCATAGTCTTGCGCTCAACCCTCGATGTTATAGGTACTTATTAGAAGCGCATTTATGAGGCTCTTCTAATGAGTACTACAACATGTTTTTGTACAAAAATAGGAAAATTATCAATAATTTTTGGCAGAAAAATAAATCGCTTTACCTGAAGTTTTGATAACAGCTGTCTTACCTGTTTGTACTGGTGGTTTAGGGTTTCTAACATTATGGTAACCATTTATACTACTAAATAATGAAAGACTCTCGGGATTATCAAGCCCCAGTGACTTTCTTTTTGACCCTATAGCTCCCATGATAACACTAGTCTGTTGTTGCCGAGGTGATGGCGTACTCACTGGAGGAATAACTGTTTCAATTGGTTGTAATGGCGACAAATCCGTTATTCTGAAACATAAAAAATTTTCTCTGGTCCACAATCTTTTATGTGTCATTCAAAATTTGTAGAAACAACATTGTAAAATACATATTTATTTACTAGCAGACAGTTCACATGATATGTCAAGCCTTATTTTCTCAGAAAAAAATATACAAAAAAAAAAGGAGAATACTGTCTGTTGCTCTCGAGACTGGAACTTTAAGAATTAATACCTCAATAGCAATTCAGTACACGACAAACTGATGAAGACAGCTCTAGATTTACCTCATTAACCATTATGTAGAATGGATTCTTTTACCTCAACTCTTTGGACAGGTCCATTTCTATTGGAAAGGACATCTGGCAAGTTTTTATTATTACCATGTTTTATAGAAATTCCTGTTCTTGCAAACAGTATAACCCTGATCAGATGCCGCATTCTGCAGCATCTGATCAGGGTCTCCACTGTTTGCCTATAAATGGGTTTAGTCATTAGCTTTATTAGAAATCTCATTGGTCGAAAGCATATCACATGCAGGGTAACAGTCTATCATGTTACCCTGTAATACTACCCTCACAAGTAATATTACCCTCTGACGCTATTACTTTGGTAAGCTTTTTTGTGTTGAGGTTTTACGGCCCAGTCAACCCAAATTGGTCATGTCGAGCGCGGTCAGTTTACCTAACCACACTTTTACTGGGCAGGCTTAGTCCTCTTAAGCGGTTAACCAGTATTGTGCACATTCTTTTGCCAGAAACTAACTGCCCTTCTTGAATCAGTGGAATGGAGAGAATGACTGTAGAAAATATTTCATGATCAATCTCCATGAAAGAATGTTGCCGACCTTGCGGGGTTGAACCCACAACCTCCTGGTCTCTAGTTGGATGCATCCAACTGAGCCACTGAGGCCGGCACTTTGGTAAGCTCATTTCATGAGCTGGGTAATTATATTTTATCAGTTTCCCTGCAATATTACCCTCACAACTAATATTACACTCTGGTGACATTGCTGTCAGTGGTTACAGTGGTAGGAATTCTGCATAATGAAACAATTATTGCCCTTGTACAAGGATAATATGACGATTTGTTAACCCTTGACAAAATCATGTGTCTCAAAAATCGTCATATTACCCTCGCACAAAAGCAATAATTGTATAATATTTTGTGAGTCTTTCTGATTCCTCCACCACAAACCATTTATTTGTGGTAATCATCTGTGTCATCTCAAGGTTGTGATTCTGATGTGTTTTCATGGCAACAAGTTTATCTGGCCATGCAGCTGACCAGAGCTGTCGTTAGTCTGCATACTAAGATAAAAGCATTCCCCTCTCCCCTTCCCTCGTTTTGCATTGTTAATATTTAAGAGTATTAAAATCAGTATATAGGTTTGCATTAGAGGACTTGTAAGGCTGTTAGTTATGAAGGACTATTTGATGATAATTCTTGGATAATATATTTTCTTCAGTTCTCCGTGAAAACATCTGTTGTGGGTACTCATTAGAAGCGCAATGAGAAATAAGAAAAATATCCCAGATTTATCATCAAATACTCCTCCTTAATAAATCCTATGTTACATACATTATACTGACCTGTGTAATGTGTCTGGGTCTGAATTTGTTTTTGTGTGTTGTTTCTGTCCCCCTATGGGTCTGTTCTGTGCATCTGTTTTTGTTTTATCTGGACTTGTGCTGAGCTGTGGTGGAGCACCATTTGATAAGGGTTTATTGCCACTCTGTTGTAATGATGGCCAAGCATCCTTGTTTGTTGAATGTGGCGGTATCTGTAAAACAAATGACTACATATGATCTAACAGTAAATCTGACTATACAGGAGTTCAGAGAAGATTTATTTTTTCCCCTGTTTCTCAAATATTTTCATAAACTGATTCATATGCACAAAGACTGACTTGTTTGTTTGTTTGTGTTGAGGTTTTACGGCCCAGTCAACCCAATGGGGTCATGTCGAGCGCGGTCAGTTTACCTAACCACACGTTTACTGGGCAGGCTTAGTCCTCTAAGCAGTTAACCAGTATTGTGCACATTCTTTTGCCAGAAACTGACAATTGCCCTTCTTGAATCAGCAGAAGGGAGAGAATGACTGTAGAAAATATTTCATGATCAATCTCCACGAAAGAATGTTGCTGACCTCTGTGGGGGTTGAACCCGCGACCTCCTGGTCTCCAGTCGGACGGCGCATCCAACTGAGCCACCGAGGCCGGACACAAGGACTGAGGCATCTCACTCGAAGATGTTGAATAATTAGTGTTCCTTGTATTAATTTGTAGTTAGTATCACACAGTTCATAATTTTTAAAACAAAAAGTGCCAAAAGATGGGAAGGAATAGCCTGAATTTTATATAAATACTGGAAATAAGTTTGTTTTTAAAAAACCTTGGGTTTAGGAAGATGGATGTGCGTTCAGGTGAGGCAACTGTCAAATCATTTCAGCCCTTCTGAAAAGAGGTCTGCTTTAAAAGGAAATAATTCACTCCCAAGTGATGCAAAGTCTTTTCTTTTAGAATAGACACCTTTTCAGAAGGGATTTGGGCATAGGAAAGCAAACAGGAATTTGTCTCCCTTGTAAAAAATCTATCAAGTCTCCTTAAGCTGAAAGAAGAAATTAAACTGGTTTACATTACCAGGAACAGTATCCGAACCTTTAAGAAAACGGTAATTATGGCATAATGTGATCAGCAAAGCCTCAGACCAGTCCACCTACAGTATAACCTCAATGGCTCGAACCCGGATGGCTCGTTTACCGTGGATGATTCAAACTCTTTTTTCAGTCCCTATAAAATCCTTCCTGTAGCTCAAGAAAACAAATATTTAGGGATTTTTTATTATTTTATCATGGAACTGTATGTTGTGTGTACTCATTAGAATCGCCTCATCGAGGCGATTCTAATGAATACACTCAACATACAATCATTGTGTAGAAATCGAAAAAATTACCCTAAATTATCGCTATTTGCTTCCTAAACTGGTGCCATGATTAACCCTCAGTGGCTCGAACTACCCATGTCTCGAACCAATTTCCATGGTCCCAAAGATGTTCGAGCCATTGAGGTTCGACTGTATTCTGATCAGAGTATTCACTATTTATCACTTTATTCTAAAGTGACCAATGATTCTGTAAATAGATAATGAAAGCACTATTCAGATAGCCTTATAGATGCACAGGTTGGTCTGAGCATTTGCTGTGCATACATATACAGGATAATCCTTTTACACATGTAGACTAGTGGTATGTACCGGTATACAGGTTTATTGGAGAACTGGTTATTGCCATGACCGAACATTCCTGTGAAGAAAAGTAAACTTGACCGTGCTAGTGATCTATATACTTATGAAGACTAAGATACAAACAGATGACCGCCAAATACACGTTGTAAAGTAACGGATAGTCTTCATAACTACTCTTGACCAGGGTATGCCAATATAATATTGAATATATAATGCTGGATTTAGTTAAACCTGACAGTGAACTCTTTTGTGAGGAGGTAGGTTCAGTCTTTCCTGCAAGCTGACGTAAAAACTCGCATCTGCTAAAACTTAAACAAGGAAAAAAGGATTAAGGCTACAAAAGCTATGTTTCCTTCCCGTTCAGTAAGAATGTATCAAATGAGATATCGAATATCCATCATTTTGTATCGATATTGATATTGTGTCGAAAAAAAAAAAAAAATATATATATATATGCAGCACTAATGTCGACAAAGCTTTATTCATCTGTAAGATTACTGTTATTACCTGTTGTGAAGGAGGACTTGTTGATAAATTTGTTTGTAGATTTTGGCGTTGTGCGTTCTGTTGTTGTGTCTGACTGCTCATCTGTGTTGACATTGGTTGAATGCCTCCTGTCGGAGAACTAGCCTTTTTCCTGAAATTAGCAATATCTGATTGCATACATTTACATATAGCAAGGAACATAATCACACTTGAATTTGCTTATTGTATGCAAAACAGGACAATAGTTTTAATAAAAAATCTAATTAAACAGACTTAATCAAGTATACATGTATAGTGTATGTAAACTGATGCTGGTGGATTTGTTTGAGTTGGAGTTTTATGCCCCAGTCAACACTGTTAGGGTCATATTGAGCCAGTCAGTTAACCTACTCACACTTTTTCCTGCGCAGACAGTCCTCTAAGTGGTTAACCAGTACTTGTGAACTTACTTTTGCCACTAAATAACAACTGCCCTCTTTGAATCCGCTGAAGGGGGTTGCTGACCATGGAAATGATTTCATGATCAGTCTCCATGCTAGTTATGTGGCCAAGCTGGGATCTGAATGTGACTGCTGGATCTGCAGTCAGGCTCACTACCAAATGCATAGCAACAGACAGGGCGCTTTTTTCATCCGAAGAATGCTGATATCTTTCTTATTTCTCCACAAAAACATATGTTGTGGGTACTCATTAGAAGCACCTCGGCGAGGCGCTTCTAATGAGTACCCACAACATATGTTTTCGTGGAGAAATAAGAAAAATATTATGTGGATACCCCCTCTTATCTATGCAAATGCCCTATGGAACCCAGTTGATGCTGATGGATCTGGACAAATCTCACTTTTGCTCATCATAAAAAAGAAATTGTGAACAGGCAGTGCTTAAGAGATACCTCGCCCTCTTTGTAGGGGGTATAATTACAAAACATCTTCCCTGTCTACAATAAACCTTAATCCTTGTCCTGCTGAATAAATTAAGATGCCACACCCACTTCTAATTTTCAGCCAATCAGATTACTTGATCCAGATTCTTCCTATAAATTCACATACTTAATGGCAAACAGTGCAGATCCAGATCAGTTGGCTTCTTCAGAAGCCAACTGATCTGGATCTACACTGTTTGCAAAGGCAGAGTATATCCGGGTTCAGCAGGACAAGGGTTAATTTGTGTAAAACATATTAGCTATTCTTTGAAAATTTCAACCTAAAATGTATGTTTTCATAACTAACACCCATCTAATTTTGTGCCACAACTTAATGTTTTTGAGAAGAAATAAGAAAAAAATATCAATACATTTTTATTGTAGTACAGTCTAAAAGGTGGCTTCCATTACTGAAGTTCTTTAAATCTGAGTTTCTCCAAAAGATTTTTAATTCCAAATATTCAACTATTAGTGCCCATAATGAAAATACAGAGCGAACTGATCCAGACAAAGGCGACTAAAAATCCAGATGAACCCTAGCTGAGTCAACCCTATTTCACCCAAAGTTAGAAGGAAACTCCGTAGATTCAGATCCAGATAAATCCATTTTTCTCTAGGAATATCTAAATCTGACAGCTGGACGTATCTAAAGCTGAAATTGGACTCTTCCAACATACTTTTATAGTGTGGGTGAGTTCATTCAGTCTACAATGGGACAAGACCCATGCGACCAGCAAAGATTCAGATCAGTCTGTACATCCACCAAGTATGACAAAGGTTCTCCTTTATCTCCCTTTGGATAGCCCATAGACTGAAGAAGGTATATGCGATCAGTGAAGACTGATCAGACTGTGCAGATGTGCAGGCTGATCTGAGTCTTTGCTGGTTGCATGTCTTATCGTAAATTTTGTCGTGCACTGGCTCCTATTGGTTTTGTGGAGAAATTTCTGGGTACTCCTCTTATCTACAGCTCTGCATACATCATAAAAATGAACTGGCTTACCTAGAATTGTTTATTCTATTATTTGTGTGGTGACTATGTGCTGTGTTTTGACTGTTCATATAAGCTTCTAGTAACTTCTGTTCATACTCTTGATGTTTCCTGAAATTATACAATATTATACAGGACTTTAAAATAAAAGACAGACTCTTTAGTCAATGTTTAAAAGCTTTTGTAAAACATACAAGATTTGAACATAAATGATGAACAAACACTGTTATTGCTGTAGGAGCTAGCAAAAATAAAATAAAATTGTAAGTAAAGATACCTACCCAACTTGCATTTCCTCTTTAGTAAAACTTGCAGCTTCCTCCCCTAGTTCATGTAGATACATACAATCCTGCAGAACACAGAAACACAAATGAGCTGGTGCATAGCATTTCCTACAAGATTGCATGTACACCTAGTCAAGAGTCTGATGAGCCTGCGCATACATGCAATCTGGCCCCAAGGTTATAAAACTTTTTTCATGCTCAACTCAGCTGAGTATGAAATTTGTCCTGCTAATAAATCTAAAATTACTAACAATTGCAAGTTCTTTCTTGCTAAACATTGCTGAGCATGAAAATTTCTCTGCTAATAAATATGAAAATGCCAACTATTGTTGGCATTTTCATTTTTATTAGCAGAGAAAATTTCATGCTCATTTGAGTTGAGCATGAAAAAAGTTTTATAACCTTGGGGACTGATCAGTCTTGACATGGCCCTCTGTGAATAGCCAAGGAGTTAAAGCGGTTTCAGACAGACAGCAAAGACTGATTAGCCTGTGCGGAGGTGCAAATGCAATCTTTTAGGAAAGGCTGCGCCTCAGCTCAAACAGAAAAATTATTCTAGCAAAAAAAGTTTGTCATTAAAAATGGATTTTAAGTATGAAAATACACTGTGGGTACTAATTAAAACTACCTTTGCAATGTTATTGTAATGTATTATCACTAAAATGTGGTATCTCAGTATTCTAGTGAAAATTACAAAGGTGGTTCTGCAAATATTTGCAGTGGAAGACATTTTTCTTTTTCTTCCTTTTAGAGTTTAGCATGCAACTAAAGCCACTAATGAGCAGCCACAAATCAAATGTTTTTTTTTTCTGATACTTAAAGATCTATTTTACATTGGTCTTTGTTAAAACACTACTAAAATCAGGGGTGAGAAAAGATTTTAGTGAAAAAAAAACAACTGAAACTCCCTACACCCCCTTGCAAAAATACCAAAGTTGAACAGGTCATACTAAGTCTGAAACTTTTTAAAACCACATATAATGCTTAAAAAAAATGAAATTTGCCAAAAAGCTGAAGATTCTCATTCCTGTAAAAATGTTATGGTATTAAAGAGTCATAGAAATGGGTACAATTTTGAGGAACACATTAAGCATGAAAACAGAAACATTTTAATTACATATATATGACTGAAATAAAATAACTATTTAACAATGCTTTACTAAATCTACATTAATTGAGACAAACCATTATTTTTAACATTAATACTTCAAAAGTGAAAATACTGCAGTTATTGAAAACATGACATCAGAATCACATGGCTCTTATTATGAGCTGCATCACCTAAGAAAGGTCCTTTGTATGTATGCGGACAGTAAAAACACTGATCAGACAATGAATCCAAGCCTTTGCTTTTTAGTTACAAGAAACCTTGATACGACTGGATCTACTTGCTAAAACCAAAAGCCCTAATCAACTCATAAGAGATAATTTTGTGACAATTTTCTCCAGTTCTCCATGAAAACAAGCTGTGGATACTTAGTGAGATGATACTTCACTTCACTGAGGCGATACTTCAGTGAGGCACTTTTAAAGAGTACCCACAACAAAACTTATGGAGAAATAAGAAAATATATCTCAAAATTATCATCAAATTCTCCTCCTTAAGAAGTCCTATGCATTAACCAAATTCTGTCTGGAGTCCCTAAAATGGTAATTGGCAAATAGTTTAGCCATTTTTCTCTAAATGTATCTAATTCACATAGCCTGACAGATCTGAAATTTGACTCTTCCAATATATATATATATATATATATATATATATATATAGTCTGCGGGGGTTTATTCAGTCTAAAATGGGTTATGTCAATATGCTACTTACTGTTTTAGGACACTGTGTCCCCCTTAAAAAATGACTACAATATTTGGTTGTGCCCAGCGATGCCTTTAACGTTCGACCATCTATGTGTACATTGTTCACAGCCAATATAGCTTTGAGAGCATCATCTGATTTATTGTAAGTAACATATGCACTAGCACTCGGGCCCTACAAGAAAGATAGTTTAAATCTTTATCATAGCTCAAGATAAGAGGGGGTATCCACATATTTTTCTTATTTCTCGAATGCATGTTGTGGGTACTCATTAGAAGTGCCTTATTGAGGCACTTCTAATGTGTACCTACAACATGTTTTTTGTGGAATAAGAAAAATATGTTCTTTTTGATTGCAAAAGGTGCTTTATCTAGAGCTATGCTTATTCAGGCTTCCAGACATAGCTCTAGTTAATGTACTTTTTTTCAACCAAATGATATTTGATATTTTTCTTACTTCTTGAAAACATATGGTGTGGTTACTCCATAGAAGCACTTCACTGAGGCATTTCTAAGGAGTACCTATAACATATATTTTTTTGAAGAAAAAGGAAAAGTAATCATCTATAATTTACACTTTTCTGAACCATGCTTCTGGTATTATTTTTGCGACACACACATATATGCACACACACTCATGAAAATACACTGTTTTTCTTATTTCTCCAGTGAGACCTGTTGAGGCATTTTTTAATCATTTATTGTAATGCTTATTTAAACAAGTTCTGACACAAGAACAGTTCATTGCTGATATAAGGGGGAACGGAAACTCAAAAATGTAAATCTCCTTTCACATTTGAGATATTCTTATAAAGGGGAGAATTTGTTCAATCTCATTCATGGAACAAATTCTTTCCTTTAAAGTAGCCCTCATTTTTTAAATGATCTAAAATCTCAGGAAACAAATTTCTGTCTGCAAAAGTCAATTCTCCTCGAGAAAATGTCTTGATGCATTGGTTCACCATAAAGTCTAGGTCTAAATCATTAACAAGACTCATAGCAACAGATAAGGCACTTTTTTCATCCGAAAAATGCTGATATCTTTCTTATTTCTCCACAAAAACATATGTTGTGGTACTCATTAGAAGCGCCTCGGTGAGGCGCTTCTAATGAGTACCCACAACATATGTTTTCGTCGAGAAATAAGAAAAATATTATGTGGATACCCCCTCTTATCTGTAGCTATGATTAGACTGATGGCCCTCGTAAGTTGTATGGATGCTCAGATGTATAGGTCCTTACCATTTATATGTCAGAAGCATTATATTTTCATACAATTTCAGGCTGTCTCAGGGTTCATACAGGCAAGGCCAAGTCAAATTCAAGGACTTTTCAAGGACTTTTCCAGGACCAACTTTAAGTTTTCAAGGACTATAATACTTACACAAATTCGTAAAATCTGGCACTGTCATTCATTGCTTCCACATCCAGTGAAAACATTTGGGTTAAAAAAAATTGATAATTTCTGTTAAAATGAACTCTCTTAAAACCAAAAGTATTAAGCTGTGGTTGCAGTAAATGAACTCTCTTAAAACCAAAAGTATTAAGCTGTGGTTGCAGTTTCTGTTATAACCTGTGAGAAATTAATGTCCGAGACATCACTTTTTCTTGTTTCTTATGCCCCTCTCCCTGCGCCTGTGACCATAATGAACTTTCACCCATTTGTGTCGATGTCCTTATTACAAGGTTGACAGTGCGCCTTATGTTTACTGTTCGTTTCCTTTACCCAAGAATATAGTTTTTGCCACTCTCTGCTATAAACACACATTTCCATTACGCAGAAATAAATTCAGGGTAAAAAAAAAACACACACTAAAGAACAGCAGATGCCTTTTCTGTTTTTTGTTTAGTCTCGTTATTTGAATTGACCTTTTTCAGTAATAAAAGTTATCAAAATCGCCAAGTACCAGTCTGCAAGGGAGACAATCCAAACATCAAGTACGAATCATTCGAACCTATGTGTATTCGAACTTTGTTTTCGCGCCCAGCACATACGAACTCTTTAGTTATGGAACTCCTGCTCATCTGTCTTTACTCGAAACTTGCCGATTTTTTTAGGAACTTTACTTTTGATTCTCACAGAGATTTAAAATTGTCTAGAACACAAGAAAATATGAAATTCAAGTACTTTTCAAGGTCTATGGTCAGTTTTCAAGGGCTTTTCAAGACAAATTTTGTTTTCAAGGACTTTTCAAGACTGCCCTTCATTTTCAAGTACTTTTCAAGCCTGTGCGAACCCTGTGTCTTATCTGTTAACCAAAATGTCTAACATAGCATTTTTAATTTCTAATACAGTATCCCAGTTTGTGCTTCAAAATGTCTTCATTTTTCCTGTTTATGTTTCGACTGTGTGCCAAAATGCCATCATATCAGTTTCAGGCTGTTGAATGGCAGCTCAAGAAATCTCTTAGATACACATCAACCTCATTATAACACGGTTCATTAGAACACGGTTCAAAGACGGATCCCAAAATGTATAGATTATATAGAAAAATGACCATAAATGGTCATTTTTCTATATAATCTTTACATTTTTGTTTGGATACAACACGGTTGTTTAATTAACATGGTTTATGCTTTAGATCCCAACAATAGTATTATAAAGACGTTGTGGTGTATATGAGAATGTCTTACCATATTAACCCTAGGTAGAAGACAGGCCTGAGAAAATAATATAGACCTAGATCAGACACCACACATCTACAATACTTGTCACTCATCTAGCAGTTTATAGACAGTCAAAGCAAATTCTAGACACATCAACAGGTAGTGGAATGTACTTGCTCAAATTTTAGGATAAGTATAATGAGGAAGTCATGCGTCCAAATACTTCAGGTGAATAAGTAATGTCAGTTTCACCAGAACAACTTGCATGTGAATAGAATGTCATAATATGTTTCAGGTTGTCTTAGGGTCATTTAAGAAAGATTAATCTGTCATACTGTCTAAATGTCTGATTCAAAATGACTTAATGTCTTGTCAGCTTCAAAAAGTATTGCTTATTAGAATTAAGGCTGGCTAATCAGAGCTGAAAAGCTAATCGTTTATCAGTCCTGCCGTTTTTTGTGATCGATAATCCATTTGTAAGCACTGAAGATTTGGTCATAATTTACCTGTCTGTCTGAGCATGACTCTTACCATGTTATACTTTACTGTATGTGTTTGGTCAGACAGGCCTGAGCAAATAGTGTAGACCCAGTCTCATCAGGGTCTATACTGTTTGCCACTCATCCAGCTATTTTAGACACAACATTGGGTAGTAAATTGTACTTGTTCAAATTTTAGATAAAGTATGATAAGGAGATTAGCAGTCTGGCTACTAAGGGTAAAATATGGTAAAGTAACAGAAACAGAAATCAGATGATCGATTATTAGCACATCTGTAATGATAATCATTTTTGTGGAATTTATTGATCAATTAATTGATTATCTGGGCCCAGTTGTTCAAAGCGTTGTTAGCTTAACGAGCTCGTTAAGAGTCATTTCGTTAACTGTTTTAGCGATTCAATATACAATATTCTGATATTTTTTTCAGCAAAAAATTTCAGCATATTTGTGTATCACTTGATGTAAATTTTAAAGAATCGTTAACTAACGACATCGTTAGCTTTGAACAACTGGGCCCTGATTAATTGTACCAGCCTTTATCAGAATGTCCTAACTACCATATTTACCTCATATATTCAGAAACCTGAACACCTAATTATATCTGTCCCAAAAGTTGAACTAGTCCACTCGCACACTCAATGGTATAAAAACTACCATAATCGACATAATTATTGCAAATGCGCCTATAAGTGCACAGTCAAGCAATTTAGTAGTCTTTAGATTACAACCAGTGTACTTTTATCTATTTCTTTATAAAAACATATGTTGTTGGTACTCTTTTTAATTGCCTCGATGATTCGAGGCAATTCAAATGAGTACCAACAACATATGCTTTTGTGAAGAAAATCAGAAAAATATTGCATAAGTATCATTAAATACGCCCCTCATATAGTTCTCTGCTGATCTTTCTTTAAGTGTACCTGTATTAGCAGACTATTTTACTACATCTTTTTCTAGTAATTTTGAAAAAATTAAGCGCAGAGTGCAGTATTTAGAGCAAATACGGTAATAGGTAAGTGGCAGCATAGACCAGACGTGATGTCTGACCAAGGTTTCCACCATTTGCTTAGGTATATCTATTAGGGAAAAAGGTATGTGGCAAAATATCTTTATAAATACCAATTTTGGAATATATCGATTGTTCTTAGAAACAATGCTAATATTGGAATGTGTGCCAAATTACTTACCTGTGCACCCGCATATGAAGTACTTTGGTTTATCACAACTTTATGTATTTTTCCATACTTTCCAAAATATTCATGTTTCTTTAGCACTTCTGTGTCTGCCAATCTTGCTGACAAACCAACAACAAATACCAGGTTTCTCTGTACTACCCTGAAAGAAAAAAAAACATTGCTCGAATGATTGAATGTCAAGCCTTATTATTGCTGAAAATTAAAAAAACTGTCCTCTGCTGTAATTTTGTGCTTTAAGGCTATATGCATTGCTTTTGTGTTTGTATGTTCATCAGCACCGTTTACCCAAGCCAATTTCATATAACACTGTTAATATTTTTGGCTGAAAATAAAAATGTAAAGCCCCAACAAACTCATATCTTTAGATTATAATGTTTAAACAAAAAGTATGGCTATTTATCATATTTCTCATAGGTCTAGATAAGAGTGGGTATCAGGTTAACATTTTTCTTATTTCTCCACGAAAACATACGTCGTGAGGCACTTCTAATGAGTACCCACAATATATGTTTTCGTGAATTGATTGATTGAGTTGGGGTTTAACGACACGTCAACCCTTGTGGGTCATTTTGTGTCGTCTCCCAGAGAAAGGGAGAAAAAAGATAGAAGAGATAGTAGAGATGAAAGAGAGGGGCAGGGAAGAAAGAGGAACAGGAATGAGGGAAGAAACAGAAGAAATAAAAACATCCCCCTCTACCCTTACCTGCTACAAGGATAGCAGGCCTTGCCCAGCTGTAAGCCAATATCAGTTGGGCGCCCCGGTGACGTAAGATAAAGGACACCTTCGCACCACCCAACCACCCCTATGTTTTCGTGAAGAAATATGAAAAATGTCAATACTTTTGGATTGGAAAAAAGCGCCTCAATTACAGCTATGATTTCTCATTAGATGCACAATGTCGAGGGGGTTCTAATGAGAACCCACCAAATGTTTTTGTGAAGAAAATCATTTTTCCAGATACTCCTCTTAACCCATTTTAGCCTGCAGACCCCCAAAGGGTAATCGGCAAACAGTGCAGATCCAGATCAGATATCGCTGAATGTGGCATCAGATCAGGATCTCCACTGTTTGCCAATAATTTAGTCCTTTTTCTCTAAGTATATCTAAATCACAAAGCCCAACACACCTAAATTGAAATTGAACTATTCCAATATATAGTGTAAGGGAGTTTATTCAGTCTAAAATGGGTTAACTTCAGCTATGAAAACTATGGTCTGAATCTTGAATCTCATTAAAAACAGTACAGCCCATTATATTAGGTTAAATGCATAAGGGGTGACACAAAAGCAGAAGCTGTGGGAAGCACTCATCTCCAAGCACCTATGCAATAAATTATACAGATTAGATCGTTTTATATATTTCAGAATTCCTAGCAGCTATTAAGTTAAAATTTAAGGTTAATAAATGACAGAACACTTAATTTTGGACTTTGGTCTTTACATAAACGTATTTTGTCCCTTTATCTACATTTTAAAAGATTTACTGTCTAAATACATAGCTCCAGATAGAAAGGCGTATCCAAATATTTATCTTATTTCTCAATGAAAACACTTCTATGAGTACCCAAAACATATGTTTTCATAAGGAAACTAGACAAAGTGCCCAGTGGGGCACATATACCCCCGACCAGCGCTACCGCCACTTTTTAAAGAGCACAAAGTATGTAGCTTTGACTCTGGAGATGGCAGTTGTAGGCTTTATGTTATAACATTGAAAAAATTCAATCACACATAATATGAAGCCCTTGACCTCAAAGGTCAGGCACAACTCCAGGGATTGAGCTAAATAAAACTTAAGCCCTATAACTATCACTATATACCGGTGAAATCAGTCTTTATAAATTAAGCAAAAATGACATTTGTATGAAAAGTCTGTGACCTTGACTTAAAAGCCATGCCCCAGCTTGAGGATGGTGCCGAGAAAAACTTCAGACCTATATATACCATCATGCTTAATATTAATGAAACCAACAAAAGGGTCTTCATAATATAGCTATATAAACTTAGATGCAATTTTTTTTTTACTTTTATATGAAATTTCTAAGTCTGTGACCTTGACCTCAAGGTCATAACCCAGGATAAGGATGATGCTGAGTAAAACTCTAGACCTATATCTACCAACATGTAAAATATAAATGAAATTCCTCAAAGGGTCTTGATGGTATAGCTATATAAACATAAACACAAAAATTTTGACTTATTTATGAAAATTCTAAGTCCGTGACCTTGACCCCAACATTATTCCCCGGGATAGGGTTGGTGCTGATAAAAACTTAAGCCCTATATCTACCATCAGGCCAAACATGAATTAAATCCATCAAAAGTTGTTCATAATATAAGGTCTTATAAACTTTAACGTAAAAACTTTGACCCTAAGACAAAAATAAAGTATGAACGAATAATGCTTCAACTGATGAATGGACAGACAAACAGATTCCTTGCTGATAGCTATATCTGCTCAACCTTTCAATTCGGGGATAATAAAATTTAACAAAAGGTCTTGATGATATGGCTATATAAACTTAAGAGTAAAAACTTTTACTTTTAAATGGAACTTCTAAGTTCGTGACCTTGACCTCGGTCACACCCGGGGTGGGGATCACGCGGAGTAAGACTCTAGGCCGATATATAGCAACATGTCAAATATAAATGAAATTCCACAAGATGATACACCTATATAAACTTAAACACAAAAATTTTGACATTTTTATGAAAATTGGAAGCCCGTGACCTTGACCCAAAGGTCAGCCCCGGGGTGAGGATGGTGCCAATAAAAACTTTAGAGCTATATCTACCATCATGCTCAATATGAATAAAATCCATCGAAGGGTCTTCAAAATATGAGGTCTTATAAACTTTAACATAAAAACTTTGACCCTAAGACAAAAATAAAGTATGAATGAATAATGCTTCAACAGATGGACGGACAGACCAACAGATTCCTTGCTGATAGCTATATCCGCTGGACCTTTCAATTAGGGAATACTGAAATTTAACAAAAGGTCTTGATGATATGGCTATATAAACTTAAAACGCAAAATGTTTTACTTTTATATGAAAATTCTAAGTTCGTGACCTTGACCTCGGTCACACCCTGAGTGGGGATCATGCAGAGTAAGACTCTAGGCCGATATCTAGCAACATGTCAAATATAAATGAAATTCCTAAAGGATCTTGATAATATAGCTATATAAACTTAAACAAAAAAACTTTTACTTTTTTATGAAAATTCTAAGTCCGTGACCTTTACCTCAAGGTCACCCACGGGGTGGGGATGGTGCTGATAAAAACTTTAGACCTATATCTACTATCATGCCAAATATGAATGAAATCCATCAAAGGGTCTTCAAAATATGAGGTCTTATAAACTTTAACGCAAAAACTTTGACCCTGACTTTTTTATGAAAATTCGAAGTCCGTGACCTTGACCCAAGATCACCCCGAGGTGGGGATGGTGCTGATAAAAACTTTAGACCTATATCTACCATCATGCCAAATATGAATGAAATCCATCAAAGGGTCTTCAAAATATGAGGTCTTATAAACTTTAATGCAAAAACTTTGACCCTGACTTTTTTATGAAAATTCTAAGTCCGTGACCTTGACCCCAAGGTCACCCCCGGGTTGGGGATGGTGCTGATAAAAGCTTTAGATCTATATCTACCATCATGCCAAATATGAATGAAATCCATCGAAGGGTTTTCAAAATATGAGGTCTTATAAACTTTAACGCAGAAACTTGGACCTCGGTCACACCCTGAGTGGGGATCATGCGGAGTAAGACTCTAGGCCGATATCTAGCAACATGTCAAATATAAATGAAATTCCTAAAGGGTCTTGATAATATAGCTATATAAACTTAAACACAAAAAACTTATAAACTTTAACGCAAAAACTTTGACCCTGTGACGGAAAGACGAATGAACGAACGTACGAACGGAAAAGCGAAAACTATATACCCCCACATACTTCGTATGTCAGGGGTATAATAAGAAAAATATCAGTACATGTACTTTTCGATTGAAAAAAGGCTTTATTTGGAGATATGTAAATCTTTACATGAGTCCAACATACCTGACATTTGCCAAATGTTTTCTGTTTTCTGCAGCCTTCTGTTTTCTCTGTAAATCTTTCTGGCGTCTTTCTTTCTTTATTCTCTGGAGTCTGAAATGTTGCAAGTAAGTATAATGTATGTTTTGTAGATGCTTAATTTTCTATTAAATGCTAACAGTGGTTTAAATAGTTTCAACAGGCACAACCTCTTAAAAACAGCTTAAATGAGACTGCACAAGATAAAAGGGTACTTATCAAATAGGCGACCAGCAAATGCTTAGATGAGCAGGCACATAAGCACAGTCTCTTCAGAGCCATTGCCGTTTGCAAACATGCAGTCGAAATTTTGTAGCCCAAATAGGTGAATACACATGCCCATTTGAAGAAACACAAACCAGAAAGCCATAAAGTCCCTTTTTTTCATGTACCAGCTCAAGTATGCTGCGAAAACCTCTGATTTATTGATAACTGTTCTATAAGCATTTTTGTTCCTTTTCTATTATCTGGATATCAAGATAGGTACCTTTGGTATTGAGCAAATAAATGCATAAAACTCAGCCAACTCAGAAAAATTAAGTACAGAACAAAAAAAAAAAAGTCCCAGTCTATTTCTCAGGCTGCAGCTCAAATAATCTGTTGTTTTTCTGACAAATGAAAACAACAAAGGCCTACTGTCATTTGAACATCATTTGGAAAGACATGTTTTGCTAGGTGTTTTATTTTAAACGAAAATATTTTGTTCTGACTGACAATATCTTATCAAAAAACACTTGTCTTTGCTATTTCTGTGTTTTGTTCTTTAACATTTACCCTAAAATTAAATTCACTGCAAACATTGGCCTGACCTATGCAGTTTTTAGAGATGTTTTTTTTTTTCTTTTTTTTTTTGGCTATTTTATATAAGCAAGTATTTTTTACTTTCCTTTGTTCATTTTTAACTATCAATATTTCACAACAATATTGTGAAAATCTCAAAAAACTTAATAGAACTTGTTGAAAACCTGCCTCCAATTTACCTACCATACCGATTTCTGCATAATTTGCAGTCTTTTGTACTATGAAAAAAGTCAAAATATTTGATTTTTTAAAAACTAACGAATAGAATAAAAATATTTGTGCATTTGTAGTTACAACAAATGGCTTTGCATTACACTGTGATAAACAATTGCAAATGTACTACTTTTATGAAAAGTGCCAAGCAAAAAACGACTTTCTGAAAGATGTTGAAAGCAGAGTAGATCAGTCTGCATATGTGCAGTCTTATCTGACACTTTGCTGCCTGTTTACAAAATGAATTGACACTTCAGTATTAACCCAAAGTATTCAGACAGACGGGTCTGAGCACGCAGTACATGCCCATTTCAAACGCTGAGAATGCAGAATCTGATCAAGGTCTACACCGTTTGCCACTACTCATCCAGTAGTTTTAGACACGTAAACAAGTACATGTAGTAACCAGAATTGATCAATTTTTAGGGTGAGGTGTTATTTTACACTTCCCACGCTTCAGCAGACAACAAACCGATACTCTTCTTATTTTTCCTAGAAAATAAAATTTGACACTTCATGCAAACTGTCTCCTTAGGAGACAGTTTGCATGAAGTGTCAAATCCTATTTTCTAGGAAAAATAAGAAAAATATTCTAAAATGTCATCTGCTGAAATTTTACCCAGCATTCTAAGTGTTAAAGCTGTCTGAATTAATATAGTATGCAATATATCAACAACCATTAATGGTGCGGCACATTACAATCATATAAGGTCCGAGACGTGCAGGGGGGGGGGGGGGGGGGGGGGAGGGGCAGATATATTTTGAAGGCCCACATCTTAATGAGATGACTTTAACCTTCAAAGCACCAAGCAGTCACATTTCTAATTATTTATTATACTATTTTTCTGAAAAAATAAAGCATAGAAATAATTCACATGTAATGTTTATCCATATTTTCTCTGAAAAAAAAAAAAAAAAAATTCAGAATGATTATGATGCTTTTAGGGTAAACGTAGCTTCTTTTTGGAATAGGAAATGGAAGACTTACTCATCTTCTGTGAGTGGTTTGAATTCTGCTGGATCTTCTGGATATGCCTGGAAGATAAACAATCCATCAGTCAGTATTCTAGTTAAGGTAACTATACGCATGCATAACTCTTAATAAGCTGCTTTTCTCAACCAAAAAGTATTGATTTTTCTTATTTCTCCATGAAAACATATGTTGTGGGTACTCATTAGAAACGCCTCATTTTCGTGGAAATATGATATTATCTGGATATCCACTCTTATCAAGGGCTATGCGCATGAACAATTTTTTGCCATTTTTTGCCATTTTGCAAACAAAGACCAGTTTTGCAGACAGGAAGTTGCCTACCTAGTACCTGAAGCCTTCAAAAATAGGAGTTAACCCTTTAGGAAAAGAATTTACTTCACTGTGTAATGCAGCTCATGAAAATCTAATACAGAGGTCAAACTATAAGCTACCTCAACCCTCCCCAAAATAAGACACCAAAACTGTTCCATTAATATTCTCATTTCAAGTCTTGACTTCTTGATTTGCTCACCACAAATGACACCTTGTCTGAGAGTTTTACAGTATTCCCGAAAATCGTCGACCCACCAGACATGGCCAGCAAATTTCGGAAATGTCCAACAGGTTTTTGCTAAATTCTCGGACAGACAGTCCAACCATTTTGGTACTTTTGGATCGTTCATTCAGGTTTATAATTTAGTTAGTTGTAATGAGCTGTAACGTCTATAAGAGCTTTAATTTCATTTGACAATTGCTTCTTATTGACTACTGCCATTGTAGATAAAATATGAACCAGTACACAATGTTTTGAAGAGCTTCCGATGGTCTTGTTTTCCTGAGCTGAGTACCTCCAAATTAAACAGCCATTTTGTTTCATTTTCTTTTAAATTCATTTTAGAATCCCTTTATGCTGCATCAATGAAAAGGTAGATAACGTTGGAACTGGTACATAAAACTTTGAAGAGCTTCCAGTTGACTGTGTCACCAGTTTTTGTGACTAGAGAAAAGACCAGGAGCTGGAATATTTCTGCCAAATTAAACTGTGATTTTTGTTTTTGAATTTATTCTGTTTGGATAACTATTTATATTAGCTTCAGTTTGTTTTGAAGGAGCAAGCCTGGCAAAAAACAAAAAACAAAGAAAATTTTACATAAGGCTGATGTGGATGTTGCCCCTGTACCTGCACGTTAATCAAAAATCCGATTATGATATGATATGAAGGTGACTACATGAATCTTAATGAATTTTTTCAGAGTAATAATTTGCACAATTTGCCATTATTATACTAGAATTTAACAATCTATATAACTAAGTTAAAATGGAATTTGGAAAAAAAAGTGGCATTTTTTATAATGTTGAGTTAAAATTTACTTGGTCTTGCAAATTTCTTTTGGACCAAGAATGAGTTTGCGATCAAATGTATTTAGTGCAGACTGGTTTTATGTTTTTTTGGGGTTTTTTTTATTAAATGGATCTGCAATGAAATCACTCAAACAAAAGTTAAATCCAGATTTCCTATCTTAAAGGAGAACGCAATATAAGGTGTAAGTATATCTTGGAGAAGTGCTTAACAAGCCATTTATTTTGATGCAAGAGTTTTCAAAATCAGCCTAGAAATAAAGAAGTTATGGTGGTTTCAATATATTTAAAATGGCTGTCATGGATGCCGCCATATTGTAGGCTTTGTGACATCACACAGCCCAAATTAAATATGCAAAACCAAATTATAAAGGTTTTTAAGAATACTTTTGCTACAGATTTTTATAATCTTTTAATTTTAGTGACACGCCATCATCTCCCCCAAAATAAAACAACTTTATGAGAATAACTACCTTTATGAAAGGAATTTTAATTTTTATGAAACCAACCCCATTAAATATTCAAAATGGCAGTACTCATTCCATCAATGTTGAAATATTCAATTGTCTATAACTTATTTAATTTTCCACCGATCTTGACCACATTTGTGTCAAAATTCATTGTTTGTAAAGTTCTTTACTTTAAAGCACAAGACCATTTAATGTTGCATTCCCTTTTAATATTCTTAATTTGACCACAATAAGGAATATAATAAGGAATATACTTAATAGCAATTCTTACCTTTCTGCAAGCTGGACAGAGACCATTTTCATCTGTTCTTATCCTGTGCCAGCAGAAACGACATATCTGAAAAAGTATTAACGTTTTGTTGGAGTTCTGGCTCAATGACATGTCAACATTTTTGGCAGAGTTCCAGATAAGGCACTTTTATCAACAGAAAAGTATTTATATTTTTTCTTATTTCTGCAGGAACAAACATATTGTGGGTACTCATTAGAAGCGCCTCAGTGAGGCACTTCTAATGAGTACCCACAACATGTTTTCATGTAGAAAGTTTTTTACATGTATCTGATACTCCTCTTATCTTTAGATGTGCTTTTGGGTCATTTTACAGAAGCGCTAGTAGATGAGAAGAAATAGACAGGGATGAGGGGGAAAAGTGCAAGCACAACAGGCCCTTACTACCACCCTAGTACCACAAAAACTCTAAGTTCAGTCATGTTCACCTGAAATAAATACTGTAGAGCCAGGTTAGCACATAGCACATTGAGTAAAATTTCAACAAAAGGCATTTTGAAATATTTTTTTTCTGTTTAGCCCTGAAACTGGGAAAGTCACATGCAATGTCAACCATGTTTCTGGGCAAACTACGAAAAACAAGAGTGCTTATTAGTAACTCTTGCAAGGTAATGACTGCCTTCTGATAAATTATTTAAAGCAAGCTAAGAAGCAGAAACCAAAACGTAATGGACAGATGGACAACATGAAAACAGTATACACCCACATACATGTACAAACACAGTTTTGCAAAGTAAAAAGGGGGTACAAAAATTATTAATTTGCCTTTGCTGAACTTACTAAGAGAGTGCTAAATAGTTGACTACTCATGAATGACACTTTGACTAGAACTTTTTGATCCCTCATCAGGCTGACAAATGGTCTTCTAAATACTAAGACAAGTATGATAAGGATGCCAAATATTTAGGGAAATCCTGGTAAATCTCTACTATTCATACTACAGAACTATCTGCGCAACTCATTGATCTATGCTACATACAACCCCAAACAAAGATGTAACACAAATAAGCTAAACATTTAAACTATGTTTGGCAAACTTTGGTAAAAGGTAAGTATTCAGATAGACAAGTAAGGACAAACTGTAAATCCAGACCAGACACTGTAAAATACATCAGGGTCTACACTGTTTGTCACTCATCAAACAATTTTTGGACATCATCAGGTATTACCATAATTAATGGGTAAAGTGTTAAACATAGGCGTAGCGCTCAATACGCATGTGCGTAACATGCATAAAAAAATATTTGTAATAAAGTGGCATTAACATCAAATATTTTGCTTCTTTACCATAGGGGCTGCTCTTAAAAGAATTTGCTCCCATAGGGAGCAAATTCTTTCTTTAAGAGTAGCCCCTTTCTTGGAAGCTATTCTACGCATAGTTTTCAACATTTTTTTTCTGAATGTGCTTAAAAATAATTCCGTTCTGGTTATGCCACTGTTATGGACTAAAGATGCCCAAAGACTAGGGTAAATAATATATTCTGTAATATACAAACTGGTGCTTGATATTGAAAGTAAATATTCTGATACCTGATATCCACATGTGCAGGGGAAGAAGTTGATATCATCAATTTCCAGTGGTTCCATACACAGAGGACACTGTAAAGAGAAATACAACTAATATGTGAAACACAAAAAAGTCAAATCTTTTAACAAGGCATTTGAGCTTACAAATATCTGTAAAATAATTGACTGAGCTGCTTACAAATACAAACACAGAATTATTAGAATTCCATCGAAGGTGGTGTGGTGCCAGCCAGTACCTGTCAGTCTTAATGCCATATAATCTTATAAAGAAAAAAAAACAAACTACAGTTTGTGAAAATAAGATAGCTATTGGACCGTGAAATACATGTCAAAGTCATATAATAACACAGAGTTTGGAGTCCCCGTTCGGTAGAGGTGTTAGATGGGTTTGCTTACTGTAGATCATAAAAAAAGAAAGGACTTGAACACAAGGATCGCCTTAAAGATTAGTCATGAGACTGAAATTGAGGTTAGGGTCATAAAATAATACCATACTGTTTAATTCCCTGTTAGTGAAAGTATATATTAGGAAAGTAGCATTCTTCACAAACTCTATTCTACAGAACAGTAGACAGATAGATATGTGTATAAAATGTTAAGAATGACAGTTTCTTTCCTAATCCTTGTTTCTGAAACACATTAAGCATAGAAATCCATGACAATGCATATTTTCAAATTATTAGGTAGAAGCCCAAAGTTCCAGCATTCAACATGAAATATCTCGCAATGTACACTGTAGATGACTCACATGCATTAAAATGTGACAAATCAGTTATACCATAGTTCTGCTCATGTAGGTGCGATAATGCACTCGCTCATGCTTCTGCATTATCGCAATGTACATGCGCACGGACAATGGTATACCTAAGACATAAATATTCTTTTACAAAAATCAAAATTTAATTGCTTCAAAAAAGAAATAATAAAGAATCAATAAAATGCTAATCACAACTGCAGCATTTTGATTTTTAGTATTCTTCAGACCAAAAAAAAAAAAAAAAATGACATTCATTTTTCATAAGAATAGTCTGCTTGCAGATGATTCACGTGTCTTTTCTCTAAAATATTATAAGAAAACTCAGGATGTCTTCTGCTACAATTTTTGTGGATTTTGGTGCTTTAAGGGGTATGATCCCTCCTAATCTGAGTCTTCTCTGATGTTTTAGTGGCTTTTCTTTGTATTGATATTTGCCACTAACATAAGAGTAATTCCTATTATGAAAATCAGGAATTTTCCTGTCCTGTCTAAACTGAGGGTTTTCACCAAAATAGAGGCATGGAAGCTAATATGCAATGTAGACAGCCATTAAGGACTATCAAACTAATATTTTATGACTGAGAAAATGTTAATACTTGTATTTTGTAATGAAAAATTAACATTTTGGGGTAACAAATTGGCTTTTACCATACAGTCTAGGCAGCTAGGGTAGACTTTGACAGGTATAGTGAAAACGGTTGTTATGCAAGTTTCCAATGAAACAATTTTTTAATTTATTTAATTTATTGGAAAATGGTTCCTTTTGTTTACTCTTAAATTTTATGTTGCTATCTGCTAAATGATATTCAGAATTTTCTTTGAAAGTGCCCAGCCAAAACTGGCTGGGGAAATTCTGCAATTTCGATAGTTTAGTTGCTCTGACGGTAAGTGGTGACTATCAAAATAAAGAAAAGCCACTTAAACGTCAGAGAAGATTCAGATTATATCCCTCCCTATCCAGTTTCATAATGTTGCAAATTGAATTTAACCTTTACCACTCTCTGGACTGATTGAGCAGATGATAAATCGGACATTTTTCTTCTTATTTTTTTTTTTCAGGAAACAGGGATCTGACATTACATGCAAACTGTCTCCAATGGAGACAATTTTCATGAAATGTCAAAACCTGTTTTCTGGGGAAAATAAGATAAACTATTTCAAAATGCCATCCACTGAATTGTTTACCCAGAGTGCTAAGCTTTAAACCAATGGAGCTGAAATATTTACCTCAACTTGTTCATCACTTCCTGCCATACTCTAGTTTTGTTATCACAGCTAACTTCTGAAAACAAACCAAATGTCAAACACATAGTGAAAACACAACAAATGTCAAATATGCAATATAAAGGCCACTTAGATAAACTATATCATGCTGGGTTTTTGTTACCCTTATCTATTTTAAACTAATGCATCCAGAGGACTTGTTAAGGAGGAGTGTTTGTGTTCAGGTTTTACGGCCCAGTCAACCCAATGGGGTCATGCTGAGCGTGGTCAGTTTACCTAACCACACGTTTACTGGGCCGGCTTAGTCCTCTGAGCAGTTAACCAGTATTGTGCACATTCTTTGGCCAGACACTGACAACTGCCCTTCTTGAATCAGCAGAAGGCAGAGAATGACCGTAGTAAATATTTCATGATCAAATTCCACGAAAGAATGTTGGAAAACCCGGCGGGGGTCGAACCCGCGAACCTCCTGGTCTTCAGTCTGACGCGCATCCAACTGAGCCACCGAGGCCGACTGTTAAGGAGGATAATTTGGTGATTATTCTGGGATAATTTTTCTTTTATCTCCATAAAATTGTTTGTTTTGGCTACTCATTAAAAGCACCTCCCAGCAAGGTGCTTCTAATAAGTACCCACAACATATATTTTATAGAGAACTGGTGAAAATTATCTCAGAATTATCACCAAATACTCCTTTTTAACCCTTATCCTGCTGAACAATTTAATTAGCCACATCTATTTCTGACCATAAGCTAATCAGATTACATCATGTAATGTTTTCGTTCAAATTCACAAACTGAATGACAAACAGTGTAGATCCTGATCAGATGGCTTCTTCAGAAGCCATCTGATCTGGATCTACAGTTTGCAAAGGTAGGGGTTGTCGTGAACAGCAGGATAAGGGTTAACAAGTCCTCTTACTACCAAGTGTTAAAACTGTCAAATGATAAATAATGGCAACATTCCCATTTACCCTCTGCAGAGGGTTTTTTCCACCCCCAAAAAGTCTTGTACCCACAAAACTGAAGTCTCCATATGCTGCTATTCATTGGAGGTAAAAAAATGAAAAAAAGGAGCGGATTTACCCCCAGTTTCAAAATGCAGTGGTAACCTGTGCTTGTTAACAGCAACAGTCCAGATTAGCCTGTCTATCTGCAGCCTGATCAGGGTAATCACATTTTCACCAGCAGTTTACAGTAGCTGAAGAATGCGTGACAATACTGGGGATAAACAAATTCTACTTGTATTTCTCAAGGAAAAAGTTTTGTAAATACTGGGACTAAATTCTTTGACACTGTAATTCCTTACCATACAGGTCCTAAAAAATTTGAACAATTCCTTTTACTACCTGCTGTTGTATCTAAAAGCCGTCCAATGAGAGGCAAACACGACAGATCAAGGTTTACATTATTTGCTAAGATCTGTCTGCCCTAATACCAGAATACTTAGCATAAATATAAATATTTTAGTCTGGAGCCTTCAGTTATTTTGTATGCAAAGTGCAAGGTACCAATTTTCCTTCTTTTTTTGTTCTGGTTGTTTCTTTACTAAATATAACAAAATTATTAAGACAAACTGAATGTAGTGTCATGCCTGCTGGGCCCATCAGTCTTACAATTTGTAAATAAAAGATTTTGGTTGATACAAAGAAAATGATAAAGAGTCCATGTTTGGGAGACGTGTATGTCCTCCAAGCGGAAACAGTCCATGTTAGGGAGACGTGTATGTCCTCCAAGCGTATCAAAACTTGTGTTGTGCATATAGACAGATGAGAAATCAGTCTCATTCATACTACTGATATTCTATTCTATTTTTCCAAGTGGTATCAAAACTTGTGTTGTGCATATAGACAGAGGAGAAATCAGTCCCATTCATACTACTGATATTCTATTCTATTTTTCTAGGCGGCCACCGCCAGAACCTGTATTCTTCGAAATTGTACAGATGGTGATTGGTGGATAACGCCAAAGATTTGGTCATTATCTTACCTTTCTGGCTTACTTTCTGAGTAAGAATCTTCATATATTTTATACTTAAACCATTATTGATAGGATCAAACAAAAACTACAAATCAAAAATGTACAAGACAGAAAGACCATGTCTAACTTGATATAAAAATGATGCAATAAACACAAAACAAAATAACAGATTATTGGGCAAGCAGTATCAAAAATCATTTTTCTGCTGCTAATCGATCGATTATCCGATTAATCATGCCAGTTCTAGTTCACTTAGTAGGAAACAGCAGAGTTATAACTTGTAGATACTGGGACTTTAGGCAGAAAAGAAAGTGGCTTATTTTCCACTTCTCTACAGATGAAAAGCTGTCAAAAAGAGGTTACTAAGTTACAGAAAGTGCTGCCTGCTCAAGTAGCTTTGTTGCAGTGTTCTCTATTGATGAAACAACATACCAGAAGGCTTACGGAGCTACAAAGGTTGTTGCCTGGGTCGCAGCTATTCTCATCTCCTAGAGGTTGTCAAACAATTAAGGTTTAGACAGCTCGAATTGCATACCCTTTGTGATTTTATTTTGATATTGTGTTCCCAATAAACAGTATTGCAATATTTTATTTCTAATCATACATCATAAGGCAATGTAGCCCAAAGGAAAATTATATATTACTCATATCATCACATATACATGTTTCAGTGTTCATCAGCTTTTGCATCATATCATTCTCATATATTCATTCACTCATAACAAACTGCGCCACACGTTATGCTTGTGCACATAACTGACGATTGCCCTTCCTGAATCAGCCAAAGGGGGAGAATTATTGTAAAAAATATTTCATGATCAATCTGATACTTGGATTTGCAATTGGACAAACTACTGACAGCGCTATGGTCAGGTGTTAAAGATGATAATATTCGGTTTTACATCCTTTCTTGAAAAAGTATGTCATATTGAGATGATGAAGGACATGTGCTTGGAAGCGCCCTAGTTATAAGCGGAGTTTGGCCTCTAGCAACTCAGTCTCAAGATTCTAACCCCACACCTCGTGAGAAGATGTGAGAAGCGAGAAGCGCTGATCGGCCACACAGATGCCATCTGCTACAAAAAACTTCAAAGCAGATAAGTATATAAATAAATCAGGTAATACTAGGTAAGTATTTCAATAGTATGCATAACATGGTTTCTTATTTCGCATACAATATCAATTTATGTTATAGACCTTCTTTTAACACTACGTCACACAATAAACATCAATCGAAACCCCTCAGTCTTTAACGCAGAGTATGTTCTAGCCGCGTTCCTATTGTTATTTACATTTACTGGACAGTATAATTGCTGTTGTTTATTCAGAAAAATAAAGCAGTTTCAGTCGGCAAAAGTTTCTTTTCAGAAGACAATCTCATCGAGTGATCATTTAAATGTTATAACCAGAAATATTAATATATATTATGACTATATAAGGCTTAAACTAGGCGTGAAAATAGTTACCATAAATATTACGGTTGTGCGTGTGCCTGCCGATATCAGAAAAATATCATTGAAACAGTTGTAGTTGTCTTAGGCCATAATAAAGTAATTGTTAGATTCTCATTACCGCCCGTCTCGATTTTTTATTGACGCGTTTTCATAAGTACGAGTACTGCTCCGATGTACAGTTGTAGTTGTCTTAGGCCATAATAAAGTAATTGTTAGATTCTCATTACCACCCGCCTCGCCTTTTTACCCCCCGCCTCGACTTTTTATCCCCCGCCTCGATTTTTTTACTGAGGTGTTTTCATAAGTAAGAGTACTGCTCCGATGTACAGTTGTAGTTGTCTTAGGCCATAATAAAGTAATTGTTAGATTCTCATTACCACCCGCCTCGCCTTATTACCCCCCGCCTCGACTTTTTATCCCCCGCCTCGATTTTTTTATTGACGCGTTTTCATAAGTACGAGTACTGCTCCGATGTACAGTTGTAGTTGTCTTAGGCCATAATAAAGTAATTGTTAGATTCTCATTACCACCCGCCTCGCCTTTTTACCCCCCGCCTCGACTTTTTATCCCCCGCCTCGATTTTTTTACTGACGTGTTTTCATAAGTACGAGTACTGCTCCAATGTTCTGGTTTTTTATCAAAAATCTTATGGTTTGCTGATCGGCAAGTTTCATTCCACTTAAACCTACATTAAATATGGAAATTGCGCATATACGACAACAAATTACATACTTCCGGTGTAATTACCAACACAAAATTGCTCGTTTAACTACGATCAAAATCTGCTGTTGTTCAAGGTGTACTGGATCCCTGTTGCAAATGCGCATTGTTATAACTTGCATCCCGTCAGACAACCAGTTGATTTCTACTTTCATTTTCGAATCCAGGTCAAAAAAAAAAAAAAAAAACGTTGAAAATTGCGTTTGTGATCGTGAAAATCATGGCCATTCAAACTGTAATAAACGACTGGTATTGATTTAAAGCCAGCGATACCCTAAATCTTCTCAACCCCTAAAATGTATTTAATTAGGGCCGATTGATAAAGCGGTGCCGTTTCTCAGTTGGCAAGAATCCAGGTGATTGCTGGGAGAAAAAAAAAAAATGTGCTGTTTGTGAAGTGTGTCTGAGAGGTAAAAACCGTTTATACAAAAGAGAGAGCGTTTGACAAGAAAAGAAAAATCACACAGAACAGAATAAATTGATGACTTTTTTTTTTTTTTTGTCCAACAGTGTTCTCAGAGAAACGGAAAAAAAGTGGGTATTTGATTACAGTCTGATTGTTTCTTAAAGCTGTATTTCAAAACAATACATATAATTTACGATTAAATATTAACCAAAAGTCATTTATTTTCCAAGTAAAATTTGGCTTGAATCCACTGGTATCAATGGAACCAGAAATGTTTTTGCCATTCACAATTTTTGGTCACGTGCCATAACATTGTAATCACGTGGTCAGTAGCATGGATAAAAACAATAACATTAAAAAGGTCTATATCGAATAGTATTGATATAAATATATATCAAATAGTATTGATATAAATATTGTATAAAAAAAAAGTAAGAAGATTGATACTGAGCCCTATAGTCTAACAACAAATTTTTGTCCAAACCTGCAGTATATATGTTGTATTATGATAAAGTGGTAGGATTTCTTGAAAAAAAAAAGAAAACAAAACTACTGTTAAAATGGACAACACTGTCACTGATCTGGGTCAGAAGCTGTAAACAATAAAATGTAGGTCAGCAACATCTGTTACACTGGCATTAGCTATTTCAACTAAACATTGCAAAAAAAATCTTCAAGAAAAAATACCCTAATATTAGCTATATATGACAAGTATTTGACGGTCCTAAGAAGCAGTTAGTCCATTGAATGGGCAAGTAATTTTCTGTCAAACTACCCCACCCTTCATTTGGTGGTGTCCTTGGTAAGTCTAAATCGAGGCCATACAGTATTCATATACGTTTTGTATTTCTGATATATTTGTGGATTAAGGAAATGTCCGACCCTTAGATTTAATACTGCGGGATCAGGATAATTGATAAAGTAAAAAGAATAAAATGTAACAAGCTTTTGCCCTTCAAGTATTCAATCAATTTTTTTTCACTGATTACAGAACAGACGTTGGGAAATTGTCTCGGGTAAACTCCATTAGTTTGTATATCTTTGAGCAATTTGTTGTATAAATAAATGGGGGAATAATGACTTATCAGAAAGGTATACGTTTAGTTATGGTTAGGGCTATGAATAACTTACAACTGAGAAAAATTCTGTTTGGGTTAGACGACTAACTCGAAGACAGATTTGTTCACTGCGCAACTAATTGACGCATCACAGTCCCGGATGTCCCGTGAGATGCTGTCAGCCACGAGATTTTGCGTAATCAGTCAAGTATTAGCTTTTCTATTGATAGCGGTTCCCCACATGAATTTTATAAGGATAAGAAAGAAAGAAAAAAAAAAAAAAAATAGACGGTTCGAAAAAATCTAAAATACTAGAATTGAGTGTTTGTAAAACATTGTGAAAGAGGAAACTTTACATACTGGAGAACCAATAATATGTAGCAGCTACTCTCATGGACCTATCCAAGGCGTTTGACTGTCTTCTCCATGCCGGGCATGAGCTCTTAATTGCAAAATTGTCAATTGAGGGCATATGGACTCTCAGACGAAACGGTGAAACCCTTGGACAACTACCTCAGTGAAAGATTCCAGCAGATTAGACTGGGATCTCATAATCTCATACCAGCTCTAAGGAGTTTACTCCTTAGGGAACTACCAGGGTGTGTGTGTTGGGGCCGTGCGGGTGGGTGGTGGTGATGGGTACTCTGAATTTTGTCTGCTACATAAGCTGGGGCCCAGCATCTAGTGTTTACACCCCCACCCCGAAAAAAAAAAAATACGGCATATCAGCCATACCCACAAATATCCGGTATATCAGCCATCCACCTCCCCCCCCCTCCCCCCCCCCCCCACACACACACACCCTCACTTCCAAAAAAAAAAAAAAAAAAAAATTTCTGCAGATTAGCATACCCAAAAAATATCCCCCTTGCTTTCTTTTTATAAAAGCGTGGTTTTCATTTATTTTTCCCAAATGAGATAAGACAAATAAGATAAGAAAAGATAGGATGATTTATTTAAAGTCGGCAAGTTATAAACAATACAAACATAAATATAAGCTCTGAGTGAGCTTTTGAACCGACTGATATAATCTGATATAATGATTGTGTTAGTAATATAAGTGCTTTAAATAGTTTTCAACAGCAACTCCGCTTTTACTTTAATGGCATTGAACTGATGCACAGCAGAAAAAGAGCTGCTAATACTAAATAAAAACAACTATAAGTTCAACAGAAGGTTCTAACCCCGATTCGTACAATACCCCACAAAATACCGAGAATTTGACAGACCCATAAAATAGCTAGTTTTTAAAGTGACCCCTACCCCCTCAAATACCTGCAAATGACCAATAACCCCACCCCAACACACACACACACACACACACACACACACACACACACACACACACACACACACACACAAAAGCTACTTCCCCCCCCCCCCCCACACACACACAAAAGCAAAATTCAAAATTCTAAGCCCCAAAACTAGTCATAGCCTATGTAGCAGGCAAAATTCAAAATAACCGCCCCCACTCTCCCACCCCCGCACTGGGTGGGAACTCTCCCAGGTCCTCTTTTATTAATAAAGAGCTTACTATTTTAAAATCTGTTTTAGACAAAGAAAATGTCATCTTATAACATGGTTTGCAACAATTTTATGAGACGAATCCTGACAAATTCCAGGCCATCTGCATTGGCAAGAAAACACATAACAATATTGAACGTTTTCAGATAGATGAAACGAATACTAAGTGTGAGGATAATGTCACATTATTAGGTGTGAACATAGATTTTATGTTTAAATTTAATGAGTATGTTTCAGAAATATGCAATAAGGCATGCAAGCAATTGTAGTATCTTACAGAAACGTATATATGGTAGGGATTGGTTAAGTATATCTGTTTAATATGTATGAGTAGATTATTGTGTTATGTCAGCTTGGAGCATAGAGCTAATAAAAGTGCATGGTTAAATTCGTTGTTCCTTGTGGGTTAAATCCCGGGTTTGCTCGGCAACCCATAACACTACAATTGGCGACGAGGTTAAACTCCAATAATTGACAGTATTAAATTGGATTGGAAGTATTAAATTAGATCTGGAGTTTTAAATTGGAACTGAAGTTAAATCTGTACAATTAAATTTGTCATGGAAATTAAATTTGGAAAGTATTAAATTAGTAAACCAGAACTATGGCTGAGAAAATAGAATTAAATTCAGTTGACAAGTTCGATCCTCATAGTGATCCAACACACTTAGCACAGTCATGGGAACGTTGGCTTAGAAGTTTTGAGTTATTTGCTGCAGGCAAAGGAGTAACTGACTATGATCAGAAAAGAGCTTTATTATTGCACTGCGCAGGGATGGCAGTCCAAGACATTTACTTTACATTAACTGAAGAAGATGGAGACAATGTATATCAAAAAGTCACCAAAACTTTGGAAAAACATTTTGAACAAAAAATAAATGTGCCTTATGAGAGGTATGCTTTTCGAACAATGAAACAGGAGGATTCGGAAACCATTGAAGAATTTATTACCAGATTACGGCGAAAGGCAGTGCTGTGCAAATTTGCAAACGTTGACCAACAAATTAGGGACCAAGTCATAGAAAAATGTCGTAGTCATAAATTAAGAGTGAAATTATTAGAAAAAGGACATGACTTGACACTAGAAAATTTACGGTTAATAGCATCAACTGTTGAACGTGTGCAGGACCAAGCCAAACAAATGGAGGGACAGTCACCGATGGTAGAATCTGTCCATCGGGTCACAAACAAAGGTGCCAGGCCCAAATTTCAGCCAAGACAGAGTGCGAAGCCCAAGGGATGTTTCCGTTGTGGCAAAGTTGGGCACTTCGCTAAGGACCCTTCATGTCCAGCCAAGGATAAAATTTGTTACAAGTGCGGTTTTAAGGGACATTTCCAGAAATTTTGCAATACAAAGCAAAAGGGAAAAGGCAAGGAAAAAGGAGCCTCAAAATTTAATAGCAGTAATATTCGATTAGTTGAAGAGGACAGTTCAAGTGATGAATATGCATTTTCAGTTGGAAGCGGTACTGAAAAAATGAGCATTTACCTGGATGGCCATTGTGTTGATGTAATAATTGACAGTGGCGCAACAGTGAACATTATTGATAAAAGTACGTGGGAAAGCTTAAAAGCAAAGCACATAAAATGTAAATCAGAGAGGTCAAATAAAAAACTCTACACCTATAGCAGTGATAAGCCACTTGATTTAATTGGGAAGTTTTCTACAGTTGTTTCATTAAAGGGACCGCACCAAGAAATAGAAGCAGATTTTTATGTGATTAATGGTGAAGGACCAGCATTGTTAGGAAAGCAGACTGCAATGGATTTGGGAGTTTTGTAAATTGAAATCAATGCAGTTCAGGATGACAAACTTAAAAAGTATGCAGAGTGTTTCAATGGTATAGGAAAGTTATCAGACTATGAGTTAAAGTTGCATATTGATGACAGTGTAGAACCAGTGGCACAAAGAATGTACAGAATACCATTTAGTTTGCAAGAGAGAGTGACGAAAAAACTTGATGAACTGGAATCTTTGGATATAATTGAAAAAGTGAATACACCTACGTCATGGGTTAGTCCAGTTTTAGTTGTGCCAAAGCCAAATGGAGATATTAGACTATGCGTCGATATGAGACAAGCAAACAAGGCTATTGTAAGGGAACAGCATCCTATCCCCACAGTCGACGAAATCCTATATAAAATGAATGGAAGTGAAGTGTTTAGCAAGCTGGATTTACGTCTTGGTTATCATCAGATTGTTCTTGAAGAAAAATCAAGGGACATAACTACATTCGTGACAAATAATGGATTATACCGGTATAAGAGACTAATGTTTGGAATTAATATGGCTCCCCAGAAATATCAGCAGGTTATTTCACAGGTATTTAATGACTGTGAAGGAGTTCAAAATATTTCAGATGATATTGTGGTACACGGTAGAAACAGAGAAGAACATGATCAGAGATTAGAAAAGGCATTAAACAGAATGAAAGAACGAAACCTTACATTGAATGGTGATAAATGTGAGTTTGGAATGGATAAAATTACATTTATGGGACATGTTTTATCAAAGAATGGCATTGGACCAACATCAGAACGTGTTAAAGCGCTTCTAAATGCAAAAGAGCCACAGAATGCACAGGAAGTAAAATCGTTCTTGGGACTAATTAACTTTTCAGCACGGTATATTCCGAATTTGGCTACAATATCAGAGCCACTTAGACGACTGACAAAGAAACATGCTAAATTCGAATGGGGAAAGGAGCAGAAAGAAAGTTTTGAGAAACTGAAAAACTGTTTGACAGAAAGTAGTACACTGGGACATTTTAGGCTAGACGCAACAAGGACACAATTGGTTTGTGACGCAAGTAACGTAGGAATTGGTGCAGTACTCATACAAGAATATGGCGATCAAAGGAAAGTTATAAGCTATGCTAGTCGTACTTTATCTGACGTTGAAAAGAAATATTCTGTTACAGAAAAGGAGGCACTTGGAGTGGTGTGGGCATGTGAAAAGTTTCACGTCTACCTTTACGGCATAAAATTTGAATTGATAACAGACCACAAGGCGCTCGAAGTGCTTTACAGCGAAAAGGGAAAACCTAACTGTAGAGTTCAGCGATGGGTAATGAAACTGTTGCCGTATGACTTTATAATACGTTATGAAAGTGGGCGACGTAATGTAGCAGATGCCTTGTCACGGTTAGTGGGTATCAGTACGGTGAAACAGGATACTGGATCGCGAATCCAGAAGCAAACCGAGGATTATATTCGATTTGTAGCAAGGGAAGCAACACCGTCAGCGATAAAAACACGCGAAGTAGAGGAGGCGTCAAAAGATGACGTCGAATTAATAAATGTGAGATCTTGTTTGAAAAAGGAAAAGTTTGATAAATCGTGTGCAAATTATATCCCAGTGAAAGATGAGTTGTGCAATATTGGATATATAGTGTTACGCGGTACGCGATTAGTTATTCCTGAAAAGTTGAGGTTGAAATGTATTAAATTAGCTCATCAAGGTCATTTAGGTGTTGTGGGTACAAAGCAGTTGTTGCGTACAAAAGTGTGGTGGCCAGGCATTGATCGTGATGTAGAGAGATACGTGAGATCATGCCATGGTTGTCAAATTGTGAGTGATATGCCAAAACCGGAACCACTTAAACCCACAGAGTTGCCATCAGGACCTTGGCAAGATGTTTGTGTTGATTTATTAGGGCCATTAGATTCAGGTCATTATGTATTTCTATGTGTGGATTATTATAGTCGGTATTATGAACTTGAAATTATGAAGGATACGTCAAGTGAAAGAATAATAGATGCGTTAGAGAATATGTTTTCGCGTCATGGATATCCGGTTTCAATCACCAGCGATAATGGACCTCAATTCCGGTCAGCTGTCTACGCTAACTTTCTAAAGGAATGTGGAATAAGTCAGCGTAGAGTTACTCCACTTTACCCAGCTGCTAATGGGGAAGTAGAAAGACAAAATAGGTCATTGTTGAAAAGGATTAGAATAGCACAAGCCGAGTCAAAAGACTGGAAGAAAGAACTAAGAACATATCTTTTTGCGTATCGTACAACCCCTCATTCGGTTACTCATGTAGCTCCTGCGAAACTGATGTTTACTCGTGAGCTGCGCACTAAGCTTCCTCAAGTTGAGAACTTGAGCAAGGTGCCGTATGACGAAGAACTTAGAGATAAAGATGCAATGAACAAATTTAAGAACAAAATGTACATTGATGAAAAGCGTGGTGCTAAGGAAAGTGACTTAGAAACAGGGAGTAAAGTTCTAGTGAAAAAGGAACGTCAGAGCAAAATGGACACGCCATTTGTGCCAGTACCATACAAACTTGTAGATAAACATGGAAACAGTTGTACGGTTGAATCACCTGAAGGCGTTCAGTACAAAAGGAACAATACTCAAGTTAAAAGGTACCAGGAGTCACTTGATGATACTCCTGAAATCGAGGACATATTACCTCAGACTACGGATAACGAACCGGAAACGGAAGGGACTCTGAGTTTACCGTCAAGACCAGTACGCGAGCGAAGGTTACCAAAGAAGTTCGATGACTTTGTCATGACTTAAGTTGAACTGTATCAGTATTTTCAGTTGGATAAGTCAAATTGATATTTGATAATGAAAACTGACTTGAACTGATGGGACTGAGCCGTACAATCAGAGGAGACTTATTCGCTTATTTAGTAGAAATTGCTTTTGCAGTGTTTTATGTTATTATATAATATGTTTTTTAGATTTAATGTTAGAAAACATGTTTGAAACATAGTGATACTTATGGTTGGAAAAAAACTTGGGACAGCCTCTTTAATATGAAACATTTTGCGCATTATTTCAGACTGAACATGTTTACATGAAATTATATCATTTTCATGGTTAACCTAAATTCCTAACTGTTGAAAAGGCATGAAATTGAATAAGCCTGAAAGATAAACATTTACTTGTGTTTTCTGGTAATAATTAACTGATAAAAGACAAGAGCTACAGCTAATAACAGACTAGCGTGGAGTTTGGGTTGTAATATTTTCTTGATATACTTTACAAGCAATTGCTTTTCAAAAAGGGGGAAAATGTAGTATCTTACAGAAACGTATATATGGTAGGGATTGGTTAAGTATATCTGTTTAATATGTATGAGTAGATTATTGTGTTATGTCAGCTTGGAGCATAGAGCTAATAAAAGTGCATGGTTAAATTCGTTGTTCCTTGTGGGTTAGATCCCGGGTTTGCTCGGCAACCCATAACACTACAGCAATTAGCAGTCTTAAAACGTTTAGAACGAATTTTTTTACAAAGCAAGGAAAATGGTAATGTACAATTATTTCACTGCTTCAAATTTTAGCTACTGTCCTTTAGCATGGCATTTTTGTAGTGCACCTAGCACAAATAAACTTGAAAAAAGTTCGAGAGGGCCGTGAGATTCATAATTCTCTCTTAGTGTACGAATACACAATCACTTCACGTTAGAAGCTAACGGCATACATCATACGTTAATGGCATTCACATTAGAAACCTTGTAAACATCAAAAGATCTATGTACAACTTGATAGAAAAGCAGATGTCCCCAGAGTGAACAGCACTAATTTTGGACTCATTTTGGTCTGAGGCACCTAGGATATGGAACGGTCTTTCGAATGAGTTAAGGCTGGCAGTTATACTCACAGTTTCGGAGACAGCTTTATGCCTGGGACGGTCTCGGATGTAAATGCCCTTGATGCCCAGCTAAAGTACTTATCTGTTGATATGACTCCCCAGCCCACCCCCGCCTCCCACCCCCACCCCCCGTTTTTCGAGTAAGATCTTGGCTAATACTGTCCACGCCACAGTTGTTTAAATTGCAATGTCTGATTTTAGTGTGCACTGCTTCCTTTTCTTAAGTTTCACTTAAGAAAACTACATTATCTTTTTCAGTGCTTTCGCATAGGTAATCTTTAATCTTTTCCATAGTTTCAACTTTAGACTTATGAATTTTCAGACGATATCCAACTTATCTTAACTTTAAGTGCGCTTCCTGCTATATCTCCTGTGATGTGTATACATGTGTGTAATTGTGTATGTCTGTGATATTTGTTATCCATTAACCTTGTTTGTTGAAGTAAAAGCCCTACAGGGCTTATGTTGTAAAGTTGCTGACATTCAATACAAAATAAATCTTTTATATCTATGTCTATGACTGTCCACTTGTTTCGCATTTCTGCTTCATCTAGGACAGCCTAATTGGAAACAAGCTAAGCTGTGTGCATATCTTGTGTACCGCACAGAGCATTCATACTAGTGCACAGTGACTTTAGTAATTCTTACGAAAATCGCTTACAAAACACAAATATGACTACTTTACAATTAAGTAGCTTTAGCAGTTTCCAAGCTACTGCAAAAACAAATCCTAGTTATAGACCCCTGGTACATAATCTTAACCCTTAAAGCGCCAAGAAAAACTGCATCTGAAATTGTCGTCTGTTTATGTCGTCTGCTGAATATTCTTGCAAACTTTTCAAACCCATTTTTGCATACAGGCAAACAGTGAGAAATGACTTTTAAAGTAACCCGCAGAAGACAAAGCAGACGACAATAGTTGTGACTGGCGCTTTAAGGGTTAATTATTCAAGGGTAAGAACAACTGCTTACGTTAAAAATTCTTTCTGTTTCGAGGTTGCCCATATCGGGAAAGTCTCCAGAATGAATTGCGAACCATTGTGGACTACAAAGGCTTTGGAATAGAGAATACTGTAGGATATTTTTCAATTACATGTAAAACAATAATACATTTTGGATAGAGTTTGCCAGCGCTAAGGTGTGGACATAAGATACCTATACCACCCACCCATGGCATTTTCCCTTCCCATTCTGAGGAAGAGCTGATATATATTATGGCTATTCTACCCATTATCCAATGAGAATTTCTATGTATGGTGAAAATCAGTTTGAAATGAGTTTGCCAGATTTTCTGGTGGGGGTAAGCTGCCCTCCGGAGTCAAGCTGCCGAGTCCAAAGTATCTTGTCCAGCCTCACCCACCCCTTACTGGCCAGAGAAAGATAATTAATAACCGATATGATGATGATTCTAATGACTGTTCAATGGGAAATGTTTTATTAAAAGTGTTTACTGGAGCGGTTTACAAGCTCCCAGGCCATGCCATTTTGGCCTCAACCCCTTCCTATAAAAAGAAAGATAGGTAAAAGGGACAAGCTGACCAGGTCAACCCAGTCGGAATACCGGTTTGCTAGGTTAGGTTAAAGATATTTTATTGCCTCTTTATGCAGCAATGGGGTCGGGCCACAAATTCTCACAACATTAGTCATGGCTCTTCCCCTACAACATAATACATAATATCAACATGGCAACACAAAACATATATACAAGACATATATCATTTTTGAGAGAGAGAGAGTACAGAGCAGAATTGCCATATTTGACCAGCATAAGTGGGGCGGGGTAGGTAACCTGTCTTGCTCTATTATTAGGGCCACGTTTTTCAAAACAGTAATATCCAGAAAGTAATGACACAGATTCTTAGATAGATATACTATGGACTCAATATCAACCAAATTATTGAACCATTTTCCATTTTTTTTTTTTTTTTAGATACGTTTTAGAACCAATCAGATGATATTATGAACGAGTCTCTAAGTATTGATTTTGCGCATGCCTCTGTAGATCACATGACAGACGTCATAGCTTTATCTATAAGAATGTGTTAAAAAGGGGGTAACGACCTTTTCAAATCGAAGTGCCTTCCACCCTCCTTTTTGTCTGTTTACTGTTTCAGCATATCTACACTACATATGAAAAGGCCTTTGTCGGTCACTGGATGGAACAGTATTCACTCAGCCACTAAAGTGACCTACCTTAAGTTCCATTATACCGTTATCTTTCCCAAATGCAACACCTATAATCTCATGTAGCCGCCGCATTGAGTGGTAGAAGTTCATGTGCGCATGCACAATGCATATTGAATGATTAGAATATGCATAAAGAGGAAAATAAAACAGTATTATTATCAGTAGGGCTACATAGTTAACCCTTAAACTGCCAATCACAACAATTGTCGTCTGCTTTGTCGTCTGCTTCTGATTTTAAAAGTCATTTCTGCAAACAGTGTGGACCCAGATCAGACTGCTCCGATCAGGGTCCACACTGTTTGCCTGCATGCAAAAATAGGTTTGAAAAGTTTGCAAGAATATTCAGCAGACGACATAAACAGACTACATTTTCAGATGCAGGTTTTCTTGGCATTTTGTTAATACGTACAATTTCATAAATAAATAGAATTTACGCATAATTAAATTCATGATAAGGTTAGCAAATACCCAAAAAAGTGACCTGACATTATTTTGATTTGACTCTTGTAAGCCTAATCAACCAAAAATATAAACAGAATGAAATTTGACACAGTTAAAAAATCCAGCCCCACCCCCTCTGAAATGGGAAAAATTCTCGGCTTATCAGAACAACTCCTTTGTCTTTAAAATAGTTAAGAATCGTTTCTGAACTAAGTTTTCAAGGTTTACAGGGGTGGGGGCAAGCTGTCCAGGGCACGGTATCTTCACCCCGTGCAAGGGGAAGCTCTCCAAACAAAGATATCTTGCTCGACTTCCCGTCCGGAGAAAGGTAGGTGATAGTAGATATTAGGATTCTTCTAATAACTTTTCAATGGGAAATTCTATTAATACTTAACACGCTAGGGGCGAATTCAGCAGACGACAAATTGATGACATTTTTTTCTTATTTTTCCCAGAAAACCGGATTGGCATTTCAAATCTTATTTTCTGAAAAAAAAAAAAAAAAAAAAAAAAGAAATTTGGTTGATGCTGTGGATTTCATATTAATTTAGCTTGTTTCACTGACGTTTTTGTTTTCACTCTTTAAATGGAAATTTTAATGATGTTTTTCCTTCCAGTTTTTAAAGGTATCTGAATGTTTAAGGTCAATAAGTTATCTGAATATTTGAGGTAAATATAATCCGCAAAGTCTGCTCAGGGCTTTCTCAGTTTATTGATACATTAAGTTGTTCCCACTGATTCCATCACGAGAACATGCCTACATAATTTTGATGCCCTTAAACCCCACTTTTATACAGTAAAACTGGGGTTTACAGGGCATACATTATTTTTTCTTATTTTTGCTCAAAAACAGATTGTGGGTACTCGTAAGAACCGCCTCGGCAAGGCGGTTCTAACGAGTATCCACAATCTATGTTTTGAGCAGAAATATGAAAATATGAGTTTTTTTTATCTAAATATTTTCAGTATTTGGAGGTGACATTTTCTATATATTTGAATAGGCGTGTTTTCGTAACGCTGTAATAAGGCAACAAAAGCTCTGATCAGACTGAACGCACAGGTTGATCTTGGCTGCATTTATTAAAAAACAAAACAAAACATTTTTCTTGCGTTGGGTGTCATACAGGTCGCGTCAAGCGAAAACGTGTCTTCGAGCATGCGTAAAATGTGTGGATTCACATCATCCTGCACATGCGCAAAGTCTCATCTGGGCATTTGCTATGCGTTGAAGCATTCTATAGTAATCCAACGACTATGCGGAAACAAAGGCCCTGATTAGCCTGCGCAGATAAGCAGGATGATCACGGCCTTCGCTGCCCGCATATACCCGAAGTTACGTTTTCGAATGACGCGGCCCATATATTTTTATCTTTATTTTTTTTCATAATTATTTCATTTTCTTGTGAACGAAACTTTCCTTGTGAAGATAAGTACGGAATAAGGTATACCGTAAATTATTTTAGAGCAACCTATTTATAACCATTTACTGTACATTGAAACATCTCAGTGAGACAGCTTTCGTGTAGAATAAATTTACCATAATAACTATGAGGTGGGACGGATTGTTTGTAGACACAAAACAGATATCACAGAATATTGAAGAATGTGGCAGAAATTTAGGGTAAGTATGGTAAGGCAGGGCCGTGGAAATACCCAAGTAAGCATTCTTTATAAATCTGTAGCGGGCCGTTATCGGCCCTTCAGGGTAGCTGACGGGCCGATAACGGCCCGCTATATATTTACAAAGAATGCTAGCCAGGACCATGCCCGGCCTGTCCAGCTTGTCCCATTTCCCTTGAGAACAAATAAGAAATTTCAGTTTACTTGTCCTGGGACAATGACTTCAAAACTCTAAAAGTATCCAGATAATGAGATATGTATTTTTCTTATTTCTCGAAGAAACCATATGTTGTGGGTACTCATTGGAAGCGCCTCACCGAGGCGCTTCTAATGAGTACCTACGACATATATTTTCTTCGAGACAAAAGAAAACTGTCAATTTGCGGGCAAGTAAATCTTGGTTGGACAAGCGGATTTTGAACATTTACGTGCCCGTGGATAAGTAAAGAAGGTAATTCCGCAATCAATCCTGGATAAGAGATTAAGATGTCCCAATATTTAGGGCAAATATAGGTAATTATTAATCAACTGAGTAATTATTGTTCTAATATGTGCCAAACAGTCTGCATCATACCAAAACAATGTTTAGCATGATTTCTATACGGTATTGGCCCGTGCTTTATGCGAGGGCTAATACTGAAAGTTACAAGGATTTAGAGGATAAAAACCGAGGGGTTCATGAGGGCCAATATTTTACGGTATTAATTGGGCCAATATTGTACGGGATTAACCAGTCGATGAGACTTTAAAGACAGCGATACTTCATCTGTTTGGTGCTTAGAGTACATCAAGATACCTGCAGACGTTGGAGCTACATTTGCAGACAACAGTTCTGAATATCCTTTCAAACAAAGCAATATTTTTAAAAAAGTTAGTAATAAACTGTATGGTGAAGCAAGCAACAAGAACAAAACTACTCAAAAAGAGGTTTTATTGGCTTTCAACGCTTTAAAAGTTGAAAACAAAAAGTTGATTAATAAAAATGTCATGAAATGGATGTTTTCACATTGGCCCTGTTACAGGTCCTCAGCCAGTCGTTTTGAAATTTGGATGGCTGTATTGGCCCGAGGTTTCGTGAACGTCTCCCGCTTAAAACGTGATTACCTTGACAAGTTAAGACGTCGCAGCGTTACGGTCGACAGTTTAACGATAGTCGATAAGAGACATTTCAGTTTTACCAACAGTAATCTAGTTCATTCAAATAATTTTATTGAAATAAACATTAAGAAATTCAGAAATAATTATGAACTTGATCATAGTCCATCTAAATTTCAGAATGCAAATTAAAAGTCCTCGCCTATCGCTGTACGAGCACAATGTAGATCAACGTGAGTTAGTTGAAAAATTAATTATGCTTTTGTATGTAGTTATCTGGGATCAATTTTGCTTAATTCCAGAGAATTGTCATTACAACGCCATTGCAACGATGTTACTGAAATAAAAGAAATGATATATGGGGGTGCATGCCTCGAAGATTATTTGTTGTTAGACCCGAAATCCTTACATCCCGGAATGAGCTTAACGTTCCTGAAGGACCAGAAATATAAACTCCACTATCGAGATGTAGAGACAGCCATCAGAGATCTTATACAATTGGAACAAAAAGCACACTTATACGTTGCCCCAGCCTGTAGATGCTAAATGCTGTTGACTTCAGAAGACGAGTCGTTTGAAAATGATGACGGACAGACGACAGACCTACAGACGGACGGAACGGACGGACGACGGATACATGTCTGTACTATAAGCTCACCCATGAGCCTCATCTGCTCAGGTAAGCTAAAACAGATATCCTTGGACGCCATTTCTGACACTGGAATACCGTTAGGTCACGTGTACAGGCCTGATGCCGGAGGGTAATAACATAGAAACAGGAGAGGTCAATCTCGAACGGACATAAGGCAGACTCCTTACTTATTAACTTGCCCTCGTAGTTAGCTACAGGAGTTCCGACTTGTCTGTACTAGTGCGAAGTTATTCTGCCGGTAAGATGTCTTAACTTAATTTTAAATTTCGAGACGTCAGAACCGCAAAACCCCACCATTATTATTATATGTCAAAACTTAACCATTTCACCCCGCATTTCTGAAACAGAATCTTCCATCTCTAAATTTGGACACACATTTTGCTGCAAATAAGCATTTCAGTCAAAAATCTATGACTGAATGGCAAACAGTCTATATCCTGATGAGACGGCTCGTAACGCGCAGTTTCATCTGGATCTGCACTGTTTAGAAAGGTATCTGTATTGGTCTGCAGGGATGAAAGGGTTAAACGCGGGTGAACCTTATGTAGCTTTTAGTTTGTAATAGGCAGATACTCATCCTTTAAACCCCAATCTCAACAATTGTGTCACTAATATCGTCGCATACGTTAGCATACACTTCAGCTATACTAATTTGTGTGTTTCACGGGAGATGTCTTTCTAGAATATATTCTCATACATTAGGAATGCATTCATTACAAAAACACGCCTATTCAAATATATAGAAAATTTAACCTCTAAAAACTGAAAATTTTCAGATAAAAAAATCTGATATTTTTCATACTTCTGCTCAAAACATAGATTGTGGGTACTCGTTAGAACCGCCTTGGTGAGGCGGTTCTAACGAGTACCCACAATCTATGTTTTTGAGCAGAAATAAGAAAAATAATGTATACCCCTGTAAACTCCAGTTTTACTATATAAAAGTGGTGTTTAAGGGGGTCAAAATTATATAGGTATGTTTTCGTGATGATCGACGTTGATGCGATGCTGTATAAACGCCATGTGCTCGCTGGGGTACTCGTTGCTTTTGTAAGCAGACAGCAAAAACCTGATCAGATTACGCAGATGCCCTGGCTTTTCTGGGTCTTAGCTAATCTCATATGACATATAGATTACATTTTCCGCATGTTCCCGTTAATTAGTCACTGATCAATAAGATTGCCTTTGGATACAAAGCACATATAAGAGAATGAAAGCCGGAATATCGCTTTTATTGCGACTTTTCATATAGGAACAAACCCAGCAAGCACACAACGCTGAAACAACGTCGATTCAACGTTGAGTCAATGTCAAGACGTTGAATCAACGTTGAATCGACGTTGTTTCAATGTTGTGTGCCCGTCGGGATTTTCATTTGCAGGACTGCATACACCCCACACCCCTAAGAAAAAACCTGTGTCATAGAAGAGAAACTATCAACCCGTAAAGCACCATTCGCAAAAGCAGAAAACACGCTCTAAATTCTTGTTTTTATTTATCAGAGAGAAATCAGGCTTGTCATGTGGATTATTTGCATGTCAGTTATTTTTATCTAACAGTAATAGAAACGTCTGCAACAATTTCGCATGTCCCATTAAAGGGACAGGGGACTGGATATATACATTTTCAAGGGAGGTGGCAACTCTTTGAAAATTGTCTTGGCTCCCTTCTGAAAAGGGGTTTATTCTAAAAGGAGAAAACATGCTCCCATTCGGAGCATATTCTTTCCTTTAGAGTAGACCCCTTTTTAGAAGGGGCTTAATGAACAGAACACCAAATAGGAAGTCACAAACTTATATATGGATTGTATCAGTTCCTGAGTTCTCTTATTTACTTTATAACATCTCCCTTTTAACCAGTGGTGGATAATCTGCCAAATTTATCAAGTTCCCTTAACCCACTTATGCCAAATGGATTCTTCTGCCTCATCTCTGGACTGATCCATTTCCAATAAAAGGGATTTCTGGTTAGTTTTCATTATCATAATCTTTTATAGAAATTCATGCATTTAATGCAAACAGTGTAGACCCTGATCCGACGCCGCGTACTGTGGCGTCTGATCTGGGTCTACACTGTTGGCAAAGGTCCCATTTTTAGGACGCTAGGCTTAAATGGGTTAAAGGTTAACACCCGCGAAGAAAGCAATAACTCTGATGATTGTTTATTATTATCTTCTGTTGTTCGGGTATGTTATCTTGAACTGTGGGTACTGGTGGTAACTCTGAAGCAGAAAGAAAAGACAAACAACACTACTGTGGTTTCGATATTTTTCAGAAAGTCATTTTTGCAAACTTTTGTCATGATTAATACAAAACCTTATGTCGTAACTACCTCCTGCACAAAAAAAAATAAAAATAAAAGAAAGACACTTTTATTCTATTCATTACTTTTTAAAAACGTTGAATATTTTCATTTTGCCCATAGTAAAAATGGCAACAAATTGTGCATTTGCATGCAGTACATATTCGTTGTGTTGTAAAATATGTAAGTATTGTTTTGACAATCACAACAGGAGCAGGTCCGTTTCATAAACGAACATTCAAGTTGAACGCTTTCACCCATACGTTTACGTAATGGACATTTCCACCATTGACTTTGGACACATTGTTGCAAATAGGGATTTCAGTCAAAAATCAGTTTATGAGCCATCTCATCTGGATCCGCACTGTTTGTACAGTAATTTAGTAAAGATATTTGTAATGGTCCGTAGGGATGAAAGGGTTAATCGCCTTTCCAAAGGCAACCTTTTTTGACTTTTATTTTAATGATGACAACATACATTTATAGCTGTTTACAATTAGTCAATCTATGAGTGTTACGTGTTATTACACATATTCAACTAGTTGATAGAATGAATAGTTATATACGGTGTAATACAAGATATCACTGTTACTTACAGTTACAAATCTTCCACCAGATAAGTTTGCTGTAGCTGACGAAAGACGTCCAGAATTTGTCAATGTTGTTGACTCTGCCGAATCTTCCATTCTAAAGTGTAGATTGCCATAGTCCTGCAACACTGTACGTTCTAAAGTGACATATCCAACATGTTCGGTTATATCTGTATCTTCAAGTGCGATGTTAAACAGGCGAACCTATAAATATAATTAATCTTGGAATGTACGCTGTCGCATGCGAACTGAGGGAAGTTGCATAATCATATATGCGGATAATGAAGGACCAGATCAACATCAGCACAGTCTTATCATGGTGTTCTTTTTCTGCTTACAAAATATTTGAGAATATACGGAAGAGCAGCGAGAAGGCTCTGATCAAACTCCGAGGATGATGTGCAAGCTGAATGGATCTTTGCTGTTCACATCGATAAAACGATTGTTTTCTGTATTGCGTCATTTACAGTAAATTTCCCGCCACTTCTGTGAAGGGAAACAGTATTTGTGACTTCCTGTTGCTATCCTGCACACATAGTCTCATCTGAAAAGACTTCTTTGACGTTTATTCTACTCTAAACGGAAATAATTTGTTCCCAGTTGGTGCCACATCTGTCCTTTGAGAGTAGACCTTTTTTCAGAAGGGTACAAATAAATTTTGACAATTGCCTCCGCCGGCCTCGGTGGCTCAGTTGGATGCGCCGTCCGACTGGAGACCAGGAGGTCGCGGGTTCAACCCCCGCCGAGGTCGGCAACATTCTTTCGTGGAGATTGATCATGAAATATTTTCTATGGTCATTCTCTCCCTTCCGCTGATTCAAGAAGGGCAGTTGTCAGTTTCTGGCAAAAGAATGTGCACAATACTGGTTAACCGCTTAGAGGACTAAGCCTGCCCAGTAAACGTCGGGTTAGGTAAACTGACCGCACTCGACATGACCCCATTGCCTCCCATGAAAGTATGTCAATCTCCCTAATGCAAAATACCGTTTATGGAACATGTCGAATGTGCCTTCTACAGCCTCCGGGCTATCCAAAGAGGGATGAACAAAAACACTTGCAATATTGAGTGGATGCACAGGATGACTGAGTCTTGTTGTAGGTTCTGTCGTGCACTGGGTCAATTAGACATTGAGAGTATAAGAACGCTAATCTTCATACTCGCAGTCCAGTATTATTATGTTAGATATTTGGTTTTATGTTAATTTCCTGGGGAAGCGGTGGCATATACTACAGTACTCTAATGCCTTTGTCCTTCCATTCAATCATCCTCTTAGGTAAAGGTTGTATTTTAACCTGAAGTTGATAGGGCCGTTAGACTAAGTGTATTTTACACACAGGCTGAGTTGATAACAAGAAATTTAAGTTGCATACAGTCGCTTAAGAGCCCCGCCAAACATCATTCTCCCCTCAAAACGCAATCCATCAGTTGAATATATACCTCATCTACGCTGCCTCTGAAGAATGTGGTGTTATCCTTTCCGATGTACATTATCAGGCTCTCGGAAGCTCCTTGTGCAGTCTGGAATGACAAAAAAACAAAACAAAAAAAAACAACAAAAAAAAACAACAACAACAACAAACAAACAAACAATCAACGATGTATCAAAAAGTGAACTGATTTATTGCATGCTAATTTCTTCCCAATTCTTGGATCAATAAACTTTAAGAAGATAACTCATGAAGGTCCATAATCACTGTTCTTACTTTTTGGTATTGATCCCAGCGGACACATGGCGTTTATACAACATTGCATTAACATGGATACAACATCATGCATCGACTTAATGCAACGTTGTATAGACGTCATGTGTGCATTAGGATGATACTTACATTATCCTCGTACTGACACGTTCATTTTGTTTGCTGCCTTCTCCCATAAACTATATTTTGAGGCTCTAGGAAGTTCGAATATTACGCGTCACATATATCAATAACACCAGACTGCATCTCATTGCCTGAGTCTTCGCTGCTTACCGTGTAGGCACGTTTGCATGACTACATTACCAAAAAGCGCGGGATACACGCCCGTTTTTTTTTTGTTTTTTTTTGGTAATGTATTCGTGCAAATTTGGTGTCCACATCCATATTCAAGACTGACATCGTGCCGTAAGTATCAGAACTAAACAAACTGTCGTCCACCTTACGTGAGAGTGGGGTCATAATGAGCCCTACCGATGGTGGGATGGTGATCATAATATACTGCAGAGAAAATTATTGTTTGGGCTTACATGGATTTCGAGTGTCCTGGGCCCAGCTGTTCAAAGCATCGTTAGCTTAACGAACTCATTAGTAGTCAAAATGTTAACTGTTCTTGTAAGTACAATATCTAATTCACAGGTATTTTTGCTAAAAATGTGAGTAGCTTTTGCAAATGAAAAAGCTACTCACATTGTTTTCAGCAAAAATATAAGTGTTCGAGGGTTGTTCAAAAATAACGTGGACTTTTGCTCTCACTCAATTGGCAATTGAGCTACATCAATAGAAATCATATCATCATAATTTGCTACACTCGTGCTAATTGCGTATTAGAAATTCAGATGGAATATATTCACAAATAACATGCACGCTCCGTTTGAATTACCATGGTAATACGTCCTCGGAGCACGTCCTATTTTGCAGTCAGATTCAGCAATACACATTCAATTAAAAGCATCTATAGCTTGAAAATCAGCTTGAAATTTCGCGGTCGCAACCTGACGTTTGGCAGACGTCGCATAATTTTGACGTCATTGCAACGTTTGAGGTGGAAATAAACAAGATTTGAACAAGACAAGGGTCTTACACAATATGGCGTCAACAGAGCGAACGGAAGTACGGGCGATCATTCAATTTTGTAGAGACATCGGGAAAAACACCAACGCAAACATTTATAGTGATGAGAACTACGAAAAGTTCATCGGTCCGCCGTTCATTGGTGTTTCAGCAAAACTATTAGTGGTCAAAATGTTTACTGTTCTAGTAAGTACAATATCTAATTCACAGATATTTTCCTGAAAAAAAAAATGTGAGTTGCTACTCACATTTTTTCAGCAAAACTATTAGCGTATATGCCATATTTACTTATGAAAGTTTTAACGATACGTTAGCTAACGACATAGGATAAAACAAAGTAGCATTTCAACAGAGGAACCGTCGTGAAACGTTTAGCTGAAACAACCATAAGGGGTTTAAACAAATTTTACTCAACTAAACCTCACTATTATCACCTGAAGCAGCTACAGACTTTTACAGAAAAATTCAAAATAAATTCAAGTAAAACCAGAAAGAAAAAGCAAAGTGGGCAACCAGAAGTTGACCACAATGCTAGCATGACAATAAGATAAATAACGCATGAATAGTCCGGACTGATATTGTTCGCTGAGGCAATAAAATAAATACTTATAATTTATATCTTTATATTTTCACTTATATTTTTTCAACCTGATACCAGAATGTTTCTAGTGCTTGACATGCCACACAAAGGTGCTTCGGTTATTATTAATGGTGTTGGAAAACAATACTTTATTAACTGACTATGTCTAAACATAGTTCATGCCTAAATCTTTATTGAAAATTGCAAGCCGTTTGGAATAAAACTATTGATAAACTTACGAAATTAAGCTGCGCTACGTCACTAGTTGTGCTGTCTAATATACTGTCTACAAAGATAGATATTGTTGCATCTGAAACACAAATAAGAATACAATAATAATGATAGCTCCGCTACAGAATAAACTAAGACAATAGGAATCATTACACTGATTCACTTGTCAAACTGAAAATAGAAAGTGAGCTTAACCCATGAATATCTAGCATCCACAAAAAATGACATCGGCATACCGTATAGATCTAGATTAAAGCCACAGAACAGCTGATCAGGGACTACACTGTTTGTCAGTCAATTAGAGATTTGCAATAACTGAAGCAATTTAAACAGATAACCCAGCTAGCATTCTTTATAAATCTACAGCGGGCCCGTTATCGGCTCGTCAGCTATCCTGACGGGCCGATAACGGCCCGCTATAGATTTATGTGGAATGCTTACTGGGAACGGGCCGATATTCAGCATTGAAAATAACAGTGAAGATATCCAGGGTTTAATGGATTCAGAAATACTTTGAGAGTTACAAAAAATAAATATGCCCCGGATGGACCACAGTCACGGAACCAGATAATGGTCAGAAGACATGAAATGACAAGATAAAACAGCACTTCATCAAAAACAGATGAAAAAAGGAAGACGAAATGCTCCAACATGCCGGTGTACCGGTTTATCTTGCACCCTGGGTAGCTTGCCCCCCGGGGGTGAAGCTGCCTCTGGGCAGCTTGCCCCCCCGGGGGTGAAGATACCCCGGGGTATCTTGCCCCCACCCTGGGCAGCTTGCCCCCCGGGCTGAAGATACCCCGGCCTGGGCAGCTTGCCCCCTACCCCCAGAAAACCTAACAGAACTCAATGCAGAAAGATTTTATTTTTTTTAAAATAAAAATCCATACAGAAGAAACACGGGAAAACTGATCTTTACATATATGTGCATATGCATCTTTTTCCTGATAGGAGGAAACTGAGGGTCAGAATATAGTGGCCTTAGAAGTTTGCACCTATGCCAGAAAACCTGGCAGACTCCATTCAAAAAGACAATTTATCACTTAATAGACTTTCCTATTAAACAGTCATTTGAATATTATAAATATTGACCATTAACTATTTTTGTATGGCTGGAGGTGAGGCGCGGGGGGGGGGGGGGGGGGGGGCTGGGCAGCTTGCTCCCCCCATCCCTTGAAAACCTGACAGAACTTTATTCAGAAATGTTTTATTCCTTTTGAATAAAACTTTTTATGATGGAAACATGGAAAACATGTTTTTTTTTTTACGTGCATATGCCTCTTTTACCTGATAGGAGGAAATTGAGGTCCAGAATATAGTGGCCATAGAAGGTAGCAACTATGCCAGAGAACCTGGCAGACTCCATTCCAAAAGATAGTTTGTCACTGAATAGACTTCCCTATTCAGAACAGTCAGATGAATAATCATAAAATGGACCATAAACCATTCTTCCCAAACAGGAAGTGGTGGGGGGTAAGATACCGTGGCCTGGGCAGCTTGCCCCCCAGGGGTGAAGATACCCTGGCTTGGGCAGCTTGCCCCCCGCCTCAAGAAAATCTTACACAGCTTAATTCAGTAAAACTGATGATAATTTAAAAGAGGATTTTACAACACGGTACTCTTTTTGCAACAGATTTAGCTGTTTTGAGGGGGTAAAAATGGCCAAAAATGCATGTATTTTTTTTACTTTTGCAAAATAGAGGTAAAATATATACTATATTTTAGGTTTTAAAATGTGTATGTTTTGTATAGAGGTAAAATATATGCTATATTTAGGGTTTTAAAGGTATATATTTTGGCATTTTGGCATAAGGAGTGGTACACGTACCACCCCTGGTGATAATCCAAATACAATGTACTCTCATAAGGACTGTTTTACAACTGGATAACATCCCCAGCTTTCTTGTTGCTTTGACAGGGGTGGTACACGTACCACTTCAGGACCAAAATCCAGCCGGCTGGTCTCTTTGTTCCATAGAAATATTTACCATAAATTTGAAAATATTGATTTTAAGACCCTTAAAGTGGTACATGTAACACTCTCTGGATTGCGACCTTTTTCTGATTGTGTTATTGTTATAGTTATTATCTCCACTACCGATAATCTTCCGATTCTTAACAGCAAGTGGTACATGTACCACTCCAGACCATAAATTCATTGTTTCTCAAACCTGTTGGCATATTTACCATAACTTTGAAAATAAATATTTTTTAGACTTCTTTTAAAGTGGTACGTGTACCACTCCCTTGATTTTGACCACTTGAGATTGTTGTTATTGTAAAAGTTGTTATCTTATTTCTGATAACCTTTTGTTTCTTCAATGACAAGGAGTGGTACACGTACCACTCTAGACCAGATATTCATCTGCTTCTTTGCCCCATAGAAATATTTACCATAAATTTGAAAATATTGATTTTAAGATCCTTCTCTTAAAGTGGTACACGTACCACTCTCTGGATTGTGACATTTTTCTGATTGTGTTATTGTAACAGTTGTTATCTCCACTGCCGATAATCTTCCGGTTCTTAACAGCAAGTGGTACACGTACCACTCCAGGCCATAACTCAATTGTTTCTCTAACCCATAGGCATATTTACCATAACTTTGAAAATAAATATATTTTAGACTTCTTTTAAAGTGGTACGTGTACCACTCCCTTGATTTTGACCACTTCAGATTGTTGTTATTGTAAAAGTTGTTATCTTATTTCAGATAACTTTTTGTTTCCTCAATGACAAGGAGTGGTACACATACCACTCTAGACCAGATATTCATCTGCTTCTTTGCCCCATAGAAATATTTACCATAAATTTGAAAATATTGATTTTAAGACCCTTCTCTTAAAGTGGTACACGTACCACTCTCTGGATTGTGACCTTTTTTTCTGATCGTTGTTATAATAACAGTTGTTATCTCCACTACCGATAATCTTTCGATTCTTAGAAGCAAGTGGTACACGTACCACTCCAGACCATAAATCCATTTTCTCTCAAACCCATCGGCTTTGAAAATAAATATTTTTTTAGCCTTCATTCAAGTGGTACGTGTACCACTCCCTAGAATTTGACCACTTGAGATTGTTGTTATTGTAAAACATTTTATTTCAGATAATCTTTTGGTTTCCTCGATGACAAGGAGTGGTACACGTACCACTCTAGACCAGAAATTCATCTGCTTATTTGCCCAATAGAAATATTAATCAATAAATGTTAAAATATTGATTTAAGAGTCTTTTCTCAAAGTGGTACGTGTACCACTCGATGGATATAGACTTGCTTTTACCAGTAGTTATTGTAACAATTATCTACATTTCAGCTGAGTTTCTTTGACAGAAAGTGGTACACGTACCACTTCAGACAAAAACGTCATCTGCCTCTTTGGCGTGTCGCCAGCAAGAGAGACAACTCTCACTTTCTTCGTTATATACTTATGTCCCGTGAAGCCGAAACCTTGTGCAGACCATTACTTCCATACTGTCTGAGATAATTCAAAAATATTGGGTAGATGCCATACACAAGAAGAATAACTCTTCCCTTGTTCTCTATCTAGTTATCTCCTCTGAACGAATTTCCTAATCGAATTGTTGTGCGCTCCATAACTTCTAAACGGTTTCCAATGTTTTGATAATATTTGACAGAGGCATAGATAAGGACCAGTAGTGTGTTGCGTGCTAGAGAACTTTCTCCATTATATACTAATCTCCCGTGAAACCGATATCTTGTGCAGGCCATAAATCCCATCTGTTTAGAGTTAACCTGACAATATTTAGTAGGGGCATAATAAATCAAGTAGGATTGTCACATGCAAGAAGGACAACTTTTGCTCTATGACCGTTTTACTCTGATAAACAGACAGCAGATAACTTTACAAGACATTTATCCTGGCTATTTTTTGTGAATATGTAGACTCATAAATTTAAAGTATTTGGAAATTATGTATGTCCTGTGCAGATAATATTAAGTTATCACATCAAAAGTCACTTGTAAAAAAAAATAATAAAGAACATTCAAATATAAAATCATTTACAGTGCACCTATAATTGTTTTTACTTATTAATTTTGCCACATTCGTACTATCTTTGCATCTTTCTTTGCGTTGTTTCAATGTTTTTTATGATATCTTATTCAAGGACCATTCTATATGTAGCACCAAATGTAAACTCAGATGAGACGTGCAGGCTCATGTAAGGCTACGGTGGTCGCGTATCATAAGGTTGTTTTATCGTCAAGTATACATTAATTTGTGGTCTTTCGTTATAGGCAGATTTTGAAAACTGCATGCATGTCCTAAGTTCAGTTAAATTCACTTGATTTGGGTGGGGTTGGGGGGAGGGGTAAAATTAGATTAAAATATAAATAATCCATAGTTCAATATCCATTAAAACACACCTGTTGTTCACAAATTTCTAAATTATAATTCGCTGTCCATAAAACTGTCGCTGTCCAGAATTCTACTAATCCACCAGTTCAGCTTAAATTGACCACCTGCGGAGTACACTTTTATAACCTAGGCCATGTGTTTTTCTTAGATATGTCAAATACTCACGACAATGTATACGCATAAAAAAAGAACTTGTGCAGAAATAAGATGCTGTTTCTGTATTTACCCTAAGTGTCTGGACGCTTCAACTCCTTTAAATACTTGTTCTAAGTACAATTTACTACCCAGTGGGCTGTCTAAAAAAAATTCGGATGGGTGGAAAACAGTGTAGACTTAATGAGACACCGCGTTATGCTTGTCTGTCCGAGAGCACACGGTAAAAGGGTAAGTATATAGTAAGACATATTTCGGCCCAGAAATATTTTAGTAAATAGACTGTAATGAGAATTGAGGCTAATGTGTGAAATCATTTATTTGGGTCACTTTGCACAGTCTAATCAGGGTATTTGTTGTTCGCTTGCATAACTTTTGTTCACAGAAGAACCAACTGGTGAATAATTGCCATAATCAGTGTCACTATAAAAGTTGCTTTAAATTCCATTTTACGTGAATCGACTCGATTAAGAACATAGATGATTTTATTGTTTACGTATATATAAATGCCTCAAGGCTATTATTATTGCTATCATTAGCCAGAATGTCGTCGGCACATTGCGTCCAGTGTAGACACGACCAGACTTCGCTGTATCAACATTATATATAATTCACAATGCAGAAATCTTGGATAATTTAACAGACTGCAAATTGATTTTTTTTCCTCGACAACAGGATTTGACATTTCGTGCTTATTGTCTCCAATTATAGGCAATTTGCATGAAATGTCGAATCTTTTATGCTGTGAAAAAATTTAAAATGTTTCAAAATGTCGTCTGCTGAAATATTTACCCAGCGTGCTAAGCGTTAACTGACCATTCGCAGGGTATTATATATATATGTGTGTGTGTGTGTGTGTGTGTGTGTGTGTGTGTGTGTTTTATTCGGGCGTAAAGTCATCTTCAAAAATCCATCAGTCATAACGCGATGATGTCTAGATATAGCAAGTATCTTAGTGCTCACTTTTAGAGTGTTGCATCGCTGAATTTTACGCCCAAATCACTTGACAAGATATTCCACCCAGTCACATTTTACGGATACTGAGCTGACCACTCCAGGTTCCAAGATCTTCTTTCTTAATCTTGGGCGCCAAGCGAAAGAGCAGCTTGCACAATTTTTAAAATCGGATACTGTGATATAACAAAGGCCACGTGGTTTGTCTTAGCTCTGTCAAAGTTGAGTAGACAAAATGGAAAATGAGATGAATTTCAGTATACACGAGATCGGGAATATGTGAAATGGGACAAAATATAGGCGGTATTAGATCAAGGCGAAGCAAAAAGATTAGCACTCTATATTTGATACCAAAAGTGGTTATTTTTTTTTTTCTGGATTGAAATATACTTTAAACAATATTGTGAATAATAGAATCTTGCGAATGATAACAGTCCACGCAAGGAAGTATACATGTTTATTCACAGCGGATTATGATTTGTGTGTGTGTGTGTGTGTGTGTGTGTGTGTGTTCTAAAATATAGGTGGTTTGATAAAGAGTAGTGTATGCTTATCTATAATAGTATATTACATAAGGTTGTTTTATTGTTGTAAGGACACGTTATTTGCAGTCTTTTGTTAATAGCCAATATTAACGCCACAAGCATACTGGCAGGGAAAAGTTATCGAACAGACCCTGATCATAAAACGCGCGAAAGGAAGGGTGGTCAGAATCTTCGATTGTTTACATATGACATAGTGATTATACATTATAACTATTCAAGTATATCTTGGCTGGACAATGATGGCAATAATAATAGCCTAGAGGGATTTATATATACATTGTAAACAATAAAATTAACACTGTTCTTAATTATCATTTGAGTCGAGTCACGTAAAATGGAATTTAAAGTAATTGTTACAGTGACAGTGATTATGACAATTATTCACTAGTTGGTTTTTCTATGAACAAAAGTTAAAAAAGCAAACAACAAATACTCTGATGAGACAGCGCAAGTGACCCAAAGAAGCAATCTCTAATTCATTTATATACTAAAATATTTCTGGACTGAAATATTGTGAATACCCTATTTACCATAAGCATTCGGACAGACAGGATTAAGCAAACAGTATATACCCTGATGAGACGCCTCATAATGCTGCCTTTCATCAGGGTCTACACTGTTTGCAACTCATCCAACATGTTTTAGACACTATGTAATGTAGTAAATTGTACTTGTTCAAATTTTAGAACAATTATGTTAAAGGGTAAATACGGTAACAGCATCTTCTATCTATGTTTAAACAAGTAATGGATGGTTAATGCCATGAAAGAACGTGTACCATTTTTTTTTTTTTTTTTATATGTATGAATTGTCGTGAGGATGAGACGAATCAGGGAAAAAACACATGGACCCGGTTACATAATTGTGCCCTAACTGTATATTCTACGCAGGTATAGTCAGTTCAGCGTAACTGATGGATTAACAGAATTCTGGACAGCGACAGATTTCTTGGCAGCGGATTATAATTTAAAAGTATGTGAACAACAAATATATTTTCATAGAAATCGGACTACGGATTATTTATATTTTTTTTTCAAATCTAGTTTTATTATTATTATTATTATTATTAGTAGTAGTAGTAGTAATAGTAGTAATAGCAGTATTTTCAAATCTAATTTTATTCCGAAATATGAGAACAGAAATAAGGATACAGTTGCGGTTAAAAAAATCTGCTTATTGTGAAAGACAGCAGATAAATGTCTACTTATTATTAACAACAATACTATTATAAGCGACCACCGTAGTCTTACATCAGCCTGCACCTCCACAAAGTTTGATCTGAGTTAACATTGGGTGCTACATACAAAATGTGCCAGCAAACACCGGTGGCTCGACAAAGACTGCGGACAAGTACGAGCGTACATTCAAACAGCGAACAGCACAGGTCTTGTTAAGACGTCTATGCGCATATTCGAAAAGCGAACATCAAGTACGGGCCCTGATAAGATTGCACGAGTTGGTACATTCTAGTAGTGAACAACAAAGGCCCTGATCCGTGCATTTTGACAGATCCATTTTAAATTTAAAGGGTGTCAGACTTTTCTGTAAGTTATTAAAACTTCCTGTACACAAAGTAATCAATGGTGACTCTGATCACATTCTGCGTTCTACATCTGATTTGGCTCTAGAGCAATCAGATTCATTTTTGTCCTGGGCTTGGCTTGCGTAGTCGCAAAGGTCAAAGTAGTCATATCAAATTTTAACTCATGTGAAAGCCTTTACAAAAAATACCGGAGTAAAAATTAAAAAAGCAAAGTATCGTTTGTAAGGCATTCAACGGTTTATAAAGACGAACGGAGAGAGAGAGAGAAAGAGAGAGAGAGAGATATTGTCTTTCATCCTTGATTTTATTGATTAAAGTATTAATGAAACGTGGCAATCATTATTGATGTGCATGAATATATTTATACTTTGTTATCAAGATGAGAAAACTCTACCTGTAGGTAGTCTGTAATCCTTAATGATAATCCAGATGGTGACTGTGAAGTGTGAAAATACATGTGTATTAATTAAGTATGGTTTGTTTGACCTTTGACTTTGTCGGCGAGTGGCGACCGAACAGTCCTAAAACGCGAAAAAACGAAGAAGAAAAAAAAATGACATTACCTCTAAAGTGTTGAGTGGGCCATTAAACTCCAAACCTACCAACTTAATTCACCTAAAGGTTAATTCATTGTTCCAAAACATTTGCAGTGCTTTAAGGATTAAAGTGCTAATCATGTATTATAAGAAATTACTGTGCGGTTAAAAAATCTTAGGCTGAGCCCAGGGTAAAGCGCCAGTCAAATATATATATATATATATATATATATATATATATATATATATATATATATATATATATATATATATATATATATATATATATATATGAATGCTCTGCCAATTCACATGATAACATCAGGACTTATTTTCAAATGTTGTCTGCTACAAATTTTGCTTAGAGCTTTAAGGGTTTAGGTGCTTATTATATATTATCATATATTTATTCAAATTACTTTGTCCAAATATTTAGGGTATATGCGATAATTACAGCCACCTGATGGGTGAACATTTGCTGTCAAGTATATGATCGGACTGGTCTGCACTGTCAGCATTCGCTGAAGACACAGTTTCACTTGGTGTGGCTCACACTGCTTGATGCAATGCTTTGCATGCTGGGTAAAAAAATCAGCAGATAACATTGAAATATTTTTTTATCATTTTTTCCAAGTACAATTTGTAAGTAGGCTTTGACATTTCATTCTTTAGAAAACGATTCGTATGAACTGTCAAAACTTATTTTCTAGGGAAAATAACAAAACTATCATCAGTTTGTTGTCGGTTGAATTTGCTAAGTGCTTGCGACATTGAGCCATACTGAGACATATTGTATAATTTAAGTAAAGTAACATCTTTTTAAGTCTCGTTTTATGTTTGTTATATCTAGGCTCAATCGTTCAAAGCATTGTTAGCTTTGCAAGCTCGTTGACGACAGACTCATTAACTGTTTAGCTAAGGTATTTTCAAATACATTGATAGTCTTTTGCTGCAAAAAAGTTATGAACTTCGCGAAAATATGATTGAGTCAGTCTAAGCTCCGGATAAGGAAACTATTTTCTTATTTCTTCATGAAAATATATAATGTGGTTACTTATTAGATGCGCCTCTACGAGATACTCATAATTTTTGTTTTCATTGCAAAACAAGATCAGTTTTTGCCTTATCTGGAGTTATGAAGCCTTACCACATAATGCGAACAGTGAAGGTCTAGATCAGCCTGCGCATCCCCGCTGTGTGCTTTTGTCCAGTACACTGTAATAAATGTGAACAATTGGATTTTCTGATCGCATTTGCGGATGACCAGGTTTATCTGTGACTTGCGCTATGACCCTGAGATGAACTGATGCGCGACTCAAGAAAATGGCGCGCTGTCAGACCTTTTTATATCCAGCATACAGAATTGATGGATACTGTAATCAAACTCCAATCAGACTGTGTCGAGCATTTATTGGTGTAAAGTGCTAATAAAACTTGACATTTAATATGAATCGTCTGCCAGACGGCCGATTCACATGGAATGTCAAGCCTTATTTTCTCTCGAAAGATAATTGTAACGCGTGATAAATAACAAAGGATATCTAAGACAAAAAAGAATTCTTATTCACGAAAAGGGAAAGCCGTGATCTGTTACATGAAGTATCAAGTAATTTGGGAAATGGGGGACAAATTGGGTGGGGGATATATTTCAAAATGACGTCTGCTGGAATTTTACACAGTGTGTAAAGCGTTAATTGACAACTGGCGGGGTTCTATTACGTATTTAACTGAAGTCGTGTGGTTTTGTCTTAGAACGGTCAAAATAGAGTTGATAAAATGGAAATTAAATTAAAATAAAATAAAATAAAAATAAAATAAATAAATAGCTACCAAAAGAGATGACAGATCCCTCGACCGAATCACTACTTCAACATTTGATGTTACTGTATATTTCAATAAGATATCATAAAAATATTGAAACAACGCAAAGAAAGATGCAAAGATAGTACGAATGTGGCAAAATTAATAAGTAAAAACAATTATAGGTTCACTGTAAATTATTATATTTTTGCATATTCTTTATTCAGTTTTTTACAAAAATAACCTATTAGTGACTTTTGATGTGATAACTTAATATTATCTGCACAGGACATACATTATTTCCAAATACTTTAAATTTGTGAATTTACATATTCACAAAAATAGCCAGGATTAATGTCTTGTAAAGTTATCTGCTGTCTGTTTACTAGAGTAAAACTGTCATAGAGCTAAAATTGTCCTTCTTGCATGCGACACTCCTACTTGACCTATTATGCCCCTACTAAATATTGTCAAGTTAACTCAAACAGATGGGAGTTATGGCCTGCACAAGATATCGGTTTCACGGGAGATTAGTATATAATGGAGAAAGTTCTCTTGCACGCAACACACGACTGGTCCTTATCTATGCCTCTGTGAAATATTATCAAAACATTGGAAACCATTTAGAAGTTATGGAGCGCACAACAATTCGACTAAGAAATTCGTTCAGAGGAGATAACTAGATAGAGAACAAGGGAAGAGTTATTCTTCTTGTGTATGGCATCTACCCAATATTTTTGAATTATCTCAGACAGTATGGAAGTGATGGTCTGCACAAGGTTTCGGCTTCACGGGACATAAGTATATAACGAAGAAAGTGAGAGTTGTCTCTCTTGCTGGCGACACGCCAAGAGGCAGATGACTTTATTGTCTGGAGTGGTACGTGTACCACTTTCTGTCAAAGAAACTCAAAGAACAGCTGAAGTGTAGATAATTGTTACAATAACTACTGGTAAAACTAAAAGAAGTCTATATCCATCGAGTGGTACACGTACCACTTTGAGAAATGAGTTTTAAATCATATTTTAACATTTATTGATTAATATTTCTATTGGGCCAATAAGCAGATGAATTTCTGGTCTAGAGTGGTACGTGTACCACTCCTTGTCATTGAGGAAACCAAAAGATTATCTGAAATAATATAACAAGTTTTACAATAACAACAATCTCAAGTGGCCAAAATCCGGGAAGTGGTATACGTACCACTTTGAATGAAGTCTAAAAAAATATTTATTCTCAAAGCCTATGGGTTTGAGAGAAAATGGATTAATGGTCTGGAGTGGTACGTGTACCACTTGCTTTTAAGAATCTAAAGATTATCGGTAGTGGAGATAACAACTGTTACAATAACAATAATCAGAAAAAAGGTCACAATCCAGAGAGTGGTACGTGTACCACTTTAAGAGAAGGGTCTTAAAATCAATATTTTCAAATTTATGGTAAATATTTCTATGGGGCGAAGAAGCAGATAAATATCTGGTCTAGAGTGGTACGTGTACCACTCCTTGTCATCGAAGAAACCAAAAGATTATCTGAAATAAAATAAAATGTTTTACAATAACAACAATCTCAATTGGTCAAATTCTAGGGAGTGGTACACGTACCACTTTGAATGAAGGCTAAAAAGTATTTATTTTCAAAGCCGATGGGTTTGAGAGAAAATGGATTTATGGTCTGGAGTGGTATGTGTACCACTTGCTATTAAGAATCGAAAGATTATCGGTAGTGGAGATAAAAACTGTTACAATAACAATAATCAGAAAAAAGGTCACAATCCAGAGAGTGGTACGTGTACCACTTTAAGAGAAGGGTCTTAAAATCAATATTTTCAAATTTATGGTAAATATTTCTATGGGGCAAAGAAGTAGATGAATATCTGGTCTAGAGTGGTACGTGTACCACTCCTTGTCATTGAGGAAACAAAATGTTATCTGAAATAAGATAACAACTTCTACAATAACAACAATCTCAAGTGGTCCAAATCAAGGGAGTGGTACACGTACCACTTTAAAACAAGTCTAAAAATATTTATTTTTAAAGTTATGGTAAATATGCCTATGGGTTTGAGAAACAATGGATTTATGGTCTGGAGTGGTACATGTACCACTTGCTGTTAAGAACCGGAAGATTTCCAGTAGTGGAGATAACAACTGTTACAATAACAATAATCAGAAAAAAGTCACAGTCCAGAGAGTGGTACGTGTACCACTTTAAGAGAAGGGTCTTAAAATCAATATTTTCAAATTAATGGTAAATAATTCTATGGGGCAAAGAAGCAGATGAATATCTGGTCTAGAGTGGTACGTGTACCACTCCTTGTCATTGAGGAAACAAAAGGTTATCTGAAATAAGATAACAACTTTTACAATAACAACAATCTCAAGTGGTCAAAATCAAGGGAGTGGTACACGTACCACTTTAAAAGGAGTCTAAAACATATTTATTTTCAAAGTAATGGTAAATATGCCTATGAGTTTGAGAAACAATGGATTTATGGTCTGGAGTGGTACATGTACCACTTGCTGTTAAGAATCGGAAGATTTTCAGTAGTGGAGATAACAACTGTTACAATAACACAAGCAGAAAAAAAGGTCACAATACAGAGAGTGGTACGTGTACCACTTTAAGAGAAGGGCCTTAAAATCAACATTTTCAAGTTTATGGTAAATATTTCTGTGGAACAAAGAGACGGCTGGATTTTGGACCTGAAGTGGTACGTGTACCACCCCTGTCAAAGCAACAAAACAGCTGGGGATGTTATCCAGTTGTAAAACAGTCCTTATGAGAATAAATTGTAATTGGATTATCATCAGGGGTGGTACGTGTACCACTCCTTATGCCAAAATGCCAAAATATATACCTTTAAAACCCTACATATAGCATATATTTTACTTCTATGCAAAAACATACACCTTTTAAAACCTAAAATATAGCATATATTTTACCTCTGTTTTGCAGAAGTAAAAAAAATACATGCATTTTTGGCCATTTTTACCCCCTCAAAACAGCTAAATCTGTTGCAAAAAGAGTACCGTGTTGTAAAATCCTCTTTTAAATTATCATCAGTTGTAAGTTTTTTCTTCTTTTAAATAAAAATCCTTATAACAAAACTGATTTTTTTATGTACATATCCATCTTTTACTGGACAGGAGGAAATTGACAGCCTTAGAAGCTTGCACCTATGCCAGAAAACCTGACAGACTCCATTCGAAAAGATGGTTTATCACTGAATAGACTTTCCTATTGAAAAGTCATTTGAATATTCATAATATCGACCATTAACCATTTTTCTCTAAACAGGAATGGGTGGGGGGTAAGATACCGTGGCCTGGGCAACTTGCCCCCCCGGGGGTGAGATACCCTGGCTTGGACAGCTTGCCCCCGTCCTCAAGAAAATCTTACATAACTTCATTCAGTAAGTTGTTTCTTCTTTTGAATAAAAATCCTTATAACAAAAACATGGCAAAACTGATTTTTTATGTACATATGCATCTTTTACTGGATAGGAGGAAATTGAGAGCCTTAGAAGTTTGCACCTATGCCAGAAAACCTGACTGACTCCGTTCAAAAAGATACTTTATCACTGAATAGACTTTCCTATTGAACAGTCATTTGAATATTCATAATATCGACCATTAACCATTTTTCTCTAAACAGGAAGGGGTAGGGGGTAAGATACCATGGCCTGGGCAGTTTGCCCCCCGGGGGTTAAAATACCCTGGCTTGGACAGCTTGCCCCCCGCCTCAAAGAAATCTTACACAATTCATTAAGTTTTTTCTCCTTTTAAATAAAAATCTTTATAACAGAAACATGGCAAAACTGATTTTTTTATGTACATATGCATCTTTTACTGGATAGGAGGAAATTGACAGCCTTATAAGCTTGAACCTATGCCAGAAAACCTGACAGACTCCATTCGAAAAGATAGTTTATCACTGAATAGACTTTCCTATTGAACAGTCATTTGAATATTCATAATATCGACCATTAACCATTTTTCTCTAAACAGGAAGGTGTGAGGGTAAAATACCGTGGACTGGGCAGCTTGCCCCCCAGGGGTGAAGATACCCTGGCTTGGGCAGCCTGACCCCCGCCTCAAGAAAATTTTATACAATTCAGTAAGTTTTTTCTTCTTTTAAATAATTTTGTTTACAAGATTTCTGAGCTTGGGAGCAAACCTCTTGGGACACAGTAATTTGGCCTCAATAACTTCCCATAAAGTGAAAAAGTAGGTAAAAGGAGGTAATAATACCATTCTAATGTCTGTGCATTAGAGTTTTAAGTTTAAAATGATTAAATAGCTTTTCAGATCAGAGTTTGCCAAGTTTCCAGGGGTGGGGGGCAAGCTGCTCAGGCCAGGGTATCTGTACTGCCGGGGAACAAGCTGCCCAGGCCAGGGTTTCTCACCCCCTCCCCAGCCAATCTGAAGAAAGATAGATAATAAAAAGTAATAGAAATATTCAAATGACCCGATAAATGGGAAATTGTTTTAAAAAGATAAAAGACATTCTGAAATTTAATTTTGTTTACAAGATTTTCTGAGCTTGGGAGCAAACTTCTTGGGCCACAGTAATTTGGCCTCAATCCCTTCCCATAAAGTGAAAAAAATAGGTAAAAGCAGGTACTTCTACCATTCTGTGCATTAAAATTTCAAGTTGTAAATGATTAAATAGCTTTTCAGATTAGAGTTTGCCAAGTTTCCAGGGGTGGGGGCAAGCTGCCCTGCCCAGGTATCTTCACCCCGGGTGCAAGCTGCCCAGGCCACGGTATCTTACACCCCACCCCGGCCTATCTGAAAAAAGATAGATACTAAAAAGTAATAGAAATATTCAAATGACCTGTTAAATGGGAAATTGTTTTAAAAGGATAAACTAACATTTTGAACTTTAATTTTGTTTACAAGATTTTCTGAGCTTGGAAGGAAACTTCTTGGGACACAGTAATTTGGCCTCAATCCCTTCCCATAAAGTGAAAAAAATAGGTAAAAGCAGGTACTACTACCATTATAATGTCTGTGCATTAGAATTTTAAGTTGTAAATGATTATGATTAAATAGCTTTTCAGATTGGAGTTTGCCGAGTTTCCAGGGGTGAGTGGGGGGGGGGGGGGGGGGGGGCAAGCTGCCCAGGCCAGGGTATCTTACCCCCCACCCCAGCCTATCTGAAAAAAGATAGGTAATAAAAAGTAATAGAAATATCTAAATGATCTGTTAAATGGGAAATTGTTTTAAAAGGATAAAAATAACATTCTGAACTTTAATTTTGTTTAAAAGATTTTCTGAGCTTGGGAGGAAACTTCTTGGGACACAGTAATTTGGCCTCAATCCCTTCCCCTAAAGTGAAAAAATAGGTAAAACCAGGTACTACTACCATTCTAATGTCTGTGCATTAGAATTTTAAGTTGTAAATGATTAAATAGCTTTTCAGATTGGAGTTTGCCAAGTTTCCAGGGGTGGGGGGCAAGCTGCCCAGGCCAGGGTATCTTCACCCCCAGGGGGCAAGCTGCCCAGGCCACGGTATCATACCCCCGTCCCAGCCTATCTGAAGAAAGATAGATAATAAAAAGTAATAGAAATATTCAACGATCTGTTAAATGGGAAATTGTTTTAAAAAGGTAAAAATAACATTCTAAACCTTAATTTTGTTTACAAGATTTTCTGAGCTTGGGAGGAAACTTCTTGAGCCACAGTATTCTGGTCTCAATCCCTTTCCGTAAAGTGAAAAAGTAGGTAAAAGCAGGTACTACTACCATTCTAATGTCTGTGCATTAGAATTTTAATGTAAATGATTAAAAAGCTTTTTAGATCGGAGTTTGCCAAGTTTCCAGGGGTGGGGGGTAAGCTGCCCAGGCCAGGGTATCTTCACCCCCAGCGGACAAGCTGCCCAGGCCAGGGTATCTTACCCCTTATCCCAGCCTATCTGAAGAAAGATAGATAATAAAAATTAATAGAAATATTCAAATGATCTGTTAAATGGGAAATTGTTTAAAAAAGATAAAAATAACATTCTGAACTTTAATTTTGTTTACAAGATTTTCTGAGTTTGGGAGCAAACTCCTTGGGACACAGTAATTTGGCCTCAATCCCTTCCCGTAAAGTGAAAAAATAGGTAAAAGCAGGTATTACCACCATTCTAATGTCTGTGCATTAGAATTTTAAGTTGTAAATGATTAAATAGCTTTTCAGATCAGAATTCGCCGTTTCCAGGGGTGGGGGGGCAAGCTGCCCAGGCCAGGGTATCTTCACCCCCGGGGGACAAGCTGCCCAGGCCAGGGTATCTTACCCCCACCCTCGCCTATCTGAAGAAAGATAAGTAATGAAAAGTAATAGAACTATTCAAATGACCTGTTAAATGGGAAATTGTTTTAAAAAGATAAAATAACAGTCTAAATTTAATTTTGTTTACAAGATTTTCTGAGCTTGGGAGGAAACTTCTTGGGCCACAGCAGTTTGGCCCCAATCCCTTCCCGTAAAGTGTAAAAATAGGTAAAAGCAGGTACTACTATCATTCTAATGTCTGTGCATTAGAATTATAAGTTTAAAATGATTAAATAGCTTTTTAGATCGGAGTTTGCCAAGTTTCCAGCGGTGGGGGGACAAACTACCCAGGCCAGGGTATCTTCACTCCCGGGGGGCAAGCTGCCCAGGCCAGGGTATTTTACCCCCCACCCCTCTGTTTTAGAAGATAGGTTGTATCAAATACTGGAAATTTTCTAATGACCTGTTCAATGGGAAATTCTATTAAAAGTAATAAAATATCTTTCTGAATAGTCTCTGCAAGGACTTCTGAGTTTGGGAGGAAAATGCTAAGGCTACAGTATCTTAGCCCCAACCTCCTCCCATAAAGAGAAAAATAATGAAAAACATACATTACTACTGTTCTGATAATTGTGTGGTATAAATTTGTTATAGAAAAAAAAAAAATATCATTTTGAATTGAGTTTCCCAGGTTTTCTGGGGTGGGGGGCAAGCTGCCCAGGGGGGGGGGGGGGGGGGCAAGATAAACTGTTACACCGGCTTTGAACGATCAAAGGCAAATGTATTGTGGAGATAGGAAATTTAGAAAAAAATGACAATTATGTGATCGGGCCGGCTAGGGTTTGCTAACTTAAACACAAATAATCACAAAACTGCAGCGAAACAAAGTATAAGGCTTAATGACAATCTGAAACCAGAGCAAAAAAAACCACTTGTTCACCCAAAGACAGCAACAGTCAGACGCCGACCTTCTTAAACAGACTCACCGTCCTGCAATTAAAGAGGGAAGCAAAGTAATCGATCATAATTGGGTTATATAATTCATGCAGTTTGCTGCATAGCATTCGTGTTATAACCTATCTTTTTTTTTATAACGACTGACAATCTTTTTTAAGAAGTCTTCGTACTCAATGCAAGCATTATAGCTATCATAAGGTCTCGATTCTCGTCCGGTTGTGTGTATGTTAACAGATAATGATGCATAGCATAATTCATTCAGCTGAAGATAGATAGATAGATAGATACGTTAATTGATTGACTGATTGAACGATCGATCGATCGATAACCAGTCTTAATGAATCATGCTTTGCGTTAGCACTGTATCTTACCTCTAATAGACTTTCTTAAAGTTGTTGTCTGATATTGAAAAAAAGATAAGAGAAAAGATACGAAATTCCCTTAGGTACCATTTCAAAAACTGACAGAAAACTGGACACCTTCGAGTCAATGCATAGATACAGCGCTGATATTATTAAACGTTCTGGTCCACTGGAACAACTGAGCTCGTAATTTGGGGAAAAAACATCGCTTAAAGCTGAGGAATATTGCATTTTGTAGAAATGCCAAGGTCGCGAGGAATGTTACATTTTACTTTTATTATCCAGGGCCCAATTGTTCGAAACTAACGATGTCGTTAGTTAACGTATCGTTAAAACTTCGATCATAAAATACGGCATATATGCTAATATTTTTGCTGAAAAATGTGAGTAGCTTTTGCATTTGCAAAAGCTATTCACATTTTTTTCAGCAAAATAACTGTGAATTAGATACTGTACTTACTAGAGCAGTTAACTTTTTGACCACTAACAAGCTCGTTAAGCTAACGACGATTTGAACAACTGGGCCTGCCAGATACAAGCAAACCGAGTCTGTTGTTTTCTATCTTTTACTTTGTTCTGTATTTCCAAAAAGATATCCTTCTCTGTAGAATATTTAATTGTACTGAATGAAAACACATCGCCATAGATGAGGAATATTTTGCAAAGGTGTCTTATGCATATCCATTCACGGAAAGTCAGGAAAATGTATATGTAACAAACCAACGGTAAATTCGACTATGTGAACAAGATTTTATATATGCTGTATTTTATATAAGTATATGCTGCTGTCTGCATTAGACGAAAACGTTGAAGCACAAAAAAGCGTTCAGAAATCCAACACTTTCACATGAGTATGTGCTTACCTTCAAAACTGTGTCTAAACACGATGTTGTGCCATCGTCCTGCTGTCAGGCTTGCTGACCCGGTTACACTGCTATCACCATAACGACCATGCACTACCCCACTCTCCACCCAAAAACAAACGGTACGCTCTTCGGTACATACAATTGGAAATGGGCCAGTTGTGTATCCGGAGTCCAATGATAACCACACTTCGAACGTAAAGCTGAAAGATGTAGTTCATATGTAAGTTAGATAGATCTTTCATTAATTGAAATTGGACTCACCATATAAAAGTTGTCGTCTGAATATATGTAGACAGCAAGGCCCAGATCAGCTTCCTCATCTGGGTGGTCTGATCAGGACCATTTGCTGCCCGTTTTCAGAAATTGCACGCTGCAAAATACAACCTTGAACAAAGACCGTATCAGATTGTGCTTCTGTTCCAGCTGACCTAGATCTTTGATCTTCGCATATGCCACGAAACCCCTTTTCTCATGGCGCGACTGAATTATGAAATTTAAGCTTCCTTCTGGCAGATGCAAAATCACAAAGCGCAAATCCGACGTTGCTGTGATTCTAAATGTGGGATCTAGTCTAACAAGCAGCTGCACGTTCGATTGAAGAGGCCTTAATCCACGTTTTAGGTTTGTCGCCTTTATTATCAAGGTAGACAACTTTTGTCAAATAAGGTAAGAGAAAAGTCCAGGGAGTGCCACAACCACAAACCGCAGCCCTTCCCAGACCCCAAGAAGAAGAGGAAACCGACAAATCAAAACAAGCACAAACCAAACAAACGTATGAAAAGCACTAAGATTCGCTCTCTCTTCCCCAAGCGAGGTAATCGCAATACTAAAAGGACTGAAAAACACAAGAACAAAATGACACACGGAAAGACATACAACAAATCGCCTCGTAGAATAAACCACAAAGCAACAAGGGGTAAAACTAACACCGGGACCACCGCCTTAGAAAGGTCGGTAGAGCAAACCACTGGGGGGTTTAAAGCACTTTTACAGCTAGCTAACTTCACCCTGGGTCCCGATGCTACTCTTAATACAGAAATACGTAAAAAATCGGTTCGCATAAAGGCTCCCAACTCAGTCAATGCATCAAAGCGAAAACATAAAAATGACCCTGTTTGTGCTCATGCACACTAGGGTCCATTTAAAAAGCGATCTACTCTAAAAACAAAAGTAGTTATTTACAACTGGAGCAAATTCTTTTCTTAAGAGTACATCCATTTTCAAAAGGGGGCATAAATAATGGACAGATTTGTCTCCCCTGAAAGTGTATCCATTCCTATCTGTGTCCACGGCTTAATGATAGCTGCTTGGAAATGTGTGAGATCTGTTAGAAATTGAATATCTTAACTTATATTTTTGCTAAAACAAACTGAAGGTATACAAAGCTGTGCTACAGATTCTCCTTTATGACTGTGCGACATGGGCAGTCTAGCGGCGACATGACAAAATGCTTAAATAATTCCATGTTATTCTAATTGAAGATTCTATTTAGGATCAAGAGGAAAGACAGATTGCTACATAGAGAAGTCCTATAAAGTACATATATGGAAAACACTAATGAAGCAGGTGCAGTGAAAACGGACAGGCCATGTAACCAGAATATTCCAGATGATTGGTTAGCAAAGGCAGTCATTACGCAAACACGTCTATTCAAATGTATTGAACGTTTCATCGCAAAATAAAAAAACTGAACGCTTTCAGATAAAAATTCTGATGTTTGTCATGTTTCTGATCTAAAAATAGATTGTGGTACTCATTAGTGTACTCATTAGATGCGGTTCTAACGAGTACCCACAATCTATGTTTTTGAGTAGAAATAAGAAAAATAATGTATACCCCGTAAACCCCAGTTTTACTATATAAAAGTGGGGTTTAAGGGGGTCAAAATTATATAGGTTGTTTTCGTGATGTTTCTACGGGGAGCTTGAGAATGGAAACATTTCCAAGGTGGACAGAGGAAATGTTACTCAGGCACACTGAAAACCTTTAGTGTACCACATGATCCGTCAGAGAGTGTTGTTCAAGAACATAACTTTGCCTCATAAAAAGGGTGTGAAAAACAGAGAACATGTGTAGCTCAGCAGAAACGGGAGAAGCCAGAGATACAGTAGAATCACCTTTTCAGCTATCATCTTTAGATCTATTTTGCACGACATGTGGCAGATTCCACAGAGCAAGAATTGACCTCATTAGCCATCTTCGAACACATAAAATACCAAGCACCGCAAGCGATTGTGATGGTCAAGGCCAAATATGATTGCGTCCATCATAACAGCACATGCTTAATTTCAATTTAAAGCAATGCATTAAAGAAGAATTAATACACTTTCAGTGGAAGCAACTCTATCAAGTCTTTTCTCGCCTACTAAAAATGTCTGTTCTTAAATGAATTAGCTCCCCTGGGTGCATTTTTTACTTTCAGCAGACCCTTTTTCCGAAGGGTTTTCGGTGAGCAGGAACGTAAAATAAAAGTCACACAAGTTGCCTCCCTTAAGCATAAATGATGGAAAATCTACCAAGTGTATCCAGTGCCCCTACGGTCAATGTAACGCTAAGCGGAATACGTTTGCTGTCCTTTTCAAAGCGAGGCTATTTCGGCAAATGTTTCTTTGGTATATTAATGCATTCGCAAAGGGGGGTACCTCTTAACGAAAACCATTTGCTCATACGGAAAGGAGGTTCGTTCTTTTAATAGTAGCACCCTTCGACATAGGTGACCATAATACTCATTTCATTTTTTGATTATTTAAAATGAAGTCATTTGAAAATAATCTGTATCAATTTACTTTAAAAAAAAAAACGTAATGAAACTTAAGATGAAACTTTTAAGATTCATGATTTATGACTGTGTGGTTGGTTTCTCATAATGCTAGCCACAAATTAAATGCCGTATTATCCCTAAGTATGTGGTCAGACAGACACTAAGAGCAAGCGCCACAGAACGCTATGTCTGAGCTGGGTCTACACTGTTAAATATTCATTCTGCAACTCCAGCTGACACATCGTTAGAAGAACGATTTAATCAAGTTTTAGGTTAATTATACGTATTAAGGAGTTAGGTGTCCAAATGTTTAGAGCAAATAATCCTTTTTTTGTAATCCTTACCATTTGCCCTTCAAAACAAAGAACACATAAAATAACACAAAAAAGGCAAGAGAAAAGTCCAGGGAGTGCTACAATCACAAAAAAGGTAAGAGAAAAGTCCAGGGAGTGCCACAATCACAAACCGCAGCCCTTCCCAGACCCCAAGAGGAAGAGGAAACCGACAAATCTAAACAAGCACAAACCGAACAAACGTACGAAAAGCACTAAGATTAGCTCTCTCTTCCCCAAGCGAGGTAATCGCAATACTAAAGCAAACCACCGGGGGGTTTAAAGCACTTTTACAGATAGCTAACTTCACCCTGGGTCCCGAAGCTACTCTTAATACAGAAATACATACAAATTCGGTTCGCATAAAGGCTCCCAAACACAGTCAATGCATCAAAGCGAAAACATAAAAATCAAATCGGAATCTCGGTTTATTGAGAGTTTGAAGGCATGCATACGTCCCCGCCTCGCACACCTGCTGGTTGATCTGGATCTTAACTGATCGCATTTACCCCGAAGACACTTTTTCTCACGTCGCGGCTCAGATAGTAACAGGATTTTTCCGTCAGAAAGCTTGTATGTTTTTTTTTCTTTGAGTATGAATGTACATGGTAGATTTACTGCCATTTTTGAAAGGGTGGCAATTCTTTGTGATTTCTTGTTTCTTTCCTAGCACACTAAATCCATCCCAAAAAGGGATTAACTCTAAAAGGAAAAAAAAAACATTGCTCCCAACAGGCGAAATTTATTTCCTTTTAGAGTAGATCCTTTATTCAGAAGAGAGACAGAATACTTTTGATAGAGATGCTGTTCGAGAATGTGTATATCTTAGAGTATAACTATTATTTTTCAAAATATAGAGAAACGGTTTCAATTTTACGTAACTTTTACATTTTTGCTAATCACACATACTGTACTTCAAATTATTCCGATGTAAGGTCCTTTGGAATTCATCATAACCAAGCATTCATTGCCTATGAATGATGTAGTTTATTAAAAATCTCGCGGTTTAATATGGTATAAAATTCAAAGTCAGTAATGGAATATTATCATGCCATTTGGTATCAGCAACTACCCCTATACGCAAATATGTAAGACACTCTATATTACACTTGCTGCGATATGTAATAGGGCTTCAGATTTAGGTACTACTCAGAGTAGAAGGAAAATGCGCCTGTCATTGAAACAACAACCGTAAACAGAAAATTTTCTTTAACAAATGATATGTACCTGTCTTCCATTTGCAGTGCAGTTATATTATCCAGTTCGACAAAATCGTCTACACCATCAAGATAAAGTCCCTGATTTAGATGTTCTAGGCAGCTGACCTTAAGGTAAGACCAGATCACTGGGAACTCGCCGAACTGGAATACCCCTACTCTTCCACCAGATAGAGTGGAGTCATATAAAGCACCAGTGTCCACCAACTGAGTGTAGCCTTGATAAATCTGAAGACTAAAGCAATAAACCAACACAATAAATACTGCTTTATTACACAATTTTCTCATAAAGGATATGTAATAATAAAAATGCATAGCTATATATCACGTAATTTCAAATCCGAACTGAGATTGTTTTACTATAATATCACTTTAGAAAGCGGTCTTAGGCGTTCTAAAGCGGTGGTCCCGTGTTAGTCTTACTCTTTATTGCTTTGTGGTTTATTCTACGAGGCGATTTGTTGTATGTCTTTCCGTGTGTCATTTTGTTCTTGTGTTTTTCAGTCCTTTTAGTATTGCGATTACCTCGCTTGGGAAAGAGAGAGCTAATCTTAGTGCTTTTCGTACGTTTGTTCGGTTTGTGCTTGTTTAGATTTGTCGGTTTCCTCTTCCTCTTAGGGTCTGGGAAGGGCTGCGGTTTGTGATTGTGGCACTCCCTAGACTTTTCTCTTACCTTTTTAGGTATCTGACGACCAATGTTTCCACATCGAGTAAATTTATCTTGCAATCCGTAATGGAATATTGATATGCCATGTGGTATAACAACAGTTCAAAGGCAGCTCTATAAGTTTTAGGGAAAAAAAACTTTAATTCAAAAGCCAACTTCTCAATCCATCATATAATCAACTTACATAGTTGTTAAAAGAAAAACATTAGAAAGTGAAACGCTACATAACAATTAATAAAACGTACCACAATGACAGTATCGCCTGGGAACGGTCAGTAACAAAATTACTTGCGGGATTGGGTGGGGAGGGAGGCGGTGGTGGGAGGGGGAGGGACTTAAGCTAGCTTTATGGGATCCCAAACCTCGCCCTCAGCTTCCATAGTGGTAAAAACATATTTGTTCGGTCCGTGTGGAGGTATCCATGAATCATTACGGCCAACAGATAAATCACAGATAATGCCTATAATGAAAGAAAGATGAAGACTCGAAATAACGTGTTGAGAAATTTGGATATTCCAGGGTTGTCAAACACCGCCACTGGAATACTGGAACAAAAAAAAAAACCCTCCCAGTTAGTCTTGTAAAATAGAAAGGAAGGCAATGATCAGGAACCGATACAATTATCCTACACCTCCCATCAGAGACATAAAAGGGAAAGAAACACAAACACGAAATAAATGGAAACATCACTAGCAGAAAGCCAAACAAACAGACTTAACTAGCTTATATATATAAGCCTCCAGGTTTATTCATTCCAAGGCGGTACTTTCAATTGTGGTACCTTTAGTTAATTGTTATGTAGTGTTTCGCTTCCTAATGGTTTTCTTTAACCATTAACCTTTTTTGGGAAAGAGTTGCCAACTCTGCTTGCCGTCTGTTCATTTTGTGGCTGTTTTGTTGTGTTTGTCTATCTTTTCCTTTGGTGTTAGGGACTTGATGTGAATCTGATTGTATCAGTTCCTGAGTTCTCTTATTTACTTTAAATC